>VZTZ01022894.1:597778-724519 GCA_013400955.1 Drymodes brunneopygia | reverse complement strand
AAAAAAAAAAAAAAGATAAAACCCCAACAACTCAACCTCCCTCATTTAAAAATCTAGAGTTAAATTCATTATCCTGTGACCTTATCTTTTACCCTCTGTTTAGCTAGGACATCCACTGGCATTAGTGAGAATTATACCGTGAAGACCCAGGGCAGGATTGCATCTTTTAGTTCTGTGGTGCTGAAGTTGCCCAGGTGCTGAACAGCACTGAACTGACAGTGATTGCCAGAGATGCTCTTCCACAGGATTTTTAAAAGGTGGAAAATGGCCAAAATTAGTTTTCCTCTAAACTCCAATAGATATTCTCACTACCAGCACAGTATCACTTTTAACTGAGATGCATTACTTTAGCTGGTATTCTGCCATGCCTGCAGGTCCTAGAATAGCCTGTGCACTTTCGCCCCCATTTATTTAAAAGCCCAAGTGCACTTTTTTGTACATCTTTATTTCATTATACATTATTTTTTCACAGCTACAACTGAGTCAGTTGTTGAATGAAAACAATGAACTGTAGCTAAAATATCTGACTCAAACATCTTCAGCTAACTCAGAGCAGATCCAAAAATTCAGATTTTTTTTTTCTATCATTAAAAATCTAATGAATTTTACTGATGAGTATCACATTTTTTTGGTTATTTGAATAATTATTTTGATATTTACATTTCTTATCAGCAATAAATGCTGGAAAATTATGCACTCTATACTTTATTTATATATATACTGTATAATTTATATAAAACAAGTAAGGTGATTTTTTACTGAAAATGGATTTCTCTGTTTATAAAAAACACTTTTCCTGTGCTTCTGTTTCAAATTCTTCAAAAGGTAATTCTACTATAAGTATTTTTTATATTGAGACTTTTTATCATAGACAAATTTTTTTCTTTTTAAAAAAAGTTACTTCAATAATTGGACCAAATCTCTGAATCAGAAGAGAATTTAAGAGTTTAACATGTGAGTATTAGCATCTGGTTTTTACAAAAGTGGGATACTTCACCTTTTTTCATGGAAGAAAGCATGAAAATGCCACATTGGTTATTATTAGGAAGATTTAGTGCCCAGTCATTAATCCAAAATTATCTTCCAATCTTTTTTTCTCTCAAATTCATCAGTAAAATTGTGCTGGAAGAATACTTTAGTTGACTAAGTGTCATAATGAGATATGTTAGATTCTGATTTCAAATCCCAGAGACACCAAATCAGTTTTCACTGACAGTGAAAGAGGAAAAAAAATTGATTCAGATCTAACCTGATGAAGTTTTAAGTAGCTAAAATAACACAGTTTTGTTGAATTGAAATTAAATTTAATGGAAATTTTCATTGAGTTTTATGACCAGCTGGAACTTCAACATATTTTCTGCTTGTAAATTAAAGATCGTTTATAATACTTTCTAAGGGCGTAATTCTATCACTATCAGAAAGGATAGCAGACAAAATTTTGCCACCAAACTTTGTGTGACCTATGTTGCTGCCCCCATTGTCAGAAGACTTGAATTTTGAGCTTTAAAACAAATTAAATTTTGTTTAAATGAATAGATTTTACTTAAAGATTATATTAATATTGCTTTTTAATTTGCAATATCAGCTGCAGCTTGCATGTTAATTTCCAAATTTTTTTAATCATCAAAAAGGTTTAAATCTGTTCATCCAGCCTTGAAGACTTCCATTTCGCAGTGAGCTTGCTTGAAAATTCTTTGTTTTAATTTTCTTCAAAAGGGAAAAAATTGTTTTAAACATAAAACTTCACTGAAGAACTTTTTGTGAATCAGATTGCACTGTCCAAAATTCTTGCAACTTTATTTTTTCCTCTTTTTATTTCTCAGAACTTAACTGTTCAATATTTTGGGGAAATCAGAAGATCTTAGAGTCAAACTACTTGCCTGATTTTCTCAGACTTTGACCCCTACTATCAAGTCAGTTCACATCAAAGTAAACATCTACATTTTTTCTGTCTTACTAAAAGTTTTGATCCTTCAGTCTCCTCTCCTTGCTCCTTTTCAGTAACATCTCCGCAAATGGGCTAGAAATATGAAACAGTTCTATTTCTCTTATTTATGGGCAAATTGTGAGCCAATGTCTTATAAAATTAATCATGGTAATATAATTTTGGAATACAGGTACTTTGAATTCACGTGTGATGATGCTGTGATCAGATGGCAGGCTGAACTTCTTTGAGTCAGCTTTCAGAGAAAAAAGTTCTGGGCAAGACAAGGGAAAAAAAATATGAAAAATTTTGTGTTGAATATTTGGTGGACAATATTAAAAAATACATGCAAGTTAAATATACACTGTGAGGTGGAACCCAGATGTAAGGTGAAGGCGAAAAGTGTCTTACTCTCTTCTTATATGATGCAGAGTAGCAGATGCAGCAGCTCCATGTGCTAAGAAGTTTCCATAAGAAACAGTTGAGGGGATACACTTAAAACTTAGACAAATATTCAAAATTGGGAAATGGAGTGAAATTTGCCCTGTAAATTCTTAAATTTAAAATTATATTCTAAATTTCTCATTCAGTCCAATGGTATGGTTCAAAGAGTCTTAAAAAAGTTTATTTTATTTACAGTTTTTAATGTGGAAGTCATTAGCATTGAAAAACAACCAAATTTCACTCTCCTTTTTCCCAAGTCCTCGCTTATCACTTTTGAATAATTAAAGCTTCTTTTGCTTTGAGATAGATATACTGATACTATGTGGATATGGAAAGGACATTTTCAAAGGCAAGTCATTGACAATAAAAAAAAAGGTTTACTGTTCCCTTTATTTGCCCCTAATATTTTCCCTTTCAGTTACTAGCAGCAGTGTCATATTAAATGACTTCCCCCTTTAAACTGTTAAGTGGTGCTAGTTCAGTTTTAGCGGTAAGTCGCCAGCAGGCTCGGGGGACAAGTGCTATCTCCTATGGCCCTGAAAATTGATATTGAACATGGAAGGAAAAATCTCACAAGCTGATAGCAATTAGCTAAAAAGGATTTGCGACTCCATGATTCATCACACTAGGGGATCAAAGTCATTTACAGAGAGTGTTTCTACAGTCCCTGCCTGCTGCTCTAAAGATATACCTCTGTTTATCTCTCACACTGTGGTGTGACATTTCCTTTTTTAAGAGCCCATTTTCTTAGAAACGTAGCACTGGGCTGCTGCAGCACAGGCAGTCTTTGATTCTCCACTGACTGCCTAAATGACACGATGGCTCTAATGGCACAGCTTTAGCAGGAGCTTGCAAAGGGAATTGGACTTATTATTTACATAAGTGGACTAACAGGTCAGGTCTGGTACTTGCTTGTAAAAATGAGGACAAGGTCTTCTTGTGGCAAGTGGTGTAAGGCAGGTCTCTTGAAGCTCTGTGGATCTTTTATGATTTTTTGTCCACCATGAACACTAACTTTCAAAATTAAGCCTCACTTTCTATATGTGTTTTTATGACTATCTTGCAACAGAATCCCATATAATTTTATCAGAGGATTAAAAGAGATCTACCTCAATACCAAAGGCATTTCTGGGGAAGAATTATACTCCTCTGTCCTTCTAAAATTCATTCTAACACTTTGAAAACAGTCTCATTGGTCAAAATGTAATTTTACTTTTATAATACTATGGTATGAAAAAAAAGGAAAGGAAAGAAAAAAACAACAAATAACCATTGCATTTTGCCACTTCCAGGATCAAAGTTTCCCTTCTAACTCAGTAGTAGGAATTAGATTTGTTTCTCAGAGCCACAACCTGAAATCATGGAGGTCTCATAACTTCTACAGATTTTTTTCACTAAGATTGGAAACACTGAGCTCCTTAGTGGAAGGCAAAATG
Source organism: Drymodes brunneopygia (assembly GCA_013400955.1). Classification (NCBI taxonomy): domain Eukaryota; kingdom Metazoa; phylum Chordata; class Aves; order Passeriformes; family Petroicidae; genus Drymodes; species Drymodes brunneopygia. The sequence goes on along the minus strand of VZTZ01022894.1, from coordinate 720,715 downwards.
GTGTTTATTCAGTGATAATATTGTTAGAGCCTTTGTTAGGTTTATTTTGGTCAGAGTTTTACAAAGGGGCGACATTTTCAGTAGTCTGATCATAACTGCTGGTTGTCTCACTCCTTTGATAGTGAGCACTAAATACGTATGAAAAGTTCACAATGATGTGGCGGGATTTACTCTTAAGTAGTATCTCCTAATTACTACCTATTGCTTTGTTGTGAATCCAGCCTTAGAGACAACAGGTTTCCTAAGACTCAGTGGGGGAGGGGATAATATCAGGCTTGTCTGTGACAAAATGTGGGAGGGCACACTAACGTTACCAGGATGATCTGCTAGCAAGGGATCTCAGCCTTTTGCTCTGAGACTTGGAGGGGCTCCAGAGGTAACAGGAGACAGCAGAGAAACACCAGTGAAACCCCTTAAAGGTGTGTTACTTTAAGAAGGTAACAAGTTTATAGAGGACAGCAAGCTGGTTGGTGTAGTTCACATATCCTGAAGGATGGCATGCCACCCAGGGGGAGTTGGAGAAGCCCAAGAGGGGGGTCCTTGGGAATGTCATGTGGCTTGACAAGACCAAGTGCAAGGTGCTGCACCTGGATTGGAGCAACCTCTGCTATCAACACAGGCTGGGGATGAACAGATTCCAAGATGCCAAGAAGGACTTGGGAGTGCTGGTGGATGAGAGGCCAGACATGAGCTGGCAATGGATATTCCTAGCCCAGAAAGCCAGTTGTGTCTTGGGTTTCATCAAAAACATTGTGACCAGCAGGGTGAGGGAGGCAATTCTGCCCCTCTGCTCTGCTCTCCTGAGACCCCACCTTGAACACTGCATCCAGCTCTGGGGTTCTCAGCACAGGAAGGACATGGACCTTTTGGAGCGAGTCCAGAGGGGGGGGGGCACAAAAACACCTCTCCTATGAAGATGGGCTAAGAGGACCTGGGGTTGTTTAGCCTGGGGAGCAAAAGAAGAAAAAGAGGAAACGAAGAAAGATTGTGGCCTTTCAGAGCTTACAGGTGGCTTATAAGAAAGATGAGGACAAACTTTTTAGGAGGGCCTATTGTGATCAGACAACAGGTTTTTAAACTGAAAAAGATTTTAAACTGAAAGAGGATATATTTAGATTGGATATACAGAATGAATTCTTCACAATGAGGGTGGTGAAACACTGGAACAGACTACTCAAAGAAGGGGTAAATGCCCATGCCTGGTAACATTCAAGGCCAGGTTGCATGGACAAGGGTCTGAACAACCTGATCTAGTGGAAGATCGAGTGGGAGTTGGACTAGATGACCTTTAAAGGTCCTTTCCAACCTAAACCATTCTATAGTTCTATGATAATATAGCCTAGAAAATACAGCAGACCTAGGAAGTCCTTTCTTGTGTTGTTGAACCATTTTTGTTTCATTTAGATTTCTGTAGCTGTGGAAACACTCTGAGTGGCATTTATATACAAGGGTGTAAATTTATTTACTTAGCTTTCTATTAATTCAGTGACTTAAACTAGACCTATCTCAATGTTTGCCAGAACATTTTGATATTTTGTAATTAAATCTTTTTAATTCTTCACATACTTTCATATGACATGAACAAGTATACCCCAGTTCTTCTGGTAATCTTTGTTTCATTTATTTGCTTCCCACTGACCCACCCCTCCCCCACTGCCTTCCCAGAAAACATCAAGTCCACCCAAAATATTAATAAGTCCACCCAAATATCTACTGGAAAATTACATAGTGCCTACACATGAAGGATCTTGAGTATGTAGCTGGCAGGACAAAGACTGCAAGCAGAACTTCATTTCAGAGATGGACATTTGCATTTTAAGTGTTGAAGCCAGTATCTGCTACTGTGATTAGTTTTTGTGTAGGCTGCCTCTGGTAACTTCCTGCTTTGACTTTTTTTCCAAGTAACACCTGGAAAGTGGTTTATTACAGCATTTTGTGTGCTAAAACCAATCTGCCTCAGGATCTCTTCTTATAGGAAGGAAATGTTCTTTTGGATTCAGTGCTGTAGCTTGCAGGTATCTTACACAGTGTAACATGAAAACCTCAAAGTTTTTGGCACATATCTTGAAACTCAGTAGATTTGGAAGACAAACAATCAGGACGCTGCTTTGTGTGCTCAAGAAAGGCTCAAGGAGAATAAACCCCAAACTGAGATTTCTTGTAGTACAAAGGCAGAAATGGATCCCTCATCAGCTGAGGAAATGTAGTCCCACAAGAAGTGGCCATGTCCAGTCTCAGTCTGTTATCACATATGCTAAAACCAGCAGCATATTCCTGCAAGATGTTGATGCTGCTCCTCTTTAGAGCAGCGGCAGAGTGCTCTTGACAGTGTTCCCCCAGAGTCACCCTGCCCCGCCACTGCCAGATGGTGCTCACATCAAGTGCACAGCCGGCACTAACCTGCCCTTCCCAACCTGTGCAGATACCTTGAAATGAGAGGCAAAGATTTTCCTTTGGATCCTATGCAGAGGAAAACAAGATAATTTCTCTTCTTGGTGGCTGACTCATTTGTTTCCGAGTAATTCCAGCAGCCAAAATAGTTGTGCAAAGAGAGTGAAAACTGTTACTTGAAACAGGTTCATCCTGACAAAGTAAGCAGGAGGCAGAAGCGGGTTTTGAAGCTATTCATCGAACAACATTCTTGTACTCCAAATGAGTATGGCCTGAGAGGGTCTGGTGGACTAACAAGACGCTGAACTCACACTCTAAAAACTTCAGGGTCTGAAGGAGTTAGAATACATTAACTTCTGTGCTTCTGATGCATTGGAAAGGACATAACTATACAAGAAGTAGCTGAGAAAATAGTGTATGGGTTGCAGTGAACTCATATTCAAGAAAGAACTAAGGATTCAGAAATAATTTTTTCAAAAACTTGACAGAGTTTGAAGGATAAGAAGAGAAATCTCAGGAAAGCTCAAAATACTCAGCGAATGCATTTCTGTAAAAAAAATAATTACTAGTTTCATTCTCGCAGAAAGAAGAATTGGTTGCTATATTTTTTGGATAATTTTTGCCATGTAGAAACAATTTTAGAAAAAGGTATTTCAAAATTTTATTTTATTTTATTTTATTTTATTTAACAAGCTGCTGTTTATGAGATTTACCATTGTATTGGCACCTGGTAGACTTTAACATTTTTAATCTAAATTTATGAAAATATTTACTACGACAATAAGTTAATGATAAATTAAAATAGTTTATTCTGGTTAACAGTCTTGAATGTACTCTAATTTAAAAAAATCCAAACTCCAAAAGCAGACCAGAAAGTGTTCTGTGTCAGCACTACAGCCTGGGAGAAAATGAATTAATTCTCTTGAGCATGTGAACTCCTAGAATCACAGAATATTTATTTTTAATCTATCGATATGAGGCAAAAACATCAAAATAGGTGATTGTGAAGCATCATGTAACTTTGAAGCTACACCCATTTACCTCAACTAAAAATCTGGCCTAATAGTAGTGTATATGAATGACTATGAATTACTGAATGATGTGACCTATATAAACAGTTCCTGTCCTGTCCAAAATGATTTCTATTCAGTCTCAAAATAAATTGCATTTCTGCATGTAACCGAAGTTCATGACATGTTTATAAACATGCCATCTTTGGGCTCCAGTCATTTCAAATGAACGTTTAAGAGACCAAAGATTTCCTCAAATAAATATGCAGGAAAGCAAATAAGAAAGAGACCAAATACAGTTAATGTGTTTGTCATTACTTACCCACATATGCCTCAAGCATCTCTTTTTGCTTAGACTGCACATATGCAAAATGAAAATATATATTTCCCACTATTTATTTCTGGGCTTTTTGCATGTTAGAAATTTTTTCACTGTGAGACCAATATATAAATTTGTTTGTAAATTATCTCTAGTTACTTCCTCAATTAAAATTAATTTTTATCTGTAAAATGCATTCCTCCAATTATCTGCTTTTTTCCCCTCTCCCTCCAGCATTAGGAGATCCTATTTCCTTTAACATTTTGTCATTATATTTCCATCCTTGTACTATCATTTTTCCTTCTCCTGCTATATCAATGGTGGCAATATGACTGCTTATGGGACCGCTACATAACTCAGGAAATAGCCAGCTTTGTCACCAACATCAAATTGCATCCAGTCTGTTTTCCTTTCATGCATGCACATGCATGAATCTACTGAGGTAACAGGGAGATAGGAATCCTGTGAAATTATTTTTCGTCCTTGCCTTCATGTTTTCTCTCAAGGTATGGCAATGGTTGTAATTATTGTGTCTTTTTTTGCATTAGATTTGTTTTTTTATACTTTACTTTGATACAATGTTAAGGAAATAAAATTAATAAAATTAGTGATGTCTAAATCTAAACTTCCATTGAGAAAGAAAGTTTGTACATGAAGCTTGTGTTTTATACTACCTTTTGCTGATTTTTAGATGGATTTTCACAATATTTTATTCAGAAATTTTTTAAAAATAAAAATCGAGCACAAAATGCTATACATTCAAATACAAGTGAAAGAAATCTGTTCTATTTTTGAACAAAAACTGGATTCTGTGTTTGTTGTGTGGCAGATGTCATTTGTTTGTATAAAAAGCTTTCCTGCCTTTCCTGATGGTTGATGTTCCTATGTCCAGGTACAGAGTATTATTTGGTCACATTTTTAAACACACAGTCAGTATAAGTCACTTCAGAGCATGTTATTAGAGCTATTTCTTGCCTCTGGCTGATGTCCCAGAAGAAGATGATAAATCATTCGCTTATGCTACAGAAGAGGAAAAAAAAAATCAATGTTCAAAACTTCCATGGTCAGCTTTACTCAGGACAACTAAACTCTACAGTGACAAAATACTGATGATGTCATCAATAAAGTAAATTAGTGCTGTGAAAAACTAAGAATTGTGAACTGCCTTGCAGCATGTTGTAGAATACTAAGAAAAGTTTTTGAGAACTAAAGTTGCGAACTCTAGCTGTTTTTGGATTCTTAGAGCAAGGTGAGATTCATCCTTAAGAGCCAATGTCAGAGAATACAATTAACTTTTTTCTAAGCAGAACACATGCATAGGCAGCAACAGGAGCAAGTCTTGGGATTTTGGCTCTTCTGCAGCCCACTGGTAAAGAGCACTGGACTCCAACCACTACAAAAACAATAGTTAGACATAGTTAGGTGTATGTGTTATTAGTCTGAATTCATAGAGGATTTTTTGTACTTATTAATTTCTTGAACTGGATTTCAGCAAACGACCACTGGAAGATATTTAATTAGCCAGTTTCAAAATCACATATTCTATATGAGGTCTTTAGAAGAAAACAGATTTACATTCTACCCATTAGAGGTGACCCACTTTACATGTAGCTCCTGTGGCAATGGGCAGGGAATGATGCCCCAGACTGGTTTCTTCTAAATATCCCACCTGCCTTAATACTGGTACCAGGAGTCTCTGTAAACGGTCCCAATCTTACCTGCTACTGAAAGCAAATGGGGTTTATAGATTGACATATCTACAAAACTCCTGCAGTCCAAGTTAGTCTCAGGGCTGGCTGGGAAGTGTGCTAGTTCTAAAGGAATCTCAGTTCCGGCAGCATATGAACAAGGCAACCGCAGCCAGTGGATATTACTCATTGGAGTACACTTCATCAGCTGCAAAATTGAAGTGTCAGTAATTAATCAGGTCAATTCCATGTCATTAATTATGCTCACAGATTCAGCACAGAGGAAAAAAGCACTGTTTTCAAACAAAATTCCAAAGAGTAATAACATTATTTGAGGAGATAAAGACAAGGTATAAACTCCAAGGTGAGATTGTTTGTTTAAAGCAAGATGAACAATGACTATCTGACATACATCTAGGGACAACTGTATCCTGCCAGGGAGAAGAACTCAATAATATTTCCTTATCACTAGATTTTGTAATCACATTAGAATTCAACCTGCAAATCAAAATAAAATATCCCTGGTAAGTTAATAATATTGAATAGAGCAATTAATCACACACACATTTATTTCATGCAGTAACTGAAAAACTGTGGGTTACTTACCCTACAGAAAAATGCATTAAAATTAAGCCAAACAAGCAGCTGATATACTAAGTATGAAGCATGAGGAAAATTGCTCCTCAAAGCAATTTTTAGTCTGCCAGGAACATGTGTCTCTGATTCAGGTGAAGGGCTGAAAGTACACCAGGAAATGACAAAGGCGAGATCAAAATCTACCCTGGGTGAAGTGAAAACACAGACAGAGGTTAGAAGAGGGAGAATATGATTCTTGTAATCTGCTGTTTAGTTTCAAATGAGAGATATTTTTTGTTCAGAGTACGAAGTGCATCAGCAGAAGAGGATCACTGTTACATCCTATCCTGGCATTAATCTGACGGATATTGGGAATTTGAGAAGCAGGAGGAGAGTGGGCTACTCTGGAAAAATTCAGACTGTACTTGAAAGGAGGGGAATAAAACATCTGAAATCAGGAAGCTGGGGGATAGTCTTGATAAAGCCATGCTAAACTGCTAGTTGTCAGGTTGTGAGCTTTTCAGGTAAACTAGAATGATGTTCTTGATGTTAAAAAAAAATTTAGTTCTGAACTAATTTAATTTATTGGAAAGGAAGGGAACTATTCAATTCTTTCAAGATTTAATAAACACAGAGAGAAGAAGAAATCTTGTTTTGAACTTAGTTGTTAGACTATCCCAGTTCAATAATGGATTTGAGATGATACAGACATATATCATTAAAATAATAAGTGCAGTCTTTAGAATTTGATTGTTATTACTGCCTAAATATCAGGTGCATCCCCACAATGGCCTTCACACTTTGGATGCTGGAACATCAACTTTCAGCAACTTTCAGAGACACCTCCAAAAATTTTTGTTATTTCCTTCCATATTTGTAATCCCTGAGTTTCTCATAGAATATCTTGATGATCTTTTGGAAGGAGCAAGAGTTCAGAAATGGAACTATGATGGAAAGATGAAATACGATTTTTCAGAGACTAACTGAATAGGAATCAAAGGGACTGAAAAAGATTATTGTAGTTAGGACTTTTACCAGTATATAGGTAAATATGTGTATGTGTAATATCAATATCAGGTGTGTCTAAACTCTGGACATGACAAAGACATCATATTTGTCAAGGCAAGAGAAGAAGAGTTGATGTGTGAAAGAGTGGGAAAATTCTGACTTGGTTTCAGCCCTGAAGAAGTTTTTTAGCAAATTCTTTTAGGAGTTTTAAATCTGTGTTTTTATCTTTATTTCTTTCAGTACTTTAGATATCAAAATAGGTCTTTCTGCTCTGCAGTAACTAGGGTCAGTTCTTACAAAGGTGATTGAATCATTTGCCAAGATAATTTTCTCTGGTTTTAATACAAATTACATGATTTTGTCAGTCACAGAATTGCTTAAGGTTTATTTGAACTCCAGAGTCAATGATCTCCTGTCCCACTGAATTATTTTGATTTGATTTGTTCTTCTGTCTCCTTGTGAGAGCATTTGAGCTTTGTTCTGGAAAGGCATTTTCTCAGTATGGTCCATAAAATAGTCTCATGTAAATGACTAGTATAGTCTACACTTCCCTGTTCATGCTACAGAACTCATTTCTTTCTGTGCTTGAGTACTTCTATGGATTCAGAAAGCTTCACGTGGCAAAGTTTTTTTTGTTCACAAGATAGTGGGTTTGTAGAAGACTTTGTAGGTAAGTTTTCACTGCTAAATACCTGTTTTTCTTGAGGTACCCTACAATCAAGCATAGGGTTTCTGGCTGCATTATCAACATTACCAAAAACAGTCATTGTGTTGAACCTAGCAGAGATCTGGAAGTTCTGCACCAATATGCAGAAACTGTCCTGCATTGGAAAACCAAAGGATATGCGAGCTCTATTGAATGAACTGTCCCTAACCCCTTTGAGGAGGATGTGAACACTTCTCTGCTCCCCTAAATCAGGCTTAACCCCTAGGTATTCCAAAGACTCACTCTTCAGATCTGAGACCAAGAAAAGAGACACAAGCCTCCAAAGTAGATGTGTTAGAGCTGTTCAAGTTGCATCAACCACAGCACCAGGGAAATAATGGAAGCTTCAGTTGCATGCTGAGGCTAAAAATGTCTTCACCTGGCTGAAACAGTTCCAATATGATAGCAAGAGACTTGAAACCTGGAGAGTAATGAAGACAGAGATTCTTCTTTTATTTGGAAATGCCATCCTCTTTCTTGTCTTTTTCTCAGGAGGTTGAGGAGTTCTGGGAGTGAGACTCTTGCTGCTGGACACTTGGTTACCTGCTACTGCATGGGTTTCCCGTGATGTGAGAGTGTGATTGTCCCAAAAAGACTCAGGGAAAAAGTGTAAGTCAGTCATGTACATACTGAATATCAGAGAAGCCTAGTAACAGAGGAAAAAGAGCTATTTCTGGGATGGAAGTCCACTGTGTTCTGCAGGGAGAGTGTTTCCCTAGTCAATTTTTCTCAGCAGTCTTGACACTCTGCCACTTGCATCAAACATTTTTAAATCATCCCTCTGCGAGCAAACACACCTAGTATTAATCCTGTTAAAACTGATATTTTCAATGGTGTTAATGGCAAACTAGATGAACTGGGTTATATCAAAAGTAGTTAACTAATGAAACTGGTTAACTAATGAAAGTAGTTAACTGATGAAATAATTCATTAACATGAGGTCTTACCAGGTGGTAAGCCCTCAAGCATATAGTAGTGGATTATATTGCTTGAAACTGTCGAGAGAAACAGAGTATAGAAGCCCATTTTGTTGCAAATGATGTATAAGATCATGGAATAATAACTCTGAGAAATACTAACAATGTTGGTAAGAGATTTTATCTTTTTGCAAAGAATGTGTGAAAATTAATGTCGCGACTGCGCCACCAGGAATAGGTGCTGCCCCTTTCCTGCCTTGTTGAATGTCACTCTGTAGCTTCTGTAGCCAGACCTCCAGCAAATCCAAAGTAACTTTTTATGGAATAATGGTAGTGTTGTATAATCTGGACTGGTGCTGAGTATTTGTCTTGTCCAGTCTGCTTTGTCTTTCCTTAAGTGGTGGGATTTGGTTAATATTTGAGTAACATGGGAGAAGGGAGAAGAAATTACTTTGGTGTTAATATCCTTCAAAACAGATTGGAAGCAGAAAAATGTCCTGAATTCCCATAATTTTAAATTCATAGATCCATAGTTGAGCTACTTAAGACTACCAGAACATGCCCTGGCAAAACCTTTGTATTTTTCTACTATAAACTAAGCATAAATTCAGTGGTAGATGACAGATTACTTCATATACCATGCAAGCAAGCCTAGACAATAGCTTTAGCCATGACTGATTGCCTTGCTGTAACCCACTTTATGTTAAATGTATTCTTGCTGTTCAATTCCACAACTGTAATTTTGTTCTTCTGCACCGCTCAGCCCTCTGTGGACTAACCAGGTTCCTTCAGTAATGATTTCTTTTCTATTGTATTGTTTTCTGCATAATCAAGTTGGTAGGTAGGGGTTTAGGTGACACAGCCATCTGTCAAGTTCATTTGCTCTGAAAATGCAAGAAATAATGGCCTCTACAACTTGGGGCTATCTGTTATAAAGGAAGAATATCAGCTTTTACCCTGCACCATCTTCTCATCTTTTCAAATTATCATTTTTTCTACTTTCTATATAAAATACATAAGGTTCTCTTGACATGACTGATTGGTGAAAAAGAAAGCTATCACATGTCCACCTTGTATTGCAATTTATGCAAGCAATCCAATTAAGGAGAAGCAGCTAACACCCAGACTAATGTGCCTGTCGTGAAACTAAAGAGAATGCTGCAGACTGCTCTGCTCAAGTGTTATCACTGCTGGTTCTCTGACATGCTAACTGCTTTCTCCTTGAAGTTTGCATAATGTGTAAATGTTAGGGAGTTTGCATGCCGCAAAGGAAAGGGAAAACAGTTATTCATTTTCCCTCCTCTAAAATGAAATGCTCATAATAATTCTTATAAGGAGCCTTTATCAAATTGTATCTTTTTGCTGAAATCACATGCACTTGGTAGGAAAGATATAAAAAGCTGCCTGTGCATTCTTAACCTTTTTCTGACACAGTGAAAGCCAGCTGGAATAATCCAGGAATTATTCCAGCTTTCTGTGTAAATGTATGGGGGGGAAGAGTTGTTTATACAGCAGAACAACTTTTATCCAACATTGTGCCGGCAGAAGTGGGAACATTCTTGTTGCTCTAGGTCAGAGGCACCTTTACATTGGACCCATTTGCCATTGCCCCTCCTAGAATGCAAAATGACAATTGCTCATACTGAGCAGAGACCTCAAATGGTATGGTTAGAAACAAAACCATTTCCAGATGCCATTATATGGTACTAGTGAAACATGAAATTTTCTACTTCAATGAAAACGTAATTATTAAGTGGAATGTCACACTTTTATCACACTTTTTCCAAACCAATTCCCCTATCACCTGCCTCTTAGGGCCACTGATGTGTGATAAGGCTCTCTGCTGGATGAGAGATTCCCTGACAAGGGAACAATTGCTGTTGTTCACTGCAATTCAAATAATGAATCTGAACAGCAGGTGTAAAAAGTGATAAACCTATTAATGAAATTAGTTAGCATCAGTAGCCACCTACTGAATATTTCCAAAATATCAAATCAGTCTTAAATTCTAAACAAAACACAGAAATACTGCAAAGAAGCTATTCTGCTCTGTATTTCTGCCCCATGGTGCAGAATTTGATGCCCACTGTATCAGTGCTGTGTAACACATTTAATGCAGAATTGAAAATTGTTCTTAAGTTTGGTCCATAAACTGTGCTCTGTCATTGTCACTAAAGTTGGGCATGAAAAGCCATGTTCACCCCACAAAGAATTAATTGTTCTATCCAAGCTTACCTCTAATTCAAATTTCATGTGCTGCTTCACCACAGAATATTTTTTGGCCCAGATACATATATGTTTCTTTATGGGGACATATTTTAAGCATTTTAGAACCTCATGAGAGCTGAACACTAAGGACTGTGTAGTGCATTTATAATCAATTGCGAAGGTGATTTTGGAAGTAGAGTGTAATGTGGTTAATGTGCTTAACTTAACCTGTTGAAGTCTGGGCTAGATACATACTTCACTTTGGAATGGTCAGGAAAATGCCTTTTCCACCTGGGACCAGCTACGGTGCCTCAGACGAATTGTTGTTTTTCTGGAAATCATTACCACTGGCTGAGCAAAAAGGCAGGTACCTGACTTAGTGCCATGCTTTGTTACTGTCTTCTGGATTTTGAGGTCTAATCTCACAGAATACAAAGTAGTCAGAAGTCAGTTCACAGGTGAAAGTGAATGTCCACTATTTCAGTGCTAAATGAATAAACCTGGGACTAGAAAAGCATCAGCACCATATGTGTGAGGATCTCAAATCTCTCATGAGGTCTTTTTGTCTGTCATTTACTTGTAAACCTTTTAAAAGTGCCTGCTTATACTATTTATGTAGTAGACCACAGTATTATTCCTATTGTTCAGAATTTCTAGTTGAAGATGCCTTCTCAAATTTTACAATTTATACTTCAAATATTTGGAGAAAAACAACACATGGTATATTACTGCAAAAATTAAAATGACAATTATGTGAAAAGTGTTATCCTCGTCTTTATTCAGTGCACCTTGAAACACACACACATACAAACAGATACACAGCTCCCATGTAATAGGGTTATACTCTGACAAATTCAAACTAACTATAAACAAGTGCACCTCCTGTCAGAATTTCTTTGATCTTGGTTATTAAAAGAATCTTAAAAATAGAGAAAATAGACCTGGACTTAAAGAGATGTGAACTAGATCTGGTCTAAAACTGGAACAGGAAAATAGAACTGTGTTAAAATACCGCAAGGAAACTTATGATGCCCATAGAACAAATGGCATTTTCATAGAGAGTGTGCTAGACTGCTCACATCAAAGTGACTGGCTTTAAAGCTTTCAGTGAGGATTTTTAAGAAGCATGAAGAGCTAGCTGAAAGAGCAACAAGTGAAAGATTAAGTGTAATTCTGGATTAGTTATCTGGGAATTATTTGTTTGGAAATAGTTGGTAGAGCTCTATATGACAGAAAACATGATGCCCAAGAATCAGCAAGCATCTGAGGATAAGTATTCACATCATCACCACCTTGCCTTCAGGTGCTTGGGTAGACATAGAGCAGGGTCAGGTGAAAGAAGTGGAAACAGGACCAGCAAGTTCAAGTGGTGTGAAACAACAGGGTTACAGAGCTGCATGCCTGGATACAGACGGTCCAAAAACACCAAGGCCTTTCTGCTCTCTGTGAAGACAATCCTTTCCTTGGCCTCAGTGATGACAAAGCTCAGCCCGGCTGTTCAAGTTATTTGTTCTTTCACAGGTAAAATTGCACACCTAATCTCAGACTTTTTCTTTTCTGAGTGTTAATTCGGCTTTCCTGAAAACCAGACGTGGACTTTGGCTACTTACTTTAAATAATTTGGAAACCTTTGCTCCCTGTTATGTTCAATTTAGGTATACATATAATGTAGTTAGACTAAAGAACCACACTCTAAAAAGCAGCATTCAGAATGACTTAAAATAGTTTATAATGCTATTAAAAATTCATCTGGATTCCAGTGCACCACCGTTTTCTCAGTATTAATTAAGATAAATTATTGAGGTAGTTAATTGGATGACAGCCAAAGTTTTTTCTGTGATAGATACCCCAAAACCAGAAAGAGAAATTCACAAATTATAAGGCATTTTAAAGGTACGGGATTTCTGAGACAGTGCTGAGATTCTTCCTGAAAAAATGGATTTTTTCTGCACTTATTTGTTGAGCATGTGCAGTCACTTATTCCTTCTGGTACTACCGGTTGCATAAAGTATTTATCTGTAAAACCCAGGTCTAATCTACACAATTATTAACACTGGATGTTGTATATATCCCTAGTACATAGAACAGATCCACGAATTCATGTTTTGATTATTAGGATTATAATTTTAAAGAAGATTAAATTTAGGAAGAATTTAAAATTTATGATAACTACATTCTCTAGCTAGCAGCTGGTATCAGATTTAAGGTACCATAAGTTTGTAACATCTTTTTTCTTTTTAGATAGAATACATGCCTTTTCCTCACCAGTATTTAAAAACTTTTAGCAAATGCAACTTTCAATATTTAATACAAACATGATATCTAAAGTGTATACAAATATTTTCCTGGGCCTCAAAATCAACAATAAATGTTGTGAGAATTCATCCCATTTATAGGAGTATCAATTCTGTACTTACAGATGTTTTATTAGATTATCTGTTAGCAGACATAAATCTAATCTTTACTAATAACACACATTCAGTGGTATAATTACCACATGCCACTTTGATGTCCCATTAGAATTTTTGAAGTGAAAGGGAGTAACCCAAGGTAGACTGTGTTGAGCAAGTCTGACCACATAAAATATATACTTTGAAATAATTAAATTCAGTTAAACCCCAATCCAATGCTGTAAACAAAGAAAAACCTTTTTGCTCACATCTGTTCTGAGAGGGGTGCTAGGGCCTGTGGGACAAAAAAATATAGATGGGTGAGAACTTGATCTTATGTTACAGAGAAAAATATTTGCTTTTCTTTTCTATAATGAAATGGAAACATATTGTTAAATATTTTCTCTTAAAATGATTGAAATATATTGCTTCAGAATTATTATTAATGATATGATATGATATGACATAAAGGCAATGAAATAGAAATAATTAAAAAATGGCAAATTTCACTTTCAAAATAACATATTTCAAAGTCTGTTTTAATTTTTTTTTAAAAATGCAGTATGTCATGAAGAAAAATATTTCCATGAAACACAATCTTTTGATGAATTTGTAAATAGGACTTAGAGTTTGCTTTTCAGAGTTTTAAATTTTCATCAAAATCTCAAAAGGGAAAAGTTTGTCATTTTTTGCACATTAATACAGGAAAGATTTTTCTAACTATATGTTGTGGGAAAGAATAATTTTAACCAGTTTTATTTGAAACTTAGTACCTTCTGACCCTCTGCACAGAGTTCTGTCCCTGGCGTAAAAGTAATTTCTACTAATGGTAAACTGTGTTTTCTGTCTGTGACCCACCCTCAAATAAGAATTGGCTTAGTGGATTTTAGAACTATGTTCTGAACAGCAGATGTGTGGGCAAATTTTAGCATATCAAGGGTGACATTCAAAGAATGGTTTGGATTGGAAGGGTTGTTAAAGATCTTCCAATTCCAACCCCACTGCCATGGGAAGAGATGCCTTCCATGAACCCAGGTTTCTCAAAGCCCCATCCATGCTGGCCCTGAAGAATTCCAGGGACGGTGTAACCACAACTTCTCTGGGCAACCTGTTCCACTGTTGCACTGTCTTTTTCTAAATAGGAGATTAAATTTATTGGCAGACACTGGATGTATTTCAGCATGCCCTTCTGCTGGAAAGGGAAGATGTACCTGGTCACTGGGTGCGTGGCATATTGCTTCTGTGCAAGATAGCAGTTCCTGGCTCTTTGACTTCAAAATTTAGTGAGGACCAGGAAATGGGACCTGCTGCCATTCTTGGGAGGTCATGGCTTGCTGCCCAGCTGTGTTGAAGAGAACATCTCTGTGAGGTTTCTGGATCTGGTTGTGGAGATAACATCCCAGGTGTGGCTTCATGGTACCTCAGTTTGGAAAAGCAGAATCTGAGATTTTCCGTGTTAAGTTCTGTATTCTCAGATATATGATCAGCAATGTTATAAAGTCTACCAGATTTATAAAATGAACAATTGTACCTCAAAGCACTGCGCCTTCAGAAACCAAATGTACACATTTTTGTCATGTCAAGAAATGGGTAGTTTTGGAGACAGTAAACAACACTTCTCTGGAAACTGTGCATTTCAAGCGCAGCCACTCTAGGTTCAATCTATAAAGGAAATAGATACTGAAAAAAAGCAAAACCAACAACAGCAACAACAAAACAAAACACCAAAAAACCCCCAGAAAAACAACAACAAAAAACTTAATTATTTTTGGGAAATGATTGCAAACTTTTCATTGAACCATTCTATGAAAATTCAGGTAATGCAAAATAAGCATGATGAAAAATAATAACACTTTAATTCAACAGCATCAAAAAAATAAAATCAGTAGTGTGTTACGGAGTTTTGATGGCTTCATTGCTCATTCTGTATATATGCATATGACAGCTTTGATCCTCTAATCAACAGGGCTCAAACATATATGGTAACTTTAATGTAAGTTTCCCTTTTCAATTTTCTATGGCAATTTATTTTTAAATTGCAACAGCTTTATGTTTTTCTTCAATATTTTATTTTCTGAAGCAGTCTTTAATTTTCCTTTCTACAAAAAGAGTTACTGCAAGGAAGTATTTTATAAATTACAGTTTTAAAAAAGAAAAGAGAAATAGTGAGAAAGGAAAAAGACAAATTCCATAAACTTCTGCATAAAATTAACTCTCTGACACTTATTAAAGATCCTGGTTCAAACTCCTACCTGTGATAATCTGATATCCTAAGCTAAGATGCTTCTTAATGTCCTGTGTGGTTTATTTGCGAAATGTTTTCTGCTCTTTGACTGTTAAAATGAAGTGTTGTTTTGGTGTAACCATTTAAAATTTTCCATCTGAAAGGTGGAACAAAGCATAATGTTTCAGAGATTGTTTGGAAAACGTCATTCCACCAACTCCATATCAAGAAAAAAAGAAGCAATTAATTCCCAGTGCTCCCCTTCAGAAAAAAATCTCCTTTTTTTAAAGGAATGCTTGCCAGAATAATGAACAATATGGCAAGCAAAGTTGATTTGCTGACACTCCTTTTTAAAATACAGCTTTTGCTTCCTTTTAATTTGGACACAGCTTCTTTGGACTGAAGTTTTCCATACCATGTGCCTGACTTTTGCCTGATTTTTTTTTGTTTCAACTAGGTTTGCCGTTTCAGATCTTTTTTTCACTGTTAAAATTACCAACGTCCTTCCTTTCAGATATTTTAGCAGCTTTGTGCTTTGGAAAATGGCTGGACAGCAAATTTCTCTTGAATTAGCTGAATTTAGACAAGATACCATAAATAGCATGTTTTAAATCTCCAACAAATTGCATTTTTTAGGTTAATGACATTTTATCAAATAATGTTCTTCATCCCCACAGCTTGGAATCCTAAGCACATTATGCATAAAATATCCCCACAGAACAAACTTATAAATTTGCTACTGGTGTCTATGGGGTGAAGTGCTGCTGGAAAACAGACTGAGTTGAAGAAATCTGCTCACCTCTTCTGTCAGTGCTAAGGATTTACCATACTAAACTACGAGAGAGGGGAGAATACCAAAAAGAGGAAGATTGCACACCTGGGAAGAGAAGGAAAATTTGACTAATGCTGGAAAGGAAATTGTCCAGGGAAATAAGAGGCAACATTGAGGGAAGAATGCGACTGA
This sequence comes from Drymodes brunneopygia, assembly GCA_013400955.1. NCBI lineage: Eukaryota > Metazoa > Chordata > Aves > Passeriformes > Petroicidae > Drymodes > Drymodes brunneopygia. The sequence goes on along the minus strand of VZTZ01022894.1, from coordinate 704,314 downwards.
GAGTGGGGTATGCGGTGCCCAGGACATAATGGGAATAGAGTAGGCAGACTGGAATCAGGAAAAAGAAAGGGAAATTAAATGTAAGGCACTTAGTAGAGAATATTGAGATCCCATAGCTAAGGGGAAGAGATGATGACTGCTTGGTTAAAGTGAGTAATATGAGAAGGCATAAAGATGGTGGTGGTAAAGTTTAGAAAAAATTGGTTATAATTAGAAAATCTGAAGAGTGGAAGAAACAGCATATCCAGAAGATAACAAAGAGCCAATGTAGATAAGGTATAAATACAGGCAAAATGAGTTTCGTACTAATGAATCCAAAAATTAAAGAATAGGGAAGAATACAGAAAGCTACTACTGTGTACATTCATTGAAACCTTGGAAAAACATGCTTGTTCCTATCAGATATCTGGAAACTGTGCAAGAGGGAGAGTGTTGTTCATAAAGTTTATCCACCTATAAAATTTCAAAGCATCACCATTAGTTAATCTATCAGCCCAAGAGATTGCAGTCTGTGCTGGGAATTTAAACTTTCCTGCTAGCAGACCACTTTATGGCTTTTGTTGCTTTAAATTTAGGAAATTACAGAAAGTATACATAAAGAGAGATACATACCTTGTCTGATAGTCCCTAGTCTTGGGGTAGTTAACCTGAAAAGACACAACAGGAATGGTGTGTGGGCTTGTCTGCATGTAACAATTATAGGTACTTAGCAATAAATTTCAAGGCTTTTTGTGTACTATTTATTATGGAACAACTTTGCCAAAATATGTTATCACAGACCTCTCTTTACATCCTTCATTCCCTGATGCTCATGCAACCTATGATGCACAGTGTTTTTCCAAGACATATTCCATATTTGCCTTTTATATAAATGATTTAGTAAGGGAGTAAATGGCAAGTTTTCATGATTCACATTGTTGCATGCTCATGGGAAATATGAAAAATGCATTGTCACAGAGCTCTTTGTGAATGTTATCATAATAATGTCAGTAAGGGAGCCTAATGTAAGCCTAGAAAAGATCTAATAGGTCACATCACATGTTTGTGGGAGACAAATATTTGCTGTGAACAGATTGACAAATTTTTACTTTCTTACAAAACAGAAGGATAACACAATTCTGATTGTAGGGCCCCTGAGAATATCTATTTTTGTTCACTGAGAAAAATCAATAACCCTTTTTTTGGAAGAATTGAGACATAGAATAACATCTCTTTTTTTTTTTTTTTTTGTACAACAGTGCTGTTGTACCATGAAAACATGCCAAAAAGTCTTGGGGAGAGAGGCAGAATCTATTAAGAAAAGCATTCATTTCTCTTTATTACTGGCATAACTTCCATAGCAAAAGATGCAAAATTGTCAAATTATTTTATTTTCCTCACAAATTTACTGGGAGTTGGGTCATACCCAAATAACCTGGTAATCTCCCACCTGTAGAGCATTAATATAGTGTATAGAACAGCAGATTTATGACTTGTTCCAAAGACAAGCATGAAACTATATCTTTTCCTTTTACTGAGAGGGCCTCTGCATGAGATGAACTAATATATTACTGTAGCCTAACATACTTGTTAGCTATTTTCCCTTCCTGAATTAAAAAATTGAATTATGTACACTCAGTCTAGTTACTGAACCTGTAAAGTTTATTAAAGTTTATCGACCATGTGTATACACTTCAGGATTTAGGTTCAATTGCTTCTTTCAAGCTGGAACATTGAATTAAGATGCAGTGCCTTGCTGTGGCTCTCATGGACTCCAACTGAGCTACAGGTAGCAAAAGTCTCCTTCAATTAGACATAATCATCACTCACAGTCAATAATTGTGCTAAAGGCTGCTTTCAAATCTGTGAGGGATTCGCATTTAATGTACTGATTCAGCTTGTCTGAGCCAAATTCACTGTGTACTGAAACCAAAGCAATTTAGTTCTTGCCTACGGCCCTTTTGGCAGTTCATCTAGTACTGAGCACTGTAAGGACTGTGAGATACAATTTAATCTGAGACATCTGTGCACAGACAGGACCTTTTCTGTAACAGAGAAAGACTAAGTAATGGCTAAGCTGTAGTTTTATGTGAAGAACCAAGTCTTATCTCTCCTCTGAAAAATAAAGCATTTAAGATATAGTAGAAAGCCAAATGAAAAACGAAAAGAAAAAAATATAGAAAAAAGGAATAAAAAAATCCTTGGATTTATGAAATGCACACTGAGTCTACTAACAGCTTTTCTTGCTCCTAACCACATAAAGCACTTGAGCTGTGATCCTTGGATTAACCATTTAAAGATATTATACTTATCATCAGCTGCAGCTGACTGGAAAGATCTTTATTAAATATGAAAGAAAGAAGGCTCACTGCTTGTGATTTTCGTGAAAATATCAAAATTTCCATTGTACATATTTTTTCTTTTTGGCTCATGATATTATTGGGGAAAGTGCTGTAAATTTATCTCTTATATCATCCTGACTGTTAGAGGCTTGGTATTTTCAGGGAAGGCTTAGAAGTCCTGTACTCTATATAATATTGCATAGGAAATTTTAATTAATTTTAATTTTAATGAAATTTAGTGAACCAAGTGCTGATAGTGTCTGCTAGGTTTTGCTGACCTGAACCAGGTTTTCACCTTGAGTTTGCAGTCAACTATTGTGTGATTTCTAGTTGTCATTTTTCTTCAATAATGGTAAAGATCTTTATGATAAAAGAGCCTTTCTTGGTATTTCTTCAAAACCAGTATCAAAACAGTTTTGGTTATGTGAAAGCAAGTCAGGGAGTAGGCTGGAAAGGTGGAGACAGCTCTGTGGTGTTCACTAGTCATGGCCTTGTTGGGAGCCCTGCTTGTATGGAGCAGGAATCAACACTCTTCCTTGGTCAATAACTGTTTGGCAAAAACACAGCTAATAAGGTGAAGTCCTATCCCAGAAAATAGTGAGCATACAGTATAAAAGCTTGGCTTGTCAAATCTAGTTATGATAGAGGCTCTGAATTATTAGAGTTGCTGCAAAATGCATCTGCAATTTCTTTAAGTGAGGTTATGTACATGGCACCTTCAAATCTAGTACAAAATATTATCTGATATTTGCATTTTTGGTCAAGATATAATGCTTTCAGAGGAATCACAATTTTCTTTGTTGACTTCCTGCAACAACCACAGCAGTCCATTGGCTTATTTGCATGTTATTTTGGTATATCTAATGAGTTATGAGTCATACAGTGTGAGAACTACAGTACCTGGGCACCTAACATAGATTTCTGAATATAGTAAACTCCAAGGATAGCATCCTGTAACATCTAGGATTATATCTGCATGCCTACCAACATGTTCCATTAAATTTGGGAAAATGTTCATAATAGGTGATGTCATATGTAAATAATAGAGGCAGAACAGAATGTCAACCCAGAATATCTCTACTAAAGGTTTCAACTACCAACCTTCAGAATTAGAACTGTTTTTCCCCTTGCCTCCATCTGGCTCTGAATTTTTCTCTGCTGGCCACTTGGATGCCCAGTTGAAGAGAAGATCATTCTGCCACCCTGCAGTTGGCTTCTGCCTTGAGAAGCAAGTCCTGAAAGACCACAGCATGTGTGACTGTGGGTAGACGTTTTACATGTCTGTGTCCTTATCAGTGGAGTTTTGTGCACTTACCAGAAAGAAGAAAACCCACACTCCACAGCTACATAAAATGGTGTTTATGTTCCTCTGTTGGGTCTGAACTTTAGTGCCTTGTGGCAGGCAGTGACTTTTTGTTCTTTATGCTAGCTGATGGTCACATAATGGATACCTTATTCATGGCTAGACCTGCTACATATTAAATACATATATTGTTCTTACTACTTGTTTTGATTACATTACAAATTTCCTACAAGGAGAACATGAAAGAATAAAAAAAGCTTACTTGTTTCCCCTGATTCAATGAAGGCTGAAAAAGATTATATTTCTCTCTGTGTTTTCATTGTCCTTGTTTATTCATCAGGACAGAAATAAATCAGGGACAGAAGAGAGCTTTTTAAGCTAAACAATGAACAGTATTAGCTCATGAATAAATTGCCCTAAGAAAATGCAGGTTGGAATTATAAGGAAGACCATCACGAGTGAAGGATTCTAAGTCAGCCTTTAAAATGGTATAAGAAACACTAAACCCCAGTTTGGAATCATCTTAAATGGACATTTGAAAGATGATATAAATGCACAACATAAAAGTCTCACCTTATACTACAGAAAGAAGGTTTTTCACTGAGAAATCCACCCCAATCCTGTGTTCCCAGAAGTGAATTCCACGAGTGCTGTCTTGCAAAGCTGAAGTTCCAGCAGAAGATTATTTACACCCAGTAAATTAATGCAATATTACCTAGGGGCTTCTGATTTCCTAATTTTTGTTGCAGAGCACTTTAGTGTCTCCTTGCAAAGGACACAGTGACTGGTTGAAAGCTATTGCATGTAAAAGACGTTTCATAGTCCATTATTAACTTCACTTTTCTTAATATTTTATTAATGCAGCTGTAATGTGTAACCTCTAGGTGATTCAAAGGGCAGTTAGTGACCAGGTGGACAGAATGAGCCCTTGAGGTAAAAATAATATCTTTCAATGTTTCAGCCAGTTGGAGATTATAAACAGTACATAGTAATGAAACATTTGTTTAAAAAAAAGGTTCCTCATGCACAGCAACCTTTCCAATTATTTATCTGCAATATTAACTGGAAATTCTATATTAAAGTAAAAAAACCCAAATATATCAGCTAATTTTCAGTGCCATCTACCATATCAGACAAGTTCCTAAACATATGAAATTTCCTGTTGCAGTTAGCTTGTATAGTCTCATTTTTGATGTCTTCTTATATTTTTTTTTATTTCTAGAATCTTCTTATATTTTGAGTCTGTTATTATGACTGCTATAAGTTCTAATAGCTGGGTTTTGCATGGCTTGGTTTGGAATTGGATGACAACAGTAGGTAAGAATCAGTCCACATTCACCTCCATGTTTTTGAATGATAGAAGGGTTTCAGTACAAATAGAGGAAATCTCAGATTCACTTCAGCAGTTTTTCAAAGTCACACATTCCGTCTTCTTATGTGAAAATTATAAATTATCCTCTACTGTTGTAAAAAAGAAAGGATAAAAGGTGGAACATTCTAGGCGAAAATACCCATTGAACAGTTTATTCAGATAATATATATTTTTGTAGAGTAGTATGTTCAATGAATGGTATTATACCCATAATAAACCTAGTCAAATACTGAGAAGAAAAGTAATTGAATAATTTATTCAATGAAAGATGACAAAATTCACTGAATAATGTATTAATTGAACAGTACTTAGCTCTAAATTTTTCTCCTAAAATATGTAGAGAAATATTTCAATATGTTAAGGTTTGTCTTTTATCCTGCTTTGCCCTGAAAATCAACACAATTCTGGGTTTAAGAAAAACTTAAGTGTTAATGTTAAGAATCTTTCAAAGCTTCTCTGAGTTTGGCTTTTCTTTTTCATATGTTCTCCAGAATTTTTAGCAAAGTTTAGTTGCCAAAAATGTCCATAATCCTTCAGAATCCTTCTTCAATTTTTTTCATTAAAACCATAGTCCTGACATATATTATTTTTAATAACAAATGGACAAAAAATATCTTCTTCCATACTTATTAACACAAATCTCCACATCCTGTTCCTGCTGACAGTGCACAAGCAACCCTTGTCTTCCAAATGCAAAGGCAAATTCAAATACAAAATTCAGTGTGTTGAAAGAAACCCATTGGGTGCTAAATGTTAATCACCCCCATGGTCCCCAACTATTCTCATCTCCAGCAAGAGAAAATGCAATGTCAGGCAGGTACTTAGAGCTTAAGAAAGGAAAGATAGTCAGAGCATGCCATGGGTCAATAATGGATGCTGTTATCAGACAAGTGGGTCACAAACATTTGCTTGAAGATATTAAACTAATTCGACATAAGAGTGACTAGTTCACTGATAATTAGCTGCATTTTTATGATGCATATAATTTCCATGATGCCACAACATCTGTGCTAACACTATCAAAAAGATGATAAAGATGAAAGTAGCTAACCTTCAGGTTAACTCTAATTGGAATACCCTTAAATTAGGGGAAATGACATCTAACTTTAATGTGCAATAACACCCTTATCTTTTTGGTTAGCTCCTGCTAATTTGTTTGTGTACTGTAAGTATCAGTCATATTTTAATTCTCTTGTGTGTTGCATGCTGTACCCTTTAGCATTTGGATGAAATTTAATATCCAAACTTTACATTCTTAATGAAAAAATTATATTTTAATTGCTCACTCTTTTATCTATGTCTGACTTTTTTATTGGCATCTCCAGTCAGGAACCACAGACCTATCTGCGATATGCTTTGTATTTAATGATTCACCATGCATATTTTATCTATTTGCATAGCAGTTAACAATACAAGTTTTTCTGAATTCAATAACCAAGATAGGCCAAATGAAACAGAGAAACATGAAATAAGTTGAATGGTTTCTAGACAAAAGGAAAAGATCAATTACAAAACAGGTTTCATTATCCAGTGATGCAGCAACCAGCAGTGGAGAGAGCATGATGTATTGTGTTGTCTGCTCACACTTCTTGGGTGAAATCGCTGGTGAATCTTACTAGGATTTGTTATGGCATGATCAATTCATAAAATGAGGAAATCCCACTCAGGATTTTCCATAAGCTAGAAGTCTATTTGGTCTACTTTGGTCTAAGGTTTCATTCTCACCAATTAAAAGACACAGAAAAGGATCCCAGATAACTAGGCTAGACTTAATATTCATCTCTCTATTCCTTGTTCTAAAATTATAGGAGCTCTGTCTAAAGTTCTAACTGCTGAATATCCATTCATTGCACAAAACTCTACTGTACTCCATAACTGTCACTGCTGGATGACTTTCCTGCTACAAGAGACGTCTGGGGAAGGTAAGACAATTCAGGTATTCTTTAGGCCAAAAAGTTGGGTGCTCTACTGCACAAAACAAATTTTAACCAAGGATTAAGAAAAGGTCCAGGTAACTAATGCTTTCTTTGACTCAGTCTTCAAAAAAAAGACCAGCTATCCTCAGGGCAGCCAGCCCCCTGAGCTGGTAGACAGGGACAGGGAACATGCTAGAGCCCCTCCAATACAGTTCTGGGCTCCTCACTTCAGAGACACTGAGGTGCTGATGCATGTCCAGAGGAGGGCAATGAAGCTGGTGAGGGTCTGGAGAGTAAGTCATAGGGGGTACGTCTGCGTGAGCTGGGGTTGTTTAGTCTGAAGAAGAGGTTCAGAGGAGGCCTTATTGCTCTCTACAACTCCCGGAAAGGAGGCTGTAGTAAGGTGAGGTTTGGCTTCTTCTACCACACAGCTGGTAACAGAAGAAATGGCCTTTGCACCAGGAGAGCTTCAGGTAGAATCAGAAAGAATTTTTTCACTGAAAGGGTTGTTAAGTAATGGAATGGGCTGCCCAGGAAAGAAGTGGAGTCACCATGCCAGAAGTGTTCATGAAATGACTGGGTGAGGCACTTAGTCCTATGGTTTAGTCAACATGGTGGTGTTCAGTCAAAGATTAGAGTTGATGATCCGGGAGGTCTTTTCCAATCTTAATGACTCTATGTTTCTGTGAAATGGAGAATAAGGCGCCCTGTGCTGTCTCCTGTGATATACAAAATATTTGTGTTAGTCATAATCTGCCACCTTTTTCTAGTGTGACATAGCTTCTCAAAACGTTGAAAATATTCCATGTGTAAGTAAAAGTAAATGTTGAAATTTCTCATATTACTCTACAGCAAGGTGATTTACATTTTCAGCTGATGCCATTATTAACATGTTGCTGGAGGGAATATAAATATTTTCCATGTAAATATATAAAAATCTCTCACATTTCCTTTATGAAAGTCACAGAAAGATTAGTAAGTAGCTAGTTTAGGTCATCTGGAAAACTCAGCTGGAATGGGAGTCTGTGTTATTCAGGTGAGGTCTGATGGGCAAGTGATGCTGTCTGTTATGAAAAATAGTCATGCCATGACACAACACCCCTGATATATCAGAGTTGTCATTTCAATTCACATTTCCTGAATATGTAAAGTGCAACTGTTAAGTAATGTAATATTATTCTGTTGTTTTGTCCTCTTGGGACAAAATAAAGAAATCATTAACTTAGAGTGTTTGTATATAGTTTTCCCTGTAAGAAACATTATTGCTTCATTTTCATGAATATTTATGTGAATACACTCATATATATATATACACACATATATACGTATGTATGTATATGCTTAGATAAGACTTCTTCTGAATATATATGCATGTGTATGTATAAAAGTGTGTATATATACATACATATATATAAATACATATATATAAGTGTAAATCTAAATTATTCTGAATTATAAATACACAGGAAACTGCCCTTTAGAAAATAAAAGCCAGTGTTTTCACACGTTGAGCCGTTGAATGCTATTTCCATAATTACGGTCCCAAATTGCATTTTGTTAGAGGAAAAAAGCCCCAAGCACGTATCTAAATTGAACCTTGCATTGCTAAGCCTAGACATGGGCAAAACTAGGGCATATATTTTTAATTTTATCTATATCTGTGACTATGTAACATTTTTTGCTATGGTTTTGGAAATTCTAACAAGGTATCTGCCAATCACTTGACAAATTCCATGTTGTCATTCTCAGAAACAAAGAATTGAATAGAGGTCCTGCTGAAAATGGTAACTGCTTATGCATGTGTTTGAACATGGTGTAAACTGTGATCCTCTGTGTTCAAAGCTCCACAATGTTTGCCTAATCTGATGCAATTCTTCCCAAAAGGAGTGTATTGTAACATCTCGTAGATACAGGAGAGATAAGATTCAAAAGACACAAAGGATTATAGTTACACCTATAACATAGTTCACTGACTCCTTGGATTACATCATATTGCAAGAAAAGGTCATCAGAACCTGGCATGCATTATGATGTTGGAAAATATTGCTGACTTTATGTCACATCTAAAAATGTGTTGCAAAAAAAGCACTTAATATTAAGAAGGGAAAGCATTCCTAGTATATATATCCAATTTATGTTAGCTGATAAATACATGTTGAATCCTGGCTTTCAATTTCAAAAATGAATGAGAGATTAATTCATAAATAAATATCCCCATATTTTCTGTTTAAAAGGTAAAGATGCGTTAGATGTGTCCATTCAGTTGAGCTTATCAGTGTGTGGTCATATAAATGTTCAAAGTTTTCAGGAAGCATAATTGCTATACAATAGAAACAATTTTCCAGCACATCTACCTGCAATACGACTTTTGAAATAAAATATACTGGAAACTAAGTATTATGAATAAATGGCATCACTTGCTGAATTGTCAATGCTTGCCCTTTATAAATCATGATGTTACTAAATCTGTCATAAGGCAGAGGGCTGTACTGTATCACTGGCTCAATGCCAATATAATTATTAACCATGCCTATTGTTTTCCAAGCATGAGATTCTGCAACTTTAGCAGGATTTGGTTGTCTAACCATTAACTAAGTACATTTGAAAAGAAATTGTTGAAATCATTGTGGACCTTTGCTATGTAGCCTGATTAGTTTCTGATCTGCATTATAACCACTTTCTCTTGTTCTGATTAAAATATTGTATTTATAGCAGTGATTCTTACATAAATTCTGAAATTATTAATTATAGTGGATAAGATAGCAAAGCACTGAAATTTTACCAAAGAGTTTTGACTGACATTGATAAAATACATAAAGATAATAAATGTTGAACTGCATCTACCAAAATAGTCACTGCTATTAGCTATTGGTCTGGCTCAATTTTTTTAGAAAATTAGGCATTTTTGTAATATTATCAACTTTTGTAAGCAAAACATGGGCACAATATACATTTTTTTATGTGAACCATAATGCTACTCAGTAATTTAGACTATTTTCAAAGAGTAGGGCTTAGGTTCAAAGAATCATTCACACAGTTTGTATATCTTTATGCCGCATTTTGATGGTAGTTCTTGCTTCTTCCTATTTCCTGATGCGTCTTGCTTCTTCCATGCAGGTATTTGCAAAGGTCCCACTGAAAAACAGTTAATTCAATAGCAAAACAGAGTATGTAACATATTTTGGGTTTCTTATGAACCTACTTAATCAACAGATAATATGGACATAAATGATGTGTTAATGTAAATCATGCTTACTTTGCTATCAATCTATGCCTAAATTAGTTTCATCATCGTCTTTAATAAAATCATGACTGATTAACTTTGCTTATCAAGTTTTACCTCTATGTTTGATCATGCAATCCCTCTAAAGTTTGAATATTTCCTTTAAAAATGTAGCTTCACTATAGAATTAGTACATAATTAGCTTTAAAATGCAAAAAGTTCCTTGTCTTTATAACTGGAGGTTCAGTGAAAAGTAGTGCAGATATTTTTGTTCTGTATGAAAAAATAGTCTAAGACAGACATACTTTCTGATTCTGAGCTTCCCTCCCTGTCCCTTAGTGTCTCTTGCAAAGCCAGAAGCTAGACTAGCTTGAGGTGACACTGGGAATAGAGATGATATATTGTGCTTGCCTAGGGTACCACTATTTGTATTCCCTAACACAGCTGGAATTGTCTTACTTGTCAGTCGAGTTCTTAAAACATTCTCTTCTGATTTCTCAGCATCAGTATCTGAGTTAAGTCGGATGATAGTAATATTAAAGATCCAGAAATAGACTCAATTTCTTGTGAATGAAGATGTAATCAGAATTAAGAAACATGTCTGATAGAAAAAAACCAGAAACTCACAATCACATGAGATTAATAAATCAACTGTATTGCTGCATTGTTTCAGTTATTCTTTGGCTTTGTTTTTTTTAATTTTCCTGGTAGAACTGGCTTTGGAGAGTCTGTCCATATGATAAACTAGCAGGAGAATAAAGAATGATGGGAAAAAACCCCACTACATTATTTACATGTTTTGTAAAATTTAAGAGACAAAAAGGTTCTAATTCTTATACCTATCAGTAGTTAGAAAGTGTAATATACCAATAATTGTCACAGCAGTGGTATCTCAAGAAGTTGAAAGTTTATTGCTTTTGCCTGCAGTTATTATATCTGGTATTTATACCACACATTGCAGCTGCTTGAATTTGAATCTCCAAAGTACTCTGACCCAGATAATAGTAATTTTATATGCATTTATTGCAATATAAATGAGTACTTTCTCGGTGTTCTCTAAGAGGATCAAAACTTCATGTGCAAACCAGTATTAATACTCTTACTTTTCTTACATTTTCTTATACTAATCCAGATCACAACTATAAGAATGTGATTTGAATATGGCCACAACTATAAGATTTTCTTTCAGATATTTCATCTTGTAGATATGGACTCATTGTGAAACAAGTTGAGAGCCTTAATTGGCAAATCAAGACATTTCACTGTGTACATCCAATTATTCCTGTTTAGCATCTGATTAAATCTATGTGATAGGCTTTACCCAATGTGTTGAATGATGTAGAGCTGAATTTTATTATTGTGTCCTGCTTCATACAGTAGAGCTTCATACAAAGCTATAAATGTAACCATCACATTTATTTTGGCTTCCTAGGATTATTTTAAGATTACCAAAAACATGTTTAGTCCAAAGTTTGGGCAGACTGGGCAATATCAGATAACTATCTCTAAATTCAAAATTTCAAGAATGAACATGAACATGATTTGGCCTACATGAAATATAACAACAAAAACAAAAACAACAACAATAAAAATAATGATAACAATCAGCAGAAGAAGTAGAAGCTCATGTATAATTTCCTTCAGACCTCCTTTTCATGCTTAAATGGCCAGAAAATATAGGATCAGTCATAAATATCATAATTCTAGTAGTCCAATAAATAAGTTAGTATCATATACTTCCTACCTTGTCATGATCTTGCAAGCTGAAAAACACTAGATGAAAAATGTCATAATTTCTTCTTGTTCTGTGGTACATATCTTAATTTCTAACATTTCAATAATGCCATACCTTCCGAAGATGATCCCTAGAATTTAGTTACTCTGTGTATCTAGTCTGTTTTTTATTGAGCTTATAAAACAAAAAAAATATTATGAAGTTCAGCTATCATCAGTTTAGAAAGGGATATGACTTCGTGCTGGGATTCATTCGACATAATAACAGGGCTTTTATTAAAGGAACATCCTGGAACACTAAGTAAACAGCAATGTACAAAAGTGCCACAAGGTAAAGAATTCTCTGAAGGTTCCTCTGCAAGCAATTGAGTTGTGGAACTGGCTATCTTTATCCTTGAGACAACATTTATTGCTTTCTGAAACCCTCCAGGAATTGTCACTGGATGTTCACTAGGTATTCCTAACTTGTAAACATGGTCACTGTCCTCTGAAAGATTTTGCCTCCTTGCAAAAACCCAAATAGTTTGAATATACCCAAGCTTGATCAAATGTCTATGTGAAAACATAATTTGTACTAGACTGTGCACAAAGTAATATATCTAGGTATCCTAATTACATAATGGGGGGAAAGGGATCTGGAGAGTAAAAAGCAAAAGGGTTCTTGTCTTAAATATATGTGTTAGTATGTAAAATACAACCCTTTGATCTTTTTGTAATGTTTTGCAAAAGATTACAAAATTTTTTTTAAGTTAATCTTAACTTGCATAAAGCATTACAACCACTCAATTTCAGCATCTGTTCTTGGTAAGGATTTACAAGCTGATTCTTTTGCTTTTCTGTGCTTGTGGGGAGTTTTTTTATAACCATGTAATATTCATACTTTAATTACTAAAGGAATGTAAGACTATTTGTTGAATGAACAAGAATCTTAATCACAGAAGTACAGAATCATAGAATGGTTAGAGTTGAAAGAGACCTTAAAGATCATCTAGTTCCAACCTCTCTGCTATGGACAGGGACACTTTCCACTAGACCAGGGTGCTCAAAACCCCATCCAACCTGACCTTGAACATTTTCAGGGATAGGACATCCACAACTTCTCTGGGCAACCTGTTCCTGTGCTTCACCACCCCCACAGCAAAGAATTTCTTCCTAATATCTAATCTAAACCTACTCTCTTTCAGTTTGAAACTATTCCCACCTATCCTGTCCCACTTTTTACCATAGCAAAAAGTCTCTCTCCATCTTCTGGGTTCCCTTTAGGTACTGAAAGGACACAATAAGGTCGCCCTTGTCTTTTCCAGGCTGAATAACCTCAATTCTCTTACCCTTGCCTCCTAGAAGAGGTGCTCCATCCCTCTAACCATCTTGGTGGCCTCCTCTGGACTTAGTCCAACAGGTTGATGTCCTTCCTGTGCTGAGAACCTCAGATTTGGAGGAAGTATTCCAGGTAGGGTCTCACCAAACAGGAGTAGAGAGGGAGAATCACCTCCCTCAGCCTGCTGGCCACACTGCTTTGGGTGCAACCCAGATACAGATGGCTTTGTGGTCTTCAAGTGCACATTGACAGCTCATATCCAGCCTCTCACCCAGCAGCACCCCCAAGTCCTTCTCAGCAGGGCAGCTCTTGATCTGTTCAACCCCCAGCCTGTATTGATAGTAAGGTTACCCCATCCCAGGTGCAGCACCTTGCACTTGGTCTTGTTTAAACATCATGAGATTCTCATGGGCCCACTTCTCAAGCTTTTCCAGGTCTCTCTGAATGGCTGTCCTTCAGGAAATGTCAGCTGCACCACTCAGGTTAGTGTCCTCTATAAATATGCTGAAGGTACACTGGATCCCTTTATCTATGTCATTAATGAATATTTGAAATAACACCTGTCCCAATATGAATCCCTGAAGGACATCACTTGTCACTGATGTCCACTGGGACTCTTGAGTGTTGACCACTGCCTTCTAGATGCAACCATGAAATAAATTCTTTATACATCTAAGAGTCCATCCACTGAATCCATTTCTCTCCAATTTAGAGAGAAGCAAGTTGTGAGGGACCATGTCAAATGCTTTACAGCACTCCAGATGAATGACATCTGTAGCCCTTTCCTTGTTCACTGATGGAGTCACCCCATCATAGAATCTACTAGGTTGGTCAGGCAGGACTTGTCCCTGTTGAAGCTGTGCTGGCTGTCTCCAGTTACCTCCATGTCCTCTTTGTGCCTCAGTATAGCTTCTAAGGATCTGTTCCATGATCCTTCTGGGCACAGAGGTAAGGCTGACAAGTTAGTAGTTTCCACTCTTTTTAAAGATAGGACAAATATTTCCCTTTTTCCAGACACCTGTGACTTCACCTGATTATGATGACTTTACAAGATACAGCTTATTACATACAAGGGATATCAGATCCTACTTCAGAATGAAAATCATGATTAAACTATTTCATGAAAGGCAAGAATTAAGTTAAACTTAACTTAAAATATGTTTAACCATATCTGTTGTTTCCATGCATAGAACCTCATCAAGGATTACGTGAAAACAGTAAAGCTGTAGCATTTTCTTTCTTTTTTATAAATGACTGTTAAATAATCTAAAAGAAGCAAAGTCTCTGGTGAAGGCATTGTCTATAATCAATGCTCTAGGTCTTACCTTGCTTCCATAAAAACTACAAAGAGGGTCCCAAACTGAAACATATACTTGCCTTTGTTGAAGGGTTGTGGCATTCAAAGTTGATGATAATGAAACAAGAATATAGTAAAAGAGGAACTAAAGAACTTTCTGAATCATAGATTTCAGTCTTTTGTGCAGGAGATATTAAACTCAGATATAAAACTCCAAACATTCTGAATTCCAATTTGAAAAGCTATTCATTTTTTAATTCATCCTCCTTTATTGGAAGATTGTTTCAGAACTTGATTTCTTTTAAAACTATACATCTAATTTCAAACACACAAAGAAAATGCTTAATTTAAAGTCCAGTTCATCTCAACAGTGTCTTTTAATTTAACTTTCTTCCTTTTTTGTTCTTTCTATGCTTCTAGGTAACACTCATGCTAGCTAACTCTTTCATTAGCTTAAAAAGCTTAGGAAAGTAAGTTTTACTTTTCTCCAAAAGATTTCCAATCACCCTACCAGACTACTGCAGCAGTTGCTGTTTAAGCTTCTATATGATGGGCAGGACTATTAACCTTGTTAGACTTCCAAAAATTGTGATGTAACTTCTCCAAATACAGCCTTATCGGCTTTACTGAAGCACTTTTAGATACAGCTAGTCAATATTATATTTCTTGCACTGGTAGTTTAGGATTTTCTGTTTTTCTGACTCACCTACTTGCTATTTGATCAAAGTGCCAGCTCTGTTTCCCAGTGAAAAGAATAGCTTTTTCACTGATTTTGTGAAATTTATATATTCTTATGTATATTGATGTTATATGTTTTTCTTTTTCTCTATCCATTGTTTCCCTCATTTATGTTACTTCATATGTTACTTACACAGGATTTTCTAAGTCCAGAAGAAGAAACACCATTTGATTAATTTTATTTCTCATTCTATTTGTTTTTTAAATTGTTCTTATGAGTCACAGCAAGCCTGTCACTAAGAAAAACATGTACACATCCATGGATGTTTTGAATTATCATCTCTATTACTGTTCTATTTTCTTGTTTTATTGCTGTTTCCAGCAAATTGTTCTTATCTCAGTCCATGATCTCTGCATTTTGTGCCTTCCATTGGAGGGACAGGAAGGGGACTGGTGCATGGTCTTTTTAGTGGGAGTACTAAATTGTGGAATAGCACTCCTAAATCATGAGCACCACTACAGCACTTTCTCTTCTTGGTTTAGTAATTCTTGCTGCACTGCAGTGAAAATTTCCTGGCAACATAGCCAAAGGCTGACCAGCAGTTTCTTTCACACTGACTATTTTCAGGGTGCTTTTCAGTTTCATGTGCAGAGCGTTTGTGATTTTTGCTGTATGAATGTTTTTGTTGTGTATCTGTTAGTTCTTTTAAAAGAGAAGTTCACTATTTACACAGACCTGTCTATTCTTCAGGTTGGTCCACAACTTCAGTTCTCTTTCTTGCATCCTGCTTCTCATCTGTAGATTGATTTCCCTTCCCTTGTCCTTATGACTACTCTGTGTACAAACTCTTTTCCATCACCAGCCCTAGCTAATTCAAGCTTTCCCCCTCTGTGCTTGAGAAGAGAGTAGCTCTTTTTCATTGCTGTTTTATCTTTTACCTTCAATCTCTTTTTCCCCTCTTCAGTGCAGCACACTTCCTTTTCTATTCTACATTTGCTTTTCTAACAGGTTTCTTCATAAAATCATACAAGAGCTGGTTAGAAGGGAGCTCTAGAGATCACCTAGTCCCAGTAAAGGGATGAATACTGCCAACACTGGATCGGGTCACCAAGTTTCCAGGCAAGTTTTGTGAACTTTCAAGGATGGAGATTCTACTATACCTTTGGGTACCATTCTGCTGATCATTCTGTTTTAGTTTTATTCTCCTGTCTTTGTGGAGAATACTTTTGCTAATATCCAGTCTGAACATCCCAAGCCATGGCATGTGGTCATTTCTCCCTGTAATATTATTTATCACTGCTCCATTATCTTCAGAACTGTCTTTCATCCAGGTGCAGGCTGTTCACAGATTACTGCCCTTAGACTCCTGTATTCCAGGTTAAGCTTTATTCAGTATCTCCTTGTATGCTGTACCATAGGCTTATTAATTTCTAATTGTCTTCATGCTCTGTTACTGGGTCCTTGTGAGTTTTTCAACACCTCTTTTGCACTAGGTTGGCCAAAACTAAACAGACGTGGCATAAACCATTTGTAAAGAGAGTGTACTGTTAATTCCAGTTCTGCTTGATACCCATCGTAACCTCATGGCCTTTCATCTGGGCTGATATTAAGTTTGTTGGTTCTAAAATGGTGCCTACTTGGTGCAGGTGCAGAACTTTGTATATCTCCTTACTGAACTTGAGGAGGTTTCTGTTGACCTAAACCCCAAATACTTCAGAATCACTCTGGATTAAAGCTCTATGGCAAATTTCCATCCTTGTCTCCAGTTTAGTATCTGCAAGTTAGTTTTTGGTTTTTTGCATACCATTTTTTTAGTCAAGCAACTGAACAAGATCAGTCCAGTATTGCTCATTGCTTGCTAGTTAGATATTAAGCCACTGATTATTGTCCTTTGAGCCATGAAGTCTGGCCAATTTTTAACTAGTCTCTTTTCAGACTTCTTTTACCTTGGCATTGTGGTCATATGCTCCCCAAAAACATGCTCTTTTAAAGCAAAGATCAGAACCCATATGAGTTCATACAACAATGATTTGTTGAGTAACACGCAGCAAAATGAAGTCCCATGTCAGCACTTTGAGGCAGCTCTCTTTCCCAGGACAAAAAATAGCAAATGGGAAAAAAGAAAACTATGCCAGTTATCATACGCTCTTAATTTCTCTGCCAAGAAGATCACAACCATACAAAAGCAAATGTTTTGCTCTAATACTTTTGTGATGGGAAGCTGCTGAATATTTGCATGTTCCATTGGGTATCAATGCAGCCTGGAAGATGGAAAATAAAAACCTCCCCTTAAAGTATTGCTTCTGATGAATTCCTACACTTAGAAAAGCCCAACATGTTCGTAAGTCAAAACCAAATTACATACCAGACAAGTGAAATAATTTCTAAACATTTGTCTTTTCAATATTGTTTTCTCCCTCCCTCTCTGGCTCAACCACACACTCCAGTGCACAGACACTCGCAGATGTCTGAGCCAACCTGCCAGCTGTAGCTTGGGAAAGAGTTCTGCATCAGGATGCTTTCATCTGCCGCACCCTGCCCACAGGACAGCTGTAGACAAATTAAAATATCTGGCAAACAAGTTTGGATTTCAACGCACTGACTTCTGAAGCTAAACACATCATGAGGAGAGTTTGTGCCTTCTGCTTAGAGATGCAAGTCCTTACATTTTCATCAACCAAGCGTTCAAAAAGCTCAGAAGACAAAGCACTTATTCTTACCAGCAAGCACTGAGGTTGAGTTTTACAATAATGTTTTAAACTCCATTTTGGAGTGTCTTTTAGCTCATGGCAGCTATCTTGCTGCAGTTTTTAAAGTACAACCCCTACTGGACTATTCTCTCCAGGGAGAGTTTTTCTCAGAACTGGTCTTAGAGGTACAACCTATCCCTGGTAGATTTCAAAGACTCAAATGCATATATTTATTTAAAATACATCTAAGTTTACATTAAAATGATGATTAAAAGATTGCGGAGGTTAATTTAAAAACTCTGAGCATTGTGTAATTAACTAACTCTAAAATATAACTGCTGTGCTTGCCTGGTACTTCTGTGTTTTGAAATTCCTGTGATGACATGAAGTCTCTGAATCACAATAACACATTACTTAGCACTGTTGTTCACCCTAATTGCTCTGCTATTGGAATTCACAAAAAAAATAAAAGCAAGATGTTTCCACACACTCAGAACATATTCATGGTGGTTTAAGAGAGGCTATTTGACATTTAAATCTCATTTAAGTCTCATTTGATTTTGCATTTAAGATATCTTGGTTCAGTTGCTTTCTGTATAACTATGATGGGAGCCAGATTGTTTGGTGAGAGCATTTTCTGAAAGTCTATATTGTGCTGGAAGCATGGGATTCCCCTGTAGCCAGCTTCTCATGGTCTGTATTCAGTGAATTTACAACATTTTATGATTGTCTGTGTTTCAGCCTAATTTTGAAAGATGCCTTTCTCCTCTTGCACCCCTACCTTCCACATTATTTATGTGCTATATAGCCATTTTTTGCACTTATTGCAATAAATGTCTTTCAGCTTGCCAAATTGATATTGTTATCAAATGTTTTTTTTAATTGCTCATATGCTTATCTTTTGTGTCTGTATCTTTTTGCATGCTATTTGTCAATTCTGAGAATATATTAGAAAATCTGTTCAAGTATTTATGAGTGAGGGCAGGTGAAAACACATTTTTTATTAAAAATATTATTGTATATGCTGTCATAAACCCCAAACTAATATATAATTTTTAATGTTTTCCTTGGCTTTTCCACATTTTGGATAGTACCTTTATGCACAGGAGAAAGACAAACTATAATATAATTTTGATTTTTACAGCTTGAATCCACTGAGCACCTCTTTTACTGGATTTTTTGATGTTTTTAAAATGCTATCAGTAAGCATTGTAATGAAAGTATTTCTAATACAGAAGTATTATATTTATCTGGATTTTATGGGTTGAATGGCTTTTTGTTTTCTGAAATCTTGATCATATGAAGAGAACTCAGTTCTCCTGTGAGATTGTTGCACTTTGTAACAGTAAGATTGTAGTGAGAAAATGGAGCAGTTGCCAGCTACCCAAGCCCATAAGCTTTCAATTTTCTGCTTTATTTCATATGGAAAATCAGGATACAAAGCCTTACACTATTATAATGTAAAGTTTACATATTTCAAGTCTTGGCAGATAAGCATGAAAGTTAAAATTGAAAATGAACCTTGATTCTTTCCCTGCAGCAAAAGTTTAATTGTGTTTATTACTGCATAATTCTCTTGTAACAATTAGCCCACACATTTTTTAACTCTCTAACAAAGGTCCCAATTATTCAAATACTTATTAACTACTACTGGATGTTTCCTGGGACTGCACACAGAATGTAAAGTTAACTACATACATAAATTGTTACATGGTTAGATATGAACTAACTTCAGTTGGAAAAATTTGAAAACCTAAAGAAACAGCAAAACAAAAATGTCATCAGTTTTATATATCATTACAAAACCTGTGTTAATACTTATGCATGGTTCCAGAAGTAATTTGATAAATATTTCCATGGTGATAAATTTCTGTAATCCAACTTTTGCCTCAGTGGATCAGCTCTGGTGGCACAGCCCTCAGAATGAGGCAGTACCAGAATTGGAAGGAGATGGTATAGTGTGTGTAGCAAACATATTACATTTAGTAAACACGCTACTGTTTAATTCTGGGGTAGTAATATTTTTTCCAGTGGCACTTTGCAGCAAGGAACCTGCAAAATAGTTAGGTGACTGATTTATGCAAGCAGATACGTGGAACAATAAATTCATGTTAAGATATATTTTTAAACAGGGAAAACATCTGTAATTTCCATAACTCTAGTCTTTGAACTTGTATATAACTTTTTTCCATTTACTTTTTTAATTTTACCATATACCGCAATTGTGTTTATTTTCAGTGTTTTAACAGTCCCTTCAAATTCCTGGTAGAATAGTGAGCATCTACAATACCTCAGCCCTGCTATTAGTTCCTAACAAAGAAAGTAAAGCATTTAGCATTTGCCCTGGGAAGCACACTGGAGTTAACACATCCTGATTTATTAGTTTCAGCCATTAGCGGCAAAACAAAATAATGTGGAAATGCTTTTGGTATCCTGTGGTTCCTCAATTTGTCTAGTTTCTGTCTTATGATTTATTTTTCCTAGATTCCATTGTCACCAGTCTCAGCGACACCCTCCCAAATTCTGCAGTGACACTCTGGAGATAGGGAGGGCAGGCACGGCTTCCTCTTGGAGGCAGGAGGTCAGGCAGAGTGCTAGCAGGGCAGCTTGGGGTCACAATAATACAGTAGGAGTACAGGGAGTACAGTTAGGTTAGCATATTGTTCTGGTGCTGAGAGCCTTTTTCAAACTCTGATCCATCTTCATCCTCGTAATTAGGCGATCTGCGCTCTCAAAGAAAGTGTTGCTATGAAACACGTTGGCAAATGAAGGCAAATTTGAGGCCTCCTCATTTAAGTGTTGGGCTCATTGTTCTTGGTAGTGTAATTGGTGATCAAGAAGGCAATAAAACGGCATGGCCATTAAACGGCCCGAGCTGAAATTGAAAGGGGAGCATTTATATGGTGCGAGCTGCTGTGTGGAGGCTGTAACTTTCACCCTTACATGAACCAGAGTTTACGTAAAGGCCTGATGGCATGGCTCTTTTTTCACCTCCAGGAGGCGGGGAGAAAAGAAGGGAAGAAAAAAAAAATCAAAACTAAATAGAATTAATGAGCCTTCACACATTGTCCTGTTCCTTTTGTTGTGAAAAAGTTGGGCAAAAATTAAGTTGGATAAGAGAGGGTGGCAAAGAAACACCATTAATATCAGGTTGTAAATTCTACAAAACATTAACTTCATTACATGGCAATTACTGTCTGTAATTGGCAGAACGAAAGATTCCACTTTCTCATCAGTATAGGACTCAGCATTTTTTTTTCTTGGCAAAGGTCACACCACTGCTATAAAGAATACCTTAATGTGAACTAAAAGTATAACAGGTTCTTTTGCAAATAAGCAAGGGTGTAACTATTAATTGCTGCTAAACATCTCACTGTTATTTTGTAACAAAACACAGCTCACAACTTAGACAACAACATTAATGATGTAAAAAGGAAAGCTTTTGTTATTTCATGACTACTTGGTCCTACTTTGTGAACAGAAGAAAAACATGAATTAGAAAGGGATAAGACTGTAGAGAAACAACAGTTGCTTTTGAAAATAACTATCTCAAGAATTTCTTAAAAATAATTTTCAAGGGTGCGGATGGCTAGAAATAATAGGCTATATGAAGAAGAATTCTATTTTTTTTTTCAATTTCTGATATTATTACACTTTTGGATTGACCTTGCTTTTCATTTATCACTTACCTAGTGCATTTATGAAAATATTCCACAAATGCTGTGAACTGAACTGTATCCTACCTCAGATTTATGTATGTAACTTCAGCTGAAGTTCATGTCCTTAAGAAATATGTTCAATGTCTAGTGGATTTTGTTAGCCAGCTGTAGAGGAAGATATTTAATCTAAATCAGTCTTGAAGTTTTCCAGAGGAAGTTTTTATTTCAAGAATTACATAACAAAGGAATATTATAAGGAAAGAGATCCATTTTCAAATAGACATAAAAAAATAAAGTTCCTTTTTTCTTTTTTTCTTTTTCATCACAAATGAAGTCAAACAAGAGTCAAAATTTCAGAATTTCTGCCACTGGATTTCAACCTTCACCTTAAAACAGCAGGAAATACAGAGAGAAGAACCATGCCCAATTTTATTCAAGAAATATTGAATTATATAATTTGTTTATTTTTTTATTAACAGAAAGCATTGAAACACCAGGGAGTCAAAATATTTTCATTTCAGTTTGTTGGATAGAAAATATTCCTTCCCTCCTGCACTTCACGGTGCCGTAAGGAGCGCTCTGGGCTGTAGCTCAGAGCTGCTGGGTTCCCACTGCTCTCTGCTCTCCAGACTTTTCTCTTTCCACACCAAATGTCATTTCCAACATGCCAGACATGGACCCACCAAGAAGTCTTACCTCTGAAGGAGAAGAGCTTCTGGAGCCTGAGTGGTTGACATAACTTCTTTGAGATGCAGATATTCTTTCACAGGCAGATACAAGGCTAATATGAAAACAAAATCAGTTTGGTTTTCTCAATACATTGAAATAATAAAAAATTCATATTATACTAATTCATAATAAATTCCTTCATATCAGCAGAATAATATTTCCTGATTAAATATTCAATATTTGTAAACCAGATTTTTACATTGAAAGTCACTTAACAATCACTTTCCAAGCAAGTTCTTATTTTTATTGTTTTTGCTTGGTTTTGCTCATTATTTTAATTCATAAAAGATTTTTCTGATATGCTTCATTATATTACTGTTGGAACTTAGTGACTTTGTAGTTGATATTTTCTGTGTTTGGCTCCTGAATTCTTTACCTTACAAAGTGAATGTTACAATCTCCCACGACAAAATAGCCAGAAAGGTTCAAGAGCATATCAATATGACAGAAAAAGGCCACAACAGGAATGCTTTCACCATGTTTAAACTGGTTCAAGGAAGAAAAGGCATAAGATCTCCCTGAGGCTAATAGTCTGTACTTTGGAATATGTGTAAAAAAGTGTGGATCTGTTTGGGTTTTTTTCTGAGAAATATGAAACCCAGTGGTGAAGTGGAAAGGTGGATGAAAGACATCTGAGGAAACTGTCAAGCAAAAAAATTGAGGAAAGTACAATTATTCACTGCCAGTGAGCCTTTGGTTATAACTTATACATAGGCCAGAATCTGTCCTATATTGAATTGCATTTTGAACTATTTTTGATCAACCGAAAAAAGGAATGTATTGATTTAGATCTATTGAGACATCTTGGCACTTTCTCAACTGATAAGTGTTAGAATAAGTTAAATTTTAATTGGATCATATTGCTTACTCTGTGGCCACTAAAGCTACACAATGCTTGTAGAATTGTACAAGTAATTTTTCTTCATGGGAAACTTGCAAGAGCAATACATCAGCCTGGTTTTGTCAATGGTAGTATCCACAACATACGAGAGGAAGGCACCCTGACAGCAGGTTATCAGCTAATTTGATTTTACATCTGATATTTGCCAAGTCCAGCACAACTCCTCAAGTCTTGTGCCACTGTTTGAAGGAAGCCCTTGCTGAAGCAGGAAAGCTGTGCAGTGTGATTCAGTGCAATGCAATGCTCTGACTGTGCTGAAGATCTGCAGGCAGTAGAGAAAGGTTAGTGTTATGCTCCTCATGGACCAATTAGTGCTGCCTAAAAAGGACACGCATGAATATTCTTCCGTAGCGCTGCACTGTTCAGCAGAAATGTAACAGCTCTGCCCAGTGCAGTGATGACTTTGCCAGGCTCTCCAAGCCTGCCCCATCAGACAGCACCACACCACAGGACCTGCACCACAGAGGCAGCAGCCAGATCCACCCTTCTTAGGAGAGAGTTGCTGGAACAAACAAACATGCACAGACAAGACTGATGGTGCTTTCATCAGTATCAAAATAGGAAAAAATCAGTGTTCTACAACTGAGAAGTATGTCCTTTCCCAGTCAATTTTGATGGCCATTTACATATAAAAGCTATGTTTGAAAATGGAGCTAGAATACTGGTTGTAGGGGGGATACATTCTGTGCTGAGGGGAGACGGTAAGATGAGGACAGAGAAAATATTTTTGTAAGGCTTCTCTTCTTAGAAAACAATATTCTTCTTTCTTTCTTACAGTATTATTTCACAGTAGAAATATGTTAATATGATCCTTTTATCTTAAATATGTTCCATAGATAGTGTTACCGTTTTCAAGAAGACCTTTAGGCTTTAGTCTTTTACAAGAAGGCTTCAATCACTTTTAAAATTATAATAAAGGAACAGGAAAAATTCTGCACAACACAAATAGTCTATTTTGTTGCTGTTAGAAAAGTAGAACTGAAGGCAAATCCACTAGAAATTCTCTAAATAACTTCTGTCATAAAAGGAGGCAAAGAGTTTTAGAAAGAAGGAAGTTCTAAAATTATGTAAAATCTAAATTTCCACAATTTAAAATATGGAAAGAAATAGAGATTTATTAATGTCTTGGTTTTCTTTCTCATAAACTTTTCTTCCTAGCTGAACAAAAAGATCCATCCAGTAATGTGCCTGCAATTGGTGCAGTCCTTCACATCCAGCTCCAGTGGAACTGTCAGAGCTGCTTGGCATACCTGGAGAATTAAGTGACTCTTTCATTCTTTGAGCATGACAATGCTGATTATCATCAGCAATCTTAAACTGCTTCAGGAGCCTGCACCCTGCTATTTACAGGGAAGAAAGAATCTGTTCTCAGTCCTATTTAGTCTTTGGCCTCTTTTCTTGGAACACCATCCAGGACCCAGGTTCTGACAACTCCTATGTGCTGAAGAGTAAAACTCAAGTTACAACCTGAGTGTTGTCCTGTACATTCCATCTCCATACATTTTGAGAAATGATGATTTTTAATTTGAATTCTGTGGCTGTACAGAATTACAGCTTAAATTAGTACAGCTTTTCTTCTGTAAACTGCAAAGGCTGTCTGTCTCTTAAACATGCGAGATACCGTTTTTTGCAAGGATCTCATACCTATATCTGGCTTTGAATCCATACTTGTTCAGTAACTAAATGCATTTTTGTCATTGTCACCAAAGCTTTGGTGATAATTTGTCAAAATATATTTGTGGAGTAGGGTGTAAATACAGCAACCTCAACCTCAGAAAATGCAGCAGTACCTCACATTGAGAAAAAGTAACAGAATTATAGATGCGATGTCATTAATTTAGGACTAACCAGTCAATTTAAGGAATACCAGAGATGTGGGATAGGTAGTTTCAGGGGACAGCTCAACTCAAAAGTAATATATCAGCTACATTTTTTTTTAAATGTGGGTATCACTAGTATTTTCTGATGAGGCTAGAATTGAGTGACACTTAAAAGTAATCAGTGATTGAAAAGGTTTGGCTCTCTCTTTAGAGTTCTGGGATGTAATAAGATTCATGCCAGTCCTGCAAGTCGCATTTTTCTTTCTCTAGCTGGATGTGGGATTTATTCCAGGCAGAGGCCCAGGGAGTGACATGGCAATCCATCTTAGTATAATTATGTGAGCACTGCCACATAAGATCTGATGCCCTCAGGACAGAGCATGCTTCCAAGTGCTTTGTAAAATTATCTTAAATACTTCATCAGGGCAGTTCACATACCAGTTCAATAAGTGCTTCTTTCTAAAGCTTCATGGGTATGTAGGTGAGGGAATTAGTCCACACCAAGCTCATTTTTGGCACATTGAAATACTTGTGTTGGTATGATACATCTCAGAGGACATATTACATGATGAGATAGGAGTGCAAAGTATAGAGTTTTGGAAGTGTCATAACTTTGCAGCAGATTAACCATTTCCTACTGTTCACATGGAAACATCTTTCCTTATTGAGTCCTACTGTATCCAGCACAGGCCTCCAATTTCCATTCCTCACTGCTTTTCATCTCTTAATCCTATTTACATTTTTCCTCTGAAGTCATATCAACTGTATGTCATGTTCTTCCTTAAATAGCTGAATTGATTCTGCATTTGCACTCATGTTTCCAATTTGAGTGCTGCTGTACCTGGCATGTACCTTTTCCAAAGATTTTTGATTTTTGGATACCCAAACACACCATGAACCCCAAAGGACTGTAGAGGAAGTGACTTGTATGTGACCAATTTTGAATCTTTTTTGTAAATTTCTCTTCAGTCACTGAGTGCCCAACTGAGCGGAAAACTTACGGCTTCTTGGTGCATGAGTAAAACTCACACATACCCTATTGGCATGATTGATACCACTAAATATTCTACATGCTATATTTCCAAGTTTTTAAAAATACTTTACAAAAAATATAAAAATATAAAAAGATATTTTTATTTTTTTTTTTGCTAGAAGTCATTATAACTTTGAATGAAAATGTAGTATTAAGAGTGTTTCCATGAGGATGTATAAAAGTCTCTCTGAAACATAGAATACTCTTCTGTTACATGGTGTAGTAATTCCTGGCAGGCAAGCTAATGACAAGTCTCTCAGTTTAAGGGGTGATGTATCAGGCTGATGGTAGTCAAACCCCTTTAATAGCATTGTTTCTGTGCTTATTATCATGAGAATACTTATTTTGTCATTCCCAAACCATCTTGACCATTATCTAAACTGTTGCAATTATACCAACAGTGGCTCCAATTGAAATTTGCTAATTTCTTCACTAGGTGGGAACCTAAAGTCCTGCTCACTATTTCATAGCGACTTTCCTGCTAGGCTTGCACAGGAATTATGAGAGTATGGGATGACTCTTGGCTGGAATATGGTCCTGGAGACAGAGGAAACCATCATTGTCAGAGTCACTGTAATTAATTAATCTGCCAAGAGAACAAGGAACACAGCCATCCATGAGAGTTTTGAAAAAGACCAGGCTGCAGCTCATCCACCAAGGATGTATTTAACATGTATTTAACAGAGCATTCATGAGATTTAGCCAAATGCTACCACAATTACCTGAACAATTGCTCTCCATCTGATAACCTGTCCCTGCATGGCTCAGTGTTGCAAACTCTCTTCTATTCTACAGGGTATTCACTGAATTCTGGTAGATATTGTATTGAGCTTCTTTTATTAGAGTCATTATCACTCAACTCCTTCAGCTGCCTCTTTGCTCAACTACCAATCTTGTTTGCTAAGTTTCCAGACTTGATGACACCTAAGCTGTGGCATTCTCACTGCAAAACCCAACATATACCAAAGAAAATGTTATTATTTAGTTACCTTGTCTCCAGTCATAAGCAACGCCTTTGCTGATTCCCTGTTTTACAATTGTGCAACCATTTTGCAAGCTCTTCCAGCAGAAGAGATCCCGCAGCTGAGAGCTTTCCCTGCCAGTAAGGCTGAGGTTCAGGACTATGAGAAGGCCGGATGTGCTGAGCTATTGTTTTATGCAAGATATGTAACTGTTGAAAGCTGTTAGATTACTTCATTGACTTGAAAGCAACAAAGCTTCATTGTATATTTCTCAGTCGTTCCCTGTGAGTTTTCCTTTCTGACTTGACACCAATGCTTCTTCCAGTCCCTCCAGCCTCTTCCTTAGTTCACAGGCCACAGACATCCCTACCCTTCACTCCCTACCCTCTTCTTCTCCAGGGCCTTTGTTCAAAAGTGAAACATGATAAAAAACCAATACCAGTGAAGAGTTCCTCTCTTTGCATTTTAAAGCATCATTTCTTCTGCCTTTTATTTAAATGATTTTTTTTAAAGTAAGAATTTAAGGAAGAGAGAGGATGGGTTTGTTTTGAGTCCTCTGAAATGGTAATAATTCTGAATTTTATGTTCTTTAATAAATTTATGCTTCAATTCCTTGGCTGGCTACAAAAGTAAGGAAAAGATCAGGATTTAAGATATAAACACACTCAAGTACTGTCAAGAATGTCATCATTATCCTGAAATAGGATTTTACAGTAAATAAAAAGACAAAAGAAACAGCCTACCCTTATTTTGTCCTCTTTATAAGTTAGTTTTCTAAATACTAATGTTACCTTTATTAAAGCTAGAATTTTCATACTAATCTCAAATATGTACTTCATCCCTGTTTAGAATATAATACTTCATGGTAGCTGCTTTTTATTTCCCCTGCAAAAATCTCTGGAAATGTCATGTCTACTAATGGTATCATATACTGATAAAAACTCTGATTCTGATGAGTAAATAACCATGAAAGTGAGGTATTTATCTTGATAATAAGTTGTGTGAGGAATCATTTACTTCAACTGTAAATTTATGAGAATGATCACTTTATTATTTCTTCTATTTGAAATCAAGAAACCCCTTATGATTTGCTTTGCACTGCCGTTGGATAAACCTCATAATTATGTCCCAGAAGGAGAAAACTAAATCTCTGACTTTGTGGTTTAGCAAACAGACATAAAGTAGTCAAGTCTATCTAACAAACTCTTTTCGAACCAGAGGGTCATCTCTGTGTCTTCTTTGTAATACAAATCCAACCCGGCATAATTCCTTTTCTAGTCTAAGTGGCCTAGATAGTAATGCATGTGATTAAAGTTCTTATTTTAATGAGGAAAACATTCTTTGTTTACTGTATAAGTCATAAGCCAGAAAGTTGCATGTTCCTATTCCCACAGTGTGAGTTCATATTACACAATATATTTACTGTCAGGAATGAAGACAAGATAATTATGGTTTTAAGGAAGCATAAATCCACCCTTTCTGGAGCACAAACGAGTAATTAAAGAACTTGTAATTGGTTGTTCTATGAAGAGATTTTACAATTATGACATTTACCAGCCATTTCATGTGCCTCCTTCAGAATACAGATGTGCTTTCTTAAGAGTTCATTTAGTCACTGGAAACCACCTCAGCGAAATTCTCTGCTTTTGCCACTCTATGTCTTTACACATCTCTAAAAGTTTTCAAAATTTTATTTAAGCATAAAATGGGTTTTATTTTCCCTTCTTATAAAACATTGCAAATGCTAAAGCTGACAACCCCAGAAAGTGAGGTTTGAAGAACATAATTAAAAGTACTTTACTCAAAAATGACAAATATTACCATACTTAATACAGGCAATTTTATTAAATACAGAGCTGAATTATGGTACTGCTATATTAAAAATTAAAGTGATTGAACTCCCTGAAATTTAAGTATATTCCCTTTTTAATGGATGGGGAGGAAAACTTGGTATATGACCTGTCTCCCATGCTGGGGAAAAAAAATCTATCAAATGATTATGTTCAGGTTTTTTGATACCAAGACTCTCCATGTAAAAAAAGCCAAAATGTCATCACATATCAAACATCAAATAACATTTTCTACTGAGACACTAAGTCAAGAAGAGGGCAGTGATATCGTGTAATTTCTTCCAGTCAATGATGTATTTTGACTAAAACCACAGCAAATATTTGGAGATACTCTGGTACATTTGAAATACTGTAATTTAATCTAATCTCATCTAAACCTCATATGAAATAGTTGTATTTCAGAATTACTTTTAAAATATCTGAAAATATTATTGAAACTAGTATACCTAGGAGAAGAACAAAACCATAAATTCCTGTATAAACCATATACACCTATTGAAGTACACCATTCAAACCTATAAAATAGGATGGTCACTTCAGCTTTGCCTGCATTGCTTTTTTTTGTGTACACTAATTTCCTGCAGAATATGGATTATCATCCTCCATTACTGTGCAGTTTTACTACTTTTCATCAATCTGAGCAAAATGGGCAAAAACAAACAAAAAAACTCCAACACCCCCAAACAAAACTAACCAGAATTTTTATTCCTGCCACAAAGTGGAGTTTACTCCCCAGAATTATCAGGTCATACAAGTAATCCAAGAGCCTTGTTAATAGAGAAAAACATACTTCCTTACCTCAGTTCTCTCTGCCTGCATTTATTTGCAGTGTGTTTGCAGTGAGGAACTGGTCTTGGCTGCCTTGGCTACAGCACCATGTTAGTAGAGAAACTGGTGTTTACAATAATATATTTTGAAGAAATTTATCCTGTTCCAAGATGAGATTTCATTTACAATATGAAAGCAATGTATCTGACTGGTGACTGCTTAGACAATTGCCCCCTGGTCCTTAAAGGTGTCCAAGGAACTGTAAAGTCTGTTGGATCTGCTCTGTGCTTAGGATAAAATGTATGTGACTTGCTACTCTTACATATTTTTGTACTAAAATAACAATATTGAGATTAAGGTTGGAAAATTTCAAGATGCTGCAGTCCAACAGACTATGTAGTCCATTCTTGCTTTAGAATACAATGGAGATGATGCAGAGATTTTGGGTTGCCTAGGAAATGAAAGCCCAGGGAAGTACTCCAAGAGATGCAATGAGTACTTCAGGTATCCAGATGCAATATTTGTGTAAATTCAATGTACTTGAAACTAACTGAGAGGTATTTATGTTTTCTAAACAAACTGTCCTAACAGGTTTAGGGATCCAGTGTTGCACATAGGTTTTCAAACAGTAAAACTGTGAAAAGAAAGGAAGGTATTTTTTCATTCACCAAATTACCTCAAGGTCAGAATATAAAGCAAAAATTAAAAGAACACTCTACAGCTGAGGCATGTGTAAAGAGGAAGCAGCACATTGGTAGCACTAGGTATTGCTAATGGAAGAGGAGAATGCAATGTATGAATACATTGCTGGATCCATACTTTTTTATGTTATTTACAGAAAAGTGATGAACCTGCAAGTTCTTTGGCAACATTTTGATCCCCTGAGCTTGCACACCAAAATCTTCTCATTTGCTGTAAGACAATTTCTCTAGAAGAGATTAGAAATGACACTCTGGCAGCCAGAACATGGCAGTGTTTCTTCACACAGTCTTTCCCCCTGAGTTTGGGGCCAGGCCAGGCATTTTTCTGGGTTGCAAGGTGACCACAACAGTGCAGCACTTACTGACCACATTTGGCTCGAGTGCCTTACAGCTGGTGGTTGGGTCCTTGAGCCAGTACGTGATGTATTCCCAGCACGGCAGCTGCGTTTGGATTGCTCAGATGACGAAGTTGGCCAGTGCTGGTGCATAGCAATGGGGTAACCCAGCAAACACACCGCACAGCCCAGCTCAAATACTACATCAGTGCTGCTGCATTCCCTGCAGACAGTCACTTGTCTGGCAAAGAAACAAGGTTACAGATATAGAAAAGGCTCTGTAAGTGCTTAAGCTCCAGTTTATGTTATGAACAGAAGCACCACGTAATTCAGAACTGTCCCTGACTATGTCAAAATGTCACTAGTTTCCTAGCATATGAGGCCACAGTGCTGGCATTAGAAATAACATGTTTTTCTTTTGGCCTGAGGGGGAATTGAAATGCCTCTCTAAATAGACCTCTCTTCTTGCCATAAACGCTATAGGACACAAGGATTAAAGGTTTTGACTGAAGGCAGCATTCTTTGTGGAATTAAAAAAGAAGAATGAAAAAATAAAAAAAAGAAAAAGAACAGCGTTGATGTGTAAGAACAGAGTTGTGTTCTGTGTTATCCATTGTAGAGTGTAAAGCAGTTGTGCAGGTTCACCAGCACAGCAACCAGCAGTGAAGAAAAGAAATCTAAATTATATGAGTCTTTAAAAATATGAATATGAAATGTGCATATATATCTATACTATGTATATACAAGCACATGCATATATATGTGTGTATATACTTCCATGTGATTGGCTAAAATAGAATGTGTGTGTGTATATATATATATATATATGTATATACACATTTTAGCCATCATCCTGAACCTTTTCTCTTACTTATGAGTAAACTGATTATCCAGCTTAGATATCAAAAACAAAGATTAATTGCAAAGTATTCCTTTTTTAAAAAAATATCTGTAGATATTAATTGATTTTATCCAAAGGCAGAGGCAAATTGAGAACTGTCTTTTAAAAGTTAAAAATTCTTTAAAAAAATCAAGAGATTTTTTGTTATTACACACAGGGTACAAAATGTTTTTCTTCAGAGAATTAATGAGCCAAGATTCAAATACTTATCCAGTCTGCATAAGCCAATAAACCAACTTAATTTTTGAAATATTTTGTGCTTTTGCACTTGTAAGTACAAAATATTGAGCTACGTGATACAGTTATGAAAGATTTATTCAGACATTTTAGGAATACACCTTCCATATAATGATCTCTTAACTTCCTTAGAGAACAACCCTTTGCAATTCTACATGGACAGCCTAAAGATCTGCTTAGAGGTCTCCCCATGTTGGAAGAGTACAAAAGGTTGACCATTTACCTATTCTGTTCTCAGCCTGTGGAAAGACTAATTATTCCAAGAAGGAGCAATATTTCCTATCCCTGCTTGCTTGATGTTATTTAAGAAGAAATTTGTTAACATTTTAAGCAATTCATCCCTTAGTACAGCAAACAACAACGCTGTTTGCTGAATACTCATTTTTCCTTTAGAAATACCTGTAAGGATGCCCGGTGGGCTCCCTCTAAGACAGGAGCCAGGACTGCTGGGAGCTTTCCCGGGTCCATCAGGGCAGAGGTCATCCCACTGCCTCAGCCAGGAGCAGGGCAGCAGAGGGAGCACTGAAGCAGACCCTCCAGCCTCCAGCCACTTCCCTGGGAAAAAGGATTCCATGACTCTCTGGAGTTGCTGAGTTTGAAAACCTTTACTTGCAGTTTTCTGGTGATCTTTTTTTTCTCAGACAGGTTGAAGCCACATACACATTAATATAATTATAGAATTAAAGATACTTTGTTGAACTTAATTTGATTGGGGATTAAATAACAGTTTAGATCAATTTCAGTAATTTTTGATTTGATGCCATATTTTTACATTAATGAAAGCAAAATCAAACCTATTCCTTGTAATTTACATCTACTGATTTGTTGAACAACATGACAACAGGAGTTCAGTAAGCATCAGCTCAATGCCAGTATCTTATTTAAAGGCTGTTTTGCCTTTAAAGTAGGAAGATAAATTCCTCAGCTGCAGAAAAATACTGTCCAGTGCCTCCCCAAACCCATGACAACAATTCAAATGAATGCAGTAAAAAAAAAAAAAGCCATGGAACTTGGACATGAGTGTCAAGATAAACAGTCAAGTATTTGTGAAGTTGATACTCAAAGAAAAGGGCATGAAGAGTGTAATTCATGGCCCCTAAATCACTGATTTATCTCTCCCTGAGGCAAGACATTTGGAAAAAAAATAGTAGAAACAACTTCTGAAAGTTAGGCATCCAAATCTATCACTTACCTGCATGAATGCCATGATTTCCAAAGTTCTGGGTAATTTCAGATCCCACTGACTTCTCTGTCAATATGGACAAGTCAGAACCTTTGAAAAAAGGCAGATCACATATTTAAGAACTAAAGAGTGACTGAAACATATAGTTACAGACGTTCAAGATTAAAACTACTTTCTTTTAGCATTGTTCTTCAAATTCTGTATCTCTAATAAAGATGATAGCACAAAGAGACAGTTGTGAGAGCTTGTTAAACTGTGTAAATATAAAGTATTAGGCATAAGAATGCTACTCATTATCGGGGGAAAAATTAGAAAAAGATAAGTTTGGAATTTGGAAACTGTAATAATAGTCAATCTCTTATGCCTAATGCTACTTAATCACAAACTTAATAAAAATAGAAATACACAGTTCCTTTTAGCAAGCTAACAAATATATCCTGATGTGAACACACTATGAGTCTTGTTAATCACATCCTGATCCATTGCATGCTGTTACATATGGCAGCTGGATTATGCAAGTGGGAAAAAAAGACAAAGTAAAAAATCCCATCTGACCCACTCTTTCTACTTCTTCCTTTTTTTTTTTTTTTCCTTTTTCTTTTTTTTACATTGAAAAAAGCAATAAACAGCAGTGGGTCATCCACTTGACAGAAACTTTTATAACATAGTTCTGGTATAAGTATTTATGTTTAACTGTCTTGCTTGTGCAATGAGTAAAAGGGGCCAGAACTGCGCCAGCTTCTTTTGCATGCACTTTACTGATACTTTTTCTGAAATCACGTGTGGTATGATCATTTCAAATCAAAGTAAATGGAAACCTTCTCTAATTACTGACTCAAAAACAGAATCAAAATCCCTATCAGTGCCACAGAAGGTCTCTTATATTTATTTGTAGTCTTTTAGTTCCCTGCTTCTGTTAGAGAATAGCTGAACAGCACAGCCTAAATCCAACTCTTAATTCATGTTTCACATTAAAAAAAAATCCTTTAAAGCAAATAAATCTACAGTACA
This sequence comes from Drymodes brunneopygia, assembly GCA_013400955.1. Lineage (NCBI taxonomy): Eukaryota > Metazoa > Chordata > Aves > Passeriformes > Petroicidae > Drymodes > Drymodes brunneopygia. The sequence goes on along the minus strand of VZTZ01022894.1, from coordinate 670,371 downwards.
ATGGATTTCCTATAAGCAGGTAGTATTTTGTAAAGCACATCCCAGTGCAAGTCCTCATCCTCAGTCAAGGTTTCAAGGCCACTGAGCAGCACCACACACAATATGAGTCAACGCTCTAACTGCCCAGCTGTTCCGAGTCCTGCTGCTGTCAGCACAGCTGGCTGTGAGGAAGACTGGACTATGAAGGCTGCTTTAGGTTCTCAGCACTGAACAGAAACAGGTGAGGCATTCACTTTGGGTTTTTTGAAATCTAGCCTTCCTTGATCTGGAAAATTTATCAAGGAGAAGAATGAATGTTCTTTTGGATCTCTGGAGTTCCCACACCCTTGTGGCACCTGAAATGTACCCCTCAAATGTACCCCTTTTTGACTGTGCTATACTGAGGGCTGCTCAAAGCTTTGAATTCATAGGACCAAATTAGCAGCTTTTCAGCACTTTTTATAAGTACAACTTTTTTTAAAAAAATTAATTTTTCAAACAAAATAATACAACGATTGAGAAAGCAAAAGCAGAGTCACCCTCCTCAGAAGGGGCTCCAACGCATCTCCATTCATTGCTGTGCTTCTATTGATCGTCCAAAGAAAAATAGGTACTATGCTCTGGAAAGCAGCAATCCTGAGCTACAGCTAGGACTTGTAGTATAGATGTCACTCAGAGTGGACTCCAGTGTATTGCTGGAGAAAAAATGGGTTAATGTTGTTATAGTCCATGTGAACAGGTGAAGAGCAAGTAGCACAAGAAATTGTTTGCTTCTGACACTGCTTATACCTCCTATTAAAATCCTGCACACAGCACAAAACTGGCAATTTTTAGAAGAGTGTGGAATTGGAGATGATTCAGAAAAGACTTGCAAAAATAATTTTATTGCTAATGAAAGAGAAGGTTGAGAGGTGACTTGATGACAATGTATCATTCATGAAGAGAAAGAAGGAGTGGGCACAAATGAGCCCTTTAATCTGGTGGTGAAAGGCATAACAAAAATCAATGGCTTGACATGGAAGCCAGACAAACTCTATCATTGCAGGTCTTTGGGTCACTATGGAATGTCCTTTTATGAAGCAACATGAACTATTGGTCTTGGCAGGGATTAGAGGCTGCACTCAAATGGTTGTTACAGGACTAAGCTAATCAATTCCCTCTTCTGAGAACTTAAGCATAGCAGGCAAAGCCTCCTTACCATTTGGTCATCTCACTGACTCAGATACAAGACAAGCAAGTTATTTGTGAGATGTTTTGTGGGTAGTTAGTTCATAAAATTAAATCATCTGCCAGCACAAGAGGATGTGTATATGTGACTATCCCTGTCAGAACCTCTGCCTCTTGAACAAAAGGATGTTGAGAAAGAACAGCTCCATACAGGCACCATGATCATGATATTCTTGTGGTAACAGAACTGCATTTTATTACTCATCTTCAATAAGTTTGTTACAACTATAAGTCTTCATTGAACTTTTGCAAGACAGTACCTTGAAAGTACATTTTTACTACTTCAAATTTTCTCTTTCCTTCTCCTGATTTCCTGCTCTCACACACAGGAAGAGCGACCCTCCAGATGTCATGGTCAATAGAATATTTCAGGAAACCAAGTGAGGTTCATGTTCTCTCTCTGGAATGATGTGGTGGTCAAATATGACCCTCATTTTCTTACCAGTTTCCTTCAGATTAACCACAAATGGGATAATTGTCCAATTCTCAACACAGTGAGACTGAGATGGACAAAAATGCAGGCTTCTCTAACCTGTTCTCTGAAAAATATCTATAGGAAATTTTTACTCAGTTTGAAACTCATGGCTCCTGAATATTATTTCTCCTTCTGCTAGCGGATTTTGCATAGTTGTCTATTATGCATTGAATTAATTGCCTCCCTGAAGGTGGAGAAATATGGACAACATGGCAGTTGTGAAGATTTGCTTTAGAATGTGCAGCTCTTGGAATGGAGTTGTCTGACAAATACAGAGGACTAAAGTGAATGATTGGTGAGGACAGAATGCTCTGCGGAATCTGGCGCTAGTGAAGGGAGCGGGTTGTAGTGTGTTTGGAGTACGGACTTGTGAGAACTTTGTGAGAACAGAATCACAGAATTTAGGAATTAAGTTGGAAGGGACCTCTGGAGGCCATCAAGTCCAACCTCCTGCTCCAAGGCAGAGACAATGTAGATCATTTTGCTCAGGTGTTCACATGAAAGGTCTAATTGTGTGTATAAACCTCCTTTTAAAAATGAGAATAAGAGCTAGAGTATTTTTTTTTCTGACTCTTATTATTGCACTGAGTCTCCATGGACATAATCTTAATTGAAAAGATCAAATTTTTCTTCAAGCTGTTAGAGCTCGGAAGTTTGCTGCATAGTTGTTATTGGTGCTACAATGAAAATGACCTCCTGACTTATAACAAGTCCTTGGTGTTGGAATCCAGGCTAGAAATTCCTAGTAAATTGTCTCCTGATATGTCTTAGATTTAAATACCCAAATGAGACTAGAAGATACTTCTGGATCTCAGAACATGGGCTTCCTTTACCCAGGTAAGAAGGCTTTTTGCTGGCAGTAGGTGTATGGATTTCTAAGAGTGTAACAACATGAGACTGGCAGCACCATAGGTACAGATATCACAGTATTCTTTCTGTAAATGGTAGAGTGGCAGAAAGGAACTGGACATTTCTAGAGAGATCCTTCTCTTGCTATCCTCTATATGACCCTGTAATCAGATGGGCAAAGACTTTCTGAATCAGAGGTTTCTCCCAGTCTCTCAATTGCCACAGAGAAGCTATCATCTATGAATTTCCATCCTTGAGCTCATTTTCACTTCAAGATTTGAGATGCGTTTAACAGTTTAACTATGGTGAGTGTGCAAAATCAATTCTGGCATTTGTCACTAGCCGTGGGATAGTTTTCTTCAGATGTTCTCTGGGTTCTACAGTGAACTGTCTGTCAGTCTGTCAGGCTTTAGAAGCTGCTTCATATCATGATCATTCCTTCTTCCCTACGCTTTTACTTTTGCTAACAGCCCCAGACTATGCTATTTCATCAGTTTGGATGTGGTCTATAATGGTGAAATTTTGCCTAGCATAGATGGAAGAATTTTGCAGATAAGTCTCTGGCATAATGATGTCTAGTATTACTCATGGAACTGATCTACTTTCCTCATTTAGCTTCCCATCTTACTGTGAAGGAATCATGAGCACGTGTAAAGCAATCAGCCAGACAGGCAGGAACTCCCTTTCCTGGGCCATATATGTGTTCCTGTCAATAAGATCAGTGCTTCCTTTCATACCTTTGTTTAATGTTCTGGTGTCATTAGCTTCAAGAGTAGGCAGGATGTCCATGAGCTGCTTTCTAGTCTCTCTCCATGGGGAGAGAGGATTGCTTTGACTGCAGGCAAGTAGTGAGGAAGATGTGAATGAAACAAAGGTTATTTACTGTTGGGGTGTTATGGAGGGGAACAGTAGAGCTGTAGGAGACTGGAAAACAGGTTTTTCAGAAGGAAGCAGAGACAAAGAAAATAGTGCTGTTTGTCCAGCTCAAGCAAGGATTCCCTGATTCCCCCAAAACGCTAGAGGGGGGATCATGGACGTGTGATGGGTCTCCCTAGAAAATGTTCCTGAGTAGAGAAAAACCCTGCTGGGCTGTCAGGAAGACTGTCTGGACTGCAGCTGGGGAAGTAGATTGAGTCCCATCTAGCCCCCTGAGCCCTTTCACTGAGTGAAAGTGCTACTAGAAGAGTCATAACCTGTTTCCAGCTAATCCTTCCTCATTCTTTGATTACCATGTGCTGACTCAGCCCATAGGATCTTCCTGCTCCATTCTTTTGAATACTGAGGCTGATAATAAATAGTTGCTGACAAGGATCATGCCAGCTATTCTCCTCTAAAGCAGCTTATTGTTATGGGATGCCAGGAATGCCAAAAAAATTAATAAGTTAAAAAAGGACAAATCCAGAGAAAAAAACAAAGAAAACCAACCAACCAACCAAGCAACCAACCAAAATCAATATTCCCCCCCAAAAAAGAACCCAAAAAAATAAAAAAAACCCAAAAAACCAGAAAAATGAGTGAGAAAAATATTACTTCTTCTGTTTTATTACATATATTTTTTCACCTCTAAGAGTGCATTACTGTCTGGAAGCAGACTCTGAATGGCTTAAGGAGAAACACTTGCTATAATCTGCTATAGATTTTATTATATGAAATGTATTTATTATAATGAGCAGACAATAGTGAATAAGATCTTAAAATATAAATACAGCCCTAGGAGAAAAGAAGGAGAGTTCATTTTTAAATACCTGGAATAGATAAAACAACCTTAATTTTATAACGATGGTGCTTTGCAAATTTAGGGCTGAAAATCTTTGGTAGAGAGTTAAAAAATGTTGAATACTTCTTATAAGTAATACAGCAGTAATACAGGTACTGAAAAAATAAAAGGCTAATCTAATTTTAACAGTTATTATTTCTATTGCCTTTTTGAAAAGAAATAATTCAGGAGGAGTTCCTTTAAATTCCTGGAATTCTCCAGGGGAATGCTTTTGCTCAGAATAATCTGTAGAGGTTACACAGTTAAAACAGAATACCTGCTCCGAGAAGTAAATTGCTTTAGAATTATATGAAGAAAGGTCAAAAATGGGAGAAAATTATTTATAATCAGAAAGAAGGAGAATGAAGTCTTACAAGCTAAAACTACTAAGTAAACATGTCACTGTGTCACTATATTTTGTGTCACAATGTATAAAAATAAAAAGTGGATTGTTTTCTTTTTCCTTGGAAACAACTTTTGGTGCTTTCTGTTATGTCTAAAATTCTTTGACTAAGTGTGTCTACTTTTTTTTTTCTTGTTCCAGAGCATCTGTTCAGCAGGCTCTAGGAGAGACCAGTCAAACACCTAGCTAGCCTTTTGCATGGTAGTTAGTTAATTAACTTGAAAGCAAATTCTAAAACTCCAAAGAAACAGACTGAAAGATATTTCAGGCCATTCTAAGAGTGAATGACAAGATTTTGTTTCCAGATGAAATTTATTCATAGGTACAGTATACTCTGTGTGCTGGCTTTCTCAGGCATTGCTGAGAATTATTAATTTCACATCAGCTGTTCCAGCCTTGATTTTCACAGATATTTTGCCAGTTAACTGCTGCCTCATAATCCTCCCCTTTCCAGACAGAAATATAGTAATTGCTGGCTAAGTTTCCCTCAGTGATCTGCAGACACGAAACTCCCAAAACGTGCCCAGTGTTAACAGGAAAATTGCCCCCTCAGTGCTTTGAATAATTTTAACTTTAATATTCCCTCTTTATTTATCATAATATTTGCTCATATTTTTAAAGTAAGCTTGAACATTTGATTCCATCTTCTCTTTTCTAAATAACAACAGAGCCCTTAGAAAAACAACTCTATATCATAAGAAAAAGGTTCAGTAAGAGCTCACAAGGACTCCATTATCAGGAGACACTTGCAAAAGCCATTTGTGTGAGGTGGAAACTTGAATGAGTTTTGCCACCTGAGAATTGTGGGTTACTGTGCATACACTTGGAGTGTTTTCATTACTTTTATAAAAATAGCTGGTTTTGTGATTTTGAATGGGAATAACCAGAAAAAGAGAGCATTCTTGCGTAAAAGAAAATTTTATTGAGCATGAAAACCACTGAAAACAAAACTAACTCAGTATGGTTAACCACTGGCTTGCCAGTGCATCTGGTAAAACTAGTCATAAAAGCACGTATCTCTCACCTGAATGATGACAGGGAATTCAGATTAGGTTTTCTGGCTCCACTGCTACCCCTAGCTACTGTTTTGTCAGTAAAATTCCTCTGACAAACTAAATCAGACCAGGGCATGGTGTTGAGCACTGGCATTGCTTTGTCTGCAGTGTTTACCCTTGAGCTTGCCCTGATGTGGGTTTGACCAGGTCAGCTGATACTCCTCCAGATAACCCCAGGGCTGGGCACAGTTCTGGGGGCAGCATGTGCTGAGGAGAGTTCCCAGTAAGAATCTGGGATGCTACCACCCTATCTGAGGAAGGGAGCTGTTATGCACAGCTCTGTGGAGGAAAGCTGGCCGTGCCTCTGGGTCTCAGGGCCTGAGGGGTCAGCCACAGGCACTGGAGCTGGGCTCCCTCATAGCAGTCAGTGCCAAAGTCTGCTCCTTCAAAGAGTCACATGCCACTTTTTTTCTTTTTTTCTTTTTTTTAAGTCTATCTGAGATGGCAGTTATCATTTGTACAACACTTTGTTGTTTTGCTCATTGGTACTTACCTGGAATGTATGAGATTTGGGTTCAATAACCTCATCAGCTCAGCCTCAGGGTATCCAAACCCAATAACTCTTTAATATAAAAATACTGAAGTTGCTCTTGAAGCGAGGAGTGGAATCTAGGTCTGCCCACTCCCAGATGAGTGCTGTAGGCACTAGGCCACAGAGTCATGTTCCCTCTTGCACTCCCTCTTACATCTTCCTTGGATATATTGCATTCTTTCCTCTGCTGACATAGGGTTTCAACAGGAGCAGCCCCCTCCTTTCCCAGCAGTGTGGCTTGTGGTTCATGCAGTCTCCTGGGAGAGGAGAGCTGTGCCTCTTTATCTTTTCAGATGGAGGATATTGACTGAGTCTCAAATACTTCAGGCTCTAAGGACTATACAGAAAGGGAGGTGATGGTGCAGCCATTACCCTTCTTTAGGAGGAGGCTAAATGCTATCATGGTGTCAGACCCAGCAAAGTCCCTGCACACTTGTGTGGTGGCACAGAGCCACTGCTGCTCCCTGGGTGTCTGTCACACCCTGGCTGCACACACACACCTCCTTCTCAGATGGGGCAATTTCTGGGTGCTTCTCCCAGGGAACTTTCCAGTCAGGCACAGAGAACAGCCAACTAACACCCATGGCTGGAAGGTGAATATGCATTTCTGAGGCTGAGGTTTGGCTCTGTGCCACACCCGCCCAGGCTCTTCCAGGAGACTTATGACTTGCTGGGGGATTATAGCCCCTCCTCTTTAGGAGGTGGAGAAACATCTTCACATCCTAGCAAGCTGTTCTTGTTGCAGTTGCTCACATTTTTATAAATTTGCCTATTTCCTTTTTTGTTTTTGGTTTTGTTTGGGTGGGGTTTTTTTGGGGTTTTTTTGGTTTGTTTGTTTGTTTTTCCTTACGTTGTGTTCTTATGAAGGCACCGTTTAACCAAAGAACCTTCTAATATCAGATATCTTCTCCTTGTATAGATGCTTGCAGACAAGGATTAATTCTGTTCTTAAGTCTGGTCTACTTAAACAGATTCTGATCTGTAAGTATCTCACTGTAAGCCTTATTTCAAGGCCTGTGAATTCATCCCACACTGATTTCAACATGGTCTGCTGAGATTAAGTGGTTTAGAATGTGATTTGTTCTCAATTTTCTAGAGTTATTTTGTATAGTCAGGAGGTGGGAATATCATAGTAAGAAATAACAGCTGAGCCTGTTTTTACTTTATATTATTTATTCTGTGAAACAAAGTTTTTGGGCTTTCAGTTTAAAATCAACAGAATTCTGCTATCTGATGGGTTTTCAGGACTTAAGATGAAATTAGTAAGTAACAATTCAGTAGCTGAAAAGAGTTCCTGTAAAAAAAAAATTCTCACAGAAAATATAATTTAATTGGTCACAGTTAGCTAAGTGGCCTGGCATCAAATGGGAACTGAAAGTGAATTGACCTCTTGCCCAATCAATTTTCCCTCTGGAGAATGACTTAAAGACAATGTTGATGAGGTGCAGAAAGATTACACTTATGTTATCTCTGACAATGAGGTCTTTCAGTGCAACATGTCACAATAAAATTGTGGTAAAAACCTATATATTCTCAATAAAACCTAAAATTTGTATACTTCATTGAGTATAAAGTGTGTTTTTAAATGCACAGGAAGTATCTATAATACATCCTGAGTGTATATTTTATTGTCTTCCCACTTAAAAGCTGGCATAATTATTCCAGTTAATACACTTGAAAATTAGAAATACTTTACATTTGTTTGTTTGTTTTATTTAGGAACCACACATACACAGACACATTTATTTCTGTCCTGAATTTCTGTATGCTTCTTATGGTCACAGCACCCATCAGCTTGTTAATGATGATTTTGAGCATGCTTATTGGAGTGCCAAACCCTACCATGGAAATACCTGGAATGTATGCTGTAGTTGTAATACTTCATCTTCCCCAGGAAATTCAGCTTTATTAAATATATCAAACTCAGGATGAGGTTTTAAAGAGACCTCAGTCCAGCCTTGAATCTTCATCTGTACTCTTAGATAAGTTGCAAAACTCATTTGTGAACACAATCTAGGAAAGCAGCACAGCAAACTTGGTAGGAAGATGCCTGACTTTTGAGTTGGTTGCATAAACCTATTTGTCTTGACAGGTCTAAATTCATACGTACACTCACTAAAGAGAACCATTTCAAAGCTTATTTTAAGAGCATATGCCTACAAATGATAGCATATTTGTTTTATGACTATCATGGTGCTAAAACATGATTATTTTTCTACAGTTGAAATTAATGAATGTATACAATAGTAGAAACATTTATTTCAACTGTAAACATTGACTTTACTATTGGTCAAGGCCTGTCAATCAAATTGACTTATTATGCACTTGAAACTCATTAGCAGTAGAATACTGTGGTTGTACATTTCAAATGACTGATGACTAGAACTGTGTGAAATTGCTGCTGAATTTGTCAATTACTGTGTGAAATGTTCATTGTGAAGATAGATTTTCACTCAAAAATCATGGCTTTAAAATAATCTCTAACAGTCCAAGGTTACCTCTTGTGATTATGGTATGTCCCTCGTTTGCCCTTTCTTTTTTTTTGTGCTCCTTCTCCTCTGAAGTCCCAGTGGGACTTCTTTGTGTGGCAAGACGAAGGAATAAATTGATTTGCTGGGAACATTGTGGGACAGCAAAAATCAACTGCTTTTATATTTGGGGTGCTTGGAAGGCCCACTGGCCCAGTGGATCAATCCTAGTGCACATTTTACTGATAAATGACCTTACGTAGTAGAAATCAGAACTCTGAATGTCACTAATGCAGAAGGAGCAGCTGCAAAAGAGCTTGTACCTTTGTTCCACAACTGCCTTCTGGTCCTTGCTGGTCAGGATGAGTGGAGCAGGATTTGAACTTTTTACTGAGCTAATGATTAATACAAATTCCAGTGTTTGCCATATTGCCCACTTCACAATTAATTAAATTCCCTTGGAGACAAATTAGAGAAGCATTGTACATCTTGGCCACAGACAGTTTTGTGTGGCCAAAACAGTATCAGTTCCTGTAATTTGTCTATGATATAATGAAATTAAGTGATTTAAATAAATTAAAAATGGACCAGATTCAACTTTCAGTAATTACAAGTCACTGCAGGACTGATACAGCAGAAAATAGCCTATGTGGCTGCTAGCCCAAGCAAGCTCGATGGGACTCTTACTTTTGTCTAGCAGGGTTGAGCTCTGGCAGCTGAGGAAGCTATATTCCATCTAGTAGGTGTAACACTCTAGGAACTGGGGACATGGTAGTTATCTTCTGAAAAAACCAAATGTACAGTTGATAACACCTAAAGGATGTAGAGGCATATTCTTGGGAAATTTTCTCAATAGATTTCCATCCTTATTTCCATACTTATTTCCTTCCTTACACTGAGGTGCATGACTTGGGAAACGACTGTAGAAGCCATTGCTGAAAGACACCTCTTTCCAGACGTAACCAAAAGAAGTATGGACTCACTCCTTAAAAATAATTTTCCAGTCTGAAGAAGAGATGGAAGCTGAGTGTACCAGAAATGTTTCAATGTATTGAATCCTCCCCCTCCCCACACACCCATCAGGTAGGCAAGCAACTCTGCTTTTCAAGTACAATGTTAGCATCCTATAGTATAAAATACTATACCATAAATTACTATAGCTTGCACTGAAATATTTTAGAGTGAGAACTAGAAATTTCCTGGCAGTGATTTTGTACTCTTACTCTGATTGCAAATCTTTTTTGCCACAATACTGATCCTAAGAAAGCCAAAAGTATTAACAGATTCAGAAAGGACACATTTATTCCAAATAAGCAGACTGAAGGACTTGTAAACAAGTTACATACACAGAGCTAACTCAACAAACCACTGATTTTCAGAGGATGAGTGGTACCATAGATAGAAGTTATCTCAGAGTTGGCTCATTTCTTTTCTTGAGCATCCCCAAGCCATTGTCAGAAACAAGAGGCTGCCAGGGTCACCACTCTATCAGACACAACATGAAAGTTCTGCTGACACCAGGCTCATTGTTATTGTCTTGTTAATAGTTACAAAGGTGAACTACTTTACCATTGTAACAATTACAGTGAGGTCAGCTTTAGTATGATATGGTTATTACTTATCCTGTAGGATCATTCTAATATGAGTTTCTGTTTAGACTAGTTGTCTAAGAATATTCCTTCTTCCAGGAAAAAAAACAACAAACCAAACCAACAAAAACCAACCCACAAAAATGAGATAAGGAGATTTGTCTAGAATTCTTTTAAAGTAGGTCTCGAAACAACATCACATTTAATCAATGTAGTGTAGCCAATAAAAAATATTGTAATAGAGAAATTGATATTGTCGTTATCTGGTAAATTATGATATTTCCCATGTTTCAGTTGAGTCCAACTTAACTAGCATGTTTTAGAATAGAAAATACATCAGTGAATTCTCTTTCATATTTCATTTTCAGTTTGTTTTTAACACAGTTGTGAAAAGGGACAGAAAGATTCAGAAAGATTCGCAGCATGCCTTGGCTGAATTTAGTTGGATACTGATGCCACGCCAATTTTTAAGTGGCACACATGATGAATCCAAGCAAAATGTTGACATGTACAGCTGTTCACCTCAGCCACAGCAACACTACTCTGAAGAGGAAAGAGAAACTGTAGAGTTTCACAAGGTAAAAACTGTAGGTTTTCACAAGTTTCCCAATTAAACTCTGAGGTGCAGCTATATTTATATATATCACAACAGTATAAAGCAGTGCTACACCCAAAGACTTAGCTGGTTGAAAATGTAAGCACTCAGGCCAATTTATTTTGGGATTATAGGCTTGACTTAAGCATATATGTACAAACCCATGCACTGTGAATTCAGTGAATCACAATGATATGAAGAAGAGATGGAAGCTGAGTGTACCAGAAGTTTACTTTAGTGACAGTAAACAGAATTGTTCAGGTTTTTAAGGCAAGGAACAGGAGGAATTGAGCAGGTGGGAGCCAACCCCAGTCCCAGTCAGGGAAAAGGCCTGGGGGGTTCTGCTGCTGCCTCATTGCCCTCTTTTGCTTTGCCCTCAGTGATGCACTCGAGGTGGATCCCCTCTGCACGAGCTGAGCTCCTTCCCGGGCAGGGCAATTCAGCACGCAGGAGGATTCTCCCTTTGGAAGGCAAGGGTAACCCAGCAGCCATGCCAGGACACCTTCCTGGTGCTGAACTGGTGACAGGGACCTCCCTGATGTATCTGTGCTGCATTTGGAGGGGAGTCAGTGGTCAGGACCTTCCATCCTCAGTGTGCCTGGTAGCCGAGTGCTGCTCCAGACGTGCCCAAACAGGCTGCTCATGGGCTGCCTGCAGGCTGGCCCTAGGCAACCTGACAGGCAAGAGTGTGCAGGGGAGAGTACATGCGAGTCAGCTGCTCGGGTGCACTCCTGAGACTGCTTTCTAGCAGCAGCGTAGAAACAGCTAATGTAGGCAATTATAACAGGAGCAGATCTTCACCTTTCTGAAGTGAAAAAAAGACTCGAAGCAAATCTCAGATCTGAAGACTGACCTCTCGTTTCAGACTCTAGTAGGATGCCTTCCTACCTGCAAAGGATAATCACAACTAGCCAGAGAGAAAAGGTCTGACTGTGATGTTTAATGCTCTACAGGGTCTGGTAGCCTCTAAAAAAGGAAAAAAGAGTAAAAAAAGAAGTAATTCTTTTCTTTGAAATAAAAACCTCTAGCCCAGACCTGAAAAACCAAAACTAATATTTTATACTGAAATACTCTCATGAGGTGACAGCAAGCTGATTAAAAAAAGCCAAACCAACCCCCCCCCACAACTCAACTTCCCAATATATGTATAATATACACATATTTACCAATGTTTAAACTTTAGTGTGATTTTCAGTGTAGTTCCACCTAAGTTGCTCTAAATACTTTAAAGCAATAAATCAAAAGTATTTCATCCCACTGAGAGAGTTCTTAACAAAAGAAAGAATAAGGATATTAAAAAGTGTAACTCTAGGAAAAACACAGACATTACTTGTTACCTGTGCAAGAACTACAAGGGCCTACAAACAAGTACAAATGGCAGCTTTTTGAATATAAAACATAATAAGCAATAATCAGTATCTTATAGCATGATAGCCAAAGGCAGTGACATTTGAACAGCATGTCTTCTCTAAGCTTAGCTAGCTTGGTAGTGCATATCTGCAAGTGCTTAGCCATGTTAACATAAACCCTCATTAGACAGGATTAGGCAAGAAACAGTGACAAACAGGGTGGACACTAACCCTCTGAGGAACCAATTCAGGCACTACACACTAATTATCCTTTTAAATTACTTTAGGATTCAGGGAATGAATATCAGTGCATGTGTATATGACTACATGGGGAATTGTGTTTTACATACTACAACCTGTTTGTTTTTTGCAACAGTTTTAAAGTTATTTCTCCCCCATAATCCAATGTCAAAACCTAAAAGTGCTTATTCTTAAGAATTCCACGGTAATGATGAAGTAAATTATGATATTTAGATGTTTTAGCTTGTTCAGGAGAAAGCATCCAGGAACTACGTCCTATAAATGCCTATTAGCAATCCATTTTGGTAAAGTAATTTACGAACAGTAATAGCCCCAAGTTCAAATAATGTGAAGTTCAGTAGCTTTCTCTGTAGACTCCATTATGAGAAATCCCAAGTAAGGATGACTTAGAGAAATCACAGAGCAATTGCTGATTCAGTGAATTGTATTTTGACTTTTGTTTGTTGTTTCTTACCTTCTTTTCGGGTGTTGAATTTATTATTTATAGTTTGTAGTTATTGTAGTTATTTGTTGTTGTTGTAGTTATTTGTTGAATTTGCCTCCAATATTTTTTTGCAAAGCAGAATTAACCCTCCTACAGTAACCATCCTAAATTAACTCTCCTGCAATTCTCAAACTATATTGCTGTCATGATAGTAAGTTATAACAAACTACAATATATTCTGGATCTCTAGTGTTGATTAGCTGATATTTCTTTTTGAAGCAAATAAATAGAAAAACTTCAGTTCTACTGATGTTAAATGTCTCATACAAACTGTATTAAAGGAATGTGATTAAAAGTGATAGGTGATAAAATAGTGAATTCTTCCTCTATGTACTTGACAAAACCTAATTTTTATATTTATCGGCTTTTTATCTTTCCCTTTAACTATCATTTTTTTCCTTAAAAATAATCTGAGTTAGCTTATTTTGTGAATATCATTTTTTGAATGTCATTTCATCACCATGAATGTAAATTCATCAGTTTTAAATGTAAACTTTGGCAGAAAAAGTTAATAGGGGCTTTGCTTTTAAGCATTTCACCTTGGAACAATGCATTTTACTGTGCTTTTATTTGACTTCTTTGAACAGCAAAAAATAGCGCATGAGGAAGGCTTTCACATCTAAAACTAAAGTTAAGCAATTAGTAGTAATATTACTACAATATGTCATCACTTTTTTATTGTATAACAATGAAAACGTTTCAAAATGCTTGCAGATGCATAAGTTTGATCCTCATTTCTTGTTACTAGTTTTCATAAGTCAAATTTTCAAAGAAAGCTTATTTTGGTTACTAAGTGACAATATTTTTGCATGGTATTTGACTAATTTTATAAATGTAATTTCAGTGTGGATCTGCATTTCTTACAGACAAAAAATTAATCAGAATAGCACACAAAAATCTTGTACACTCAATTCTAATCCTACCCTACATGTGACCTAAACCTACACTCCATTAACATAGAATGAAATTCTAATCTGCTCACTTCTGACATCAGTGTTATTTCAGATTTATCTTTTACAAAATTCATACCAAAAGCTGAAAGAAAAAGAATTGAGAAGGTCCTTTCTTTCAAAATCTGTTATTTCAGTTAGCAAATGAATTTTTAAAATTTGTCTTTCTTACCCTTTCTGTATTAAGCAATCAATTTGACTTCATGGACCAGAAATTCAACAGAAATAAAATAGCAGCAACATATACAGAGAACCCAGATATATATAGAGGAATATAGAGTTACTTCAGCGCAGTAACTAGGAGGTAAAAAAAGCATTTATTAGCACTGATTGTAGTAGGGATGGCCCTTAGTCTAGCATCTGTAGGAATATTATGCATGACCATATTTGTGGGAGAGAGGAGAATCAGGATTAAAACGTGGATGGAAAGGTGGTTGAAAATGAAAGAAGAAAAATGTAAGAATGCCCTTTGGTAGAATCCATTATCCTAAACTCCAGTCTTGGGAACATGAGAACACCCTTGGCATAAACATTTGTGTTGAGGTCAAGTGGGATTAGAAGAATATATATTTGGATGCCTGGGGCTATGTCACAAAAAGAAAATATTAATTAAAAAAACAAGCTAGAGATTTTACTTGCCCTCAAACTACATTTTCTTTTAATTCATTCTTTAGCTTTTTACAGTCAGTGGACTTGATTTTGATCTCACTTGTATTGGTTTAAATCAGAATAAGTCAGTATAAACCAGCACATTGTTCTGATATCAAATCAACCTAAAAAAGGGCAGAGTCTTACTTAAAGTATGTTGCTTAAGTGCAGCTGGCTAAAACAAGGCTGCACTTGCATTTGTTGTAAGTTAGGATTTAACAGCACTAATCTGCCATGTGAAAAAGAGGCTGCTTGTAGGGCTGAATGTCATAAAGTGGCTTGGTTTGGATTCAGGGCTGAAGCCTCTGGATCCCTGGGAGTGCTTGTAGCATGGAGGTCACCTCTAGGGCTTACATGAGGCTTCAGGACAGGTTAACCATAGCAGGTGGGCATGTGCTAAACATTAAGAATTTACTTTCTGGAGGACTTCTTCCCAGTTTGAAGCTAAAGATATACAACAGTTTTCGTGAATCAAGCCTGCAGTGTTCAGTTAGAAACTCTGCTGAAGACAATGGCAACCTTTGATTTCATCACTGTCTGTCTAAATTAGGAAAAGATGTTGCTTATCTGACCTGACCTTTTCCTAATCTACATACAATAACAGTTGCACATTTTCTCTCAGATGAGTTGGTCAAGATCAGTTAACCACCTGGCCTCAGCTCTGCTGCCACAGGACTCATTTTCTCAGTTCCAAGATATGCTGCTGTGTGTTTGTGCTGGCTACTTAGGGAGGCTTTAAAGAGCCACAGCTGCTAAAACAACAGATCCTCAGGACTTGTAGGCTCCGGAGTGAACAGAAACAAATTAAGCTGCTGTGGGAGTTGAACTGGGGTAGGTCACAGAACCAACATGTTGCTTCCTAAAGAGGGAGAAGAAATGATGAGAACAAGAGTACCTTGACCAGAGACTTGCATCTGTTTGCTTATTGAAGTTGAAAAAAGTGTATTTTTATGCAAATGTAAAAGTATATTTTATTGCTTTTACAGTGTGATGTCAAAACATAAGGAGTGTTTATTGCTGTACTACTAAACACAATTTTGGCCCATACTCTGCAAAAATGTGTTTCCATTTTGTACCTGCTTAAAGCAACATCATCCAGTCTTTACACCTGTTTAAGGATTTGCCTTGTATTTCATAGTGATTATAGGGAATAATAGAAAAACATATTCTTTTAACAATTTGTAGATTGTGCTCACTTATTTTAATGGTAAAGTATAATGATGCATCATTAGCTGATGAAGGGACTGCCTCGGGAGGGACAATGAAAGAAAAGAAAAGATTTGAGTGCATTCTTACACTACTTCCATTAAACAGGTTTGAACTAAATTCAACTGGAGTATCATTAGTTGAAAAAAGCTCATATTTTCAAGCTAGAGAAAATATAGTGCATTAAATAGATTAGCTGATCATTATTTAGAAACCAAATTGCTCAATGAACACTTCATTTTTCTAACAGAACTGATATTCAACTTGGCAATTTGTATAAACAATATGTATGTTCTTAATGTATATGTTTATCTACAATAGTAAACATAAGCAACCTTTTGCCTATCATATAATGCCCCTAAAGGCATTATGGGTTAACAGTGATTTAATCCCCTTATGCATGCATAATATGACAAGCTTTGCATAAATGATAATAAATAATTGGTATATATAAATAATTCATCATTTATTTTTGCCATAGAAATAGAATTCGTAGACATATTTTAAACAAAGGGAATAGCAAACATGATCTCAATCAGAAAAGGGGTTAAATCACATTACACAAAACAATGTTTCAAATAATCAAGACTCATGCATGCAACATATATTTTTATTTCTTTCATGCTAGCATATTATATTGCCAACTTGTTCTCAGGTATGGAACAATACATATTTAGCACTATCATAAAATAATGGAAGAAGTAAATGCTATATTGGGCATTTAATCCAAAACAAGAGGGGATAATATATCAGAAAAAATAAATGTATGTACTGTGCTCTCTAGAAAATTGGACATTTTGGTGGTTATTTTTTTATCCTGGAATCAGTTCTGCTGTTTTGGGGAGATTCCTCTAGCCCTTCCAGTGCAGCTAATAGCTGATAAAATTCTATAATGTAATTTTTTAAATAGGAATTTCTTATTTAACAGCATTTCTGTGATTACACAATAAATTGCTAATTAGATTACTTTTTGTCGTGACATAATGTCCTAAAAAGGGGGGGAAAATACAGTGTTACTCTAAATAGGGAATAGTTCTAATAGTTAAGAATCATTAAGATTTCAAGATTCAATGAGTATAGCAGCAAATTAAGAATGTAATGCCATCCTTATTCAGCAAGGCAGTCAAATATGCACTTAAGTTAAGCACATGCATCAATCTCATTGACTTTACATTATTCTCTCCAGAGTATATTTCTTTTCATTAGAAAGACACTGGCTCTTTATCATCAAACTGCTGACTCAACTTGCTTCAATGAGTCCCTGTGAAGCTTCTCAAAGTCTTCTCTAATTTTGACCAATATAAAGAACACTGGCATTTGCAAATGTTGGCATGTCATTTCTTAACCCTTTCTGCTGAAAATTGTGTTTGTAGAGATGTATGTATCAAATAGGAGTGATCACAGTATATAAGGAGATTAAAAATCCTGTGACAAATGAAAGCCCCCCAATAATTGTGGGTTTTTTTCCCACTGATATTTAATACTGTTGGTTAAGGAACTGTGAGATATCTAGCTAGTGATGTATTACTCTCTACCAAAAACTGGCATTATGCTTAGATTTTGACTTTTACCTATTTTCCGACCAAAAGCAGAACCTGATCTCTCACCTCATGACTGCTTAGCTATCATATAGAAGAAGCTATTTTGAAAGTGCAAGTTAATATGTTTCTGTTATTTCCTTGTAAAGCAGAGAATTGTGGTGTGCGCAAATTCGCCTTTGTTGCTATCATGTCGTGGCCACTCAGTTGTTTCGTTATACATTATTCATTACTTTTCATTAGTTTCAACCAATTTCCTGGTATTAATTCATAAATCCCAGAAGTTTCCCTACTTCCCATTTAAAATTAGATAAGAACTCTTGATACTATCTGATAAAGTCGCAAATTTAAATAAAATATTGCCTTTTGTTTCTGTTTTTCTAGCAGCTCACCTAGATTTTAAATATTTTGGTTTATTATTTTTCTTGGACCTCTCTCCTGACATTGCAGCATCTCACTATGCCCCAAAAGGCATAAGACTTAAAAAGCTTCTTGCGTAAATCCAACATATCGAGTCTCAACATTCCTTCTCATTTGCCATCTGAACCCAGAGCCATCCAAAATCCATAGGTTTGTTTTTTCTTATGAGTTCAGCTGCCTTCACATCGAACTGCCTGTCCCTGGGCCCTGCAAGGACAGCCTCTTCTCTGGGGATTTCCCAGCAGTTTCGACACTCAGGTAATATTGGAGAGCTTTCAGGCTCATATTTCCTCCACCTACTACACCCAGAGTGGTAGACATTTTTCTGGAACATGTAATGATTTGGCCCACTGCGAAGGGGCACAAATGCAACAAATAGCAACGTTATCCAACAGCTCTGTGATCAGAGCATACACACAGGATGTGGGACACCTGTGTTTCATTTCTTCCTTCTCTTGTGGATCGTCTGCACCAAAGGCTATGATTTATGTGCAGAAGTCGTGGTTTTCATTTTTTGTGATGCATAACACGTGGTGTGGGGTAACAGATTATTTCAGTAAGCAGAAATAGCAAAATCATAGTTCTGAGGCAAAATAATTTCAGATTTGGCTTCCAGCCTCTGACGCAGTGCGTGTTTCACTGTTCATACGAAACAGTGATTGGATCAGGGGGTGTGACCTTCTCATGTTGTCATGCTTTGCAGCCTGTCTGTGCCTGTGCACTCACCTGAACATTGAAAAATGGAAAATCATATCCCTACATTTCCAGGAAAGAACTGGGGTCACATCCCATACCTCCTGTTGTGTGGAACAAACATTAATGAGAAATCTTCTTTTTCCTGAGATTTTACAGAGATCATTTCTCTAAGATAGGGCACTGTTGGACAAAACCAATTGCCAATGCTAGTGCACAAAATGTTCCAGGCAGGTGAGTTAGGGAGTGGAGGTAGTAGGACCATAGCAATGAAGGTTTGTATGGGGGTAGCTCCACAGCATTTTGAAACTTAAAAAATATGCCTTCTCCTCCTTCCGTCTTCAAGGCCTTTCCTTCTGGTGAGCTGCAGGTTCAGCTCTATAACATGGTAGAAAATACATGTTTCTTTTCTTTCCTTGGGGAGTTAGTTCTCTGCCAGGCAGTGAAATCAGTGAGTTCCATAGTTCCTCCAACATCATAGTGCAAGGGATGGGGCAGCAGAGTGTGTACAACTGAGCAGAGGAGAAAAAATGGTGAGATAGCTGTTAGGTCAACCCAGCAAGTATTCCTTAGCTTCACCCTGAGGTCAAGGCACAACCTACTCTCAGTGTCTCCTGTTGACAAAGGGAAGGAGTTACTCGCCAGCAGGCTGATTTTTGGGACTCCCGTGGCAGGCATTTCTGCTGAGCTGAGCTCTGTTCCACTCTGTTCCAGTGAGAAGCTGAGGTAACTAGGTTTGGGAACATTACAACACCAATAGTGCTATAAAATCCATAGTAGGACTTTACAGATCCGTTGTAGGATCTGCTCTGTAATATGAGAAATTGTTTTGATAAGGCAGGATGATGATTCCACATATTAAAAAATTATCTGTTTTTCCTGTAATTTCTATAATGCTCTTTTTTTCTTTTTTTTTTCTTTTTTTTTCTTTTTTTTTTTTTCCTTTTTTTCCCACAGAAGTCCAGTTCTCAAGTGTATTAAAAAATGGTTGTTGCTTCCATTAAAATAAAAGTTGAAGAATAGCAGAAACATTCCTTGGAAGTTTTTGCTTCTGATATACCTCAATTTTGCAAGAACAATATCTTGATTTTCAAAAAATAAAATTAACTTTAACTTGAAATCTGGTTAATGTTATTTAATGCCGTTATCTATATCAAAAGTTACCTAAACAACATTCTATTAATTATCTCTAAATGTTAACTTTCAAGATAATTGATTGTAGCTGCTAATATCTTTGTTTTCCCTGGATATCTTTGCTGTAAGAAGAAGAAAAGTATGGAACATTTTAAAGAAAGTCATTAATAATTATGTACAAAGAGAAAAACTTGAGTAAACATCTAATTTAAGTTGAATGTTCTCTTAAATTGATCACTTCTTAAGTGGTTTTTTTAACCACTTTAAGTGGTATGCTGAATAACAATATTCAATAACAAATACCCAAGCCTTGCAGCAATAAAGAAGAGCACACATGTAGGTTAGCATTTGGCCTCCACAGTGGCTTTTCCCCTCAAGTATTATTTCTTTCTTAGGCATTTAAAAAAACCAATGCAATCATGGACGCCACTTACAACCTACACAGTGGAAATTAGAGCCTTTTAGGGAAAAGATATTTGGCTGATAAAAACCTAGCTCCTTAAACTTTGGTGCGACATAATATTTCTTTTGGCAAGGGGTCACTGGTGCTCAGCATACATCATCACTAACTTATTAGATCTTGAGGCAATTAGCTGAAAACAAACAGAAGAGACAAGCCCTGTATTGAGCTAGAGAAACCAGAAGAAAATAGCCCATGGCACTCCATTATTCCAGAGCTTCATCAAAGGCTATGCACTGGCTGCAGTTTAAAGAAAGGAGAGTATTGTTTTCATGTAACATCTATACAGTATTGGGACTTTACCTTGTTATTTTTCTCCTGCTTCAAGTTACATCCAAACTTGCCTTGTTATAATAGGGCAGTGGAAAGAACTTCTCAGTTTCTACCTAAAACACTATATGCAATGTGTTGCTTGATTAGCTAAGGATTAGAAATCCAATTAGGTCCTCCCTTTTCATGGGAAATCACATGAGGAATTTTGAGAAATATTACTGAAAACCACTGCGTAATGTGATTGACTACTCTGAAAACATGCGACAAAGGAAGAACTGATATCTAAGAAGCCCATGGAATCATCTAAGCAAACTGACCTTTACCATTTGCAATGTAAATATGTATTTCTGAATTCCAGAAATTGGTTGAGAGGTATATTTTGCTATTTTCAATTAAAAATAACAATTTTTTCCCTACAGAAAAAGATAACTACTTAAAAGAAAATATGAATTATTGTAAGCATGACTCAGGTAGAAGTTATCATTAGGCTACAAGAAATTCTGTGGCTCTTTTCAGTAATGTGCTACACAGAGTGTTAAATATGGTGCTAAATAACAGAATGTGACTTCACTTTTATATAGTAAATAAGAATTATGATACAAAAAATGTGTGATACTTATTAAAAAAAACCACTTTTTACTGAATGAAAACTTAGTTCATTGTTTTCAGAAAAGGAGAGTGATTGTTAGAGGTACCTGGCTGTACTTACCACTTGTTTCTTTTCTGGCTATTTAATAAACAATGTTCTGTGTATGCCAATTGATCTATACTAAAATCTTGCATACCACCAGTTTACTTTAGGCATGGCAAATGTCTAAATTTATTTGCATTTTAAGAAGCTATGTTTTTTAAGTTAAAGTTTTATAATAGTTTATGGAAATTTCAGGGAAATCTTTTATTTAGAGCCCTGAAAGTATTTTAAATATGCAGAGTGCCAATATTACCTTCCTTACATCTTTTTTTTTCCTCTCTTACCCATCCAGAATAAAAAACCAAGCTACTCCAAGCACATAAACTGAGATTCTTGATGATATAGTCCTTCTTTATATCAGTGTTGAATTCTGAACTTAGAGCCAACAAAATCCATGTCTGAAGGCATGTAACATGATGGTGTAGGGTGGTAGCATGAACAGCAATGCCATCATTTTACCCCTTCCCCACCTTCCCCACTTTCCTCTAGCTGAATGAGCAAATGATTTGTAGACTACATTTCTCTTGGTGTAGGGTGTGCCTCAAAGCATTCTGCACTCTCTTGACTTCTGGATCCAGCCTGTGAGGCAATTAACATCTACTGCTCTTAATTATGTTGAAAAGTTACGAAGAGATTAACAGTAGGCAGAGCAGTGAAGGCCATCACAGTGGTATTTATTTCAGGATGCCTCATCTGTATTTCACTTCCAAGACTAGACTGAGGCTATAAGTACTTTTCCATGTTCTATATTAAAAAAGAAAAAGCCAATTCCTTTCTCATATGGGAATGTAGTGAAACTACTAATTGGAAAAAAAAGACAGGTTGCTGAACACAGAGTATGACTTTTAGCTTTCTTTGTAATTACTGTTTGTAGAAATTGCAGTGCTTAAAATAAAGCTAAAGAGGAAGAAAGAGCCAGGAAAACTATTAGTCTATATTTGTTTTAAAACCCAATTTTGTTATTTGCTATCTTCCCCAAACAACACAAACATCAAGTTAGCTTTTTTCCCATAATAATGTCTCCTTTCCTACTGCTTATTTACTATTGCAGGTCTATATCTTTCATCTCTTCAAAGTCACTGGAGTGATTTACAATAGTCTTATCAATTTCATGTGAATGGTCTATGGAATGTTAGGATTTGGTCAAATTCTTTCCCACAAGAGGTTTCAATTTGTTCATCATTCCCTCCTGGTATCTGGTTTCAAGACATGATGTGCAGAATTACCTTTAGTATCAGTTCTGCAGATACAATGCATTAGCAGAGAAAATTAGACACAATTCCTTTTAGATCTGATGTGCTGCCGTTGTCTTTAAGTTGTCAGGGTGTCGAATTAATGGCAACTGGAGAAGGTTGCCATGACTTAAGGGATCACTGTAAAAGGAAAAACAATCCTTTATATCTTTTCTGAGAGAAAGGAAAGCAGCTGTTACACATCGTTCTGCTGTGAAGTCCCCCCCACCTTTTTACTTTGTTATGCTAGCAGACGAGATGTATATATATATACATATATATATACACACACGGACATACATATATATATATAAAATTCCTTCTGTAAAATTAAAATAAAATAGCATGTATGTGGTAACTTTAACTTAAAAAGTAGAAAATATATCATTTTAAGCTTGATCAAATAAAGCTTTTTATTATGTCTAACTTTTAAAAAAAGCCCGTTTTCCCCAAACAACCTGAAAATATAGTTTCTACCAAGTTAAAACCATGTATCAAATTATTATTAAATCTCATAAATATAAATGTTCAAGTGGCAGCAATTGCTTCTTGTGAAAAAGAAGTCAGATCACACATGCAATAGGTTTTGTGCACTGTTACTGATTATATTTTCTCTGTTCATGATTATTTATTTATTTGTTTGTTTATTTACATTTTGGAAAGTTTTGGAATGTTGGGTTTTTTTCCTTGGAATTTAGAATTGTAGGTAGGCACGACTTTTTGATTTCTGCAGGAGAATTGCATTCTTAGAAATGTAGTTTGAAAATTACATCCATGCAGACACACAATTTCACAAATGATTCTTGAAAGGCTGTCCAAGTGGTCAAAGGCTTTCTGTGGGCACAACAAGGAATTTTTGCATAGACCCTGATTAAGATGGGTGAGAAATTTGTGAGTCAGAAGTCCTGGATGTATGTTTATAAAAACTCAGTGGTTGAAAACTCTTCAGTAGGTAAAAAGACAGTAAATACTATTAAAGTCCTTAGATGGAGAAAGCTAAAATGTGGAGGTCATCTCTCAGTTTGGACTTAAATAGCCTGGTCTCAGTCTATGTAGCCATCAGTTCGTTTGGGTGAGTTTATGTGTCATCTTTTCAAAACATTTTTAACAATGTAAATTGGGTGAAAGAGCATAGTGTGAATCTATTATGAAGCATGGATGCTATTAAAAGGAATTAATATGTACACACAAGCAAACTAAAAATCTACAGTGGCATTATGTAAACAATAGTAGTTTTATGCTCCTCTCACAGCACTTCACATACTTCTGAGAAAGACTCAGTAAATACACAGGCTTTTCAATATATCTAGAAGATCTGAATCTTTAGTCTGTGTACTACTGCATATCCACTGGAAGCTAAAAGCCCTAAAAATCTTCCACCTTGAGCCCCAGAGTAAGGGTCCTTAGGGACTGTCTGGTTAAGCACACATGCTGAGCTCATTTGCTAAGTTAAAGTCATGTATTAAATAGGATTTTATGAAGAGTATAAGTCACAAGTTAAATAGGATTTTATAAATCAAAACAAAACTGTCAAATTTCATCTGAATTGTAAAGTATGTTTTAGAAGTTCAGATGAAATGTGTTCCACATGTGATATATAGCTGATTAAATACCCTACCATAATCTGATTGAACAGAAGTTTCAAAGGAGTACCTGGGTGTACCTGAGGTATTTTGGACTGAAATTACAATGTTTACATGAATGACTGAGAAAAGCTATCCCCAAAAACAAGATTGACAATGTTGTGATCTTATGCAATTGAAATAAAATTATTCACAGCCTCTCAAATTCTTAATTTGATATCAGAAGCACGAATCTCAGATTTCTTGCCTTTTACAATGAAACTATAAACTATCTTTCATGAAAAAGAAAATCTTAGTTATAATCCTTCTTCAACCTGCTTCCTCATATCAAACAACCAAACTTAGAGGTAGTGAGCTTCAGCTAGATCACTTCCCAAATCCTACTTATGGGCTAGTTGTTGCAAGAGCCAGATGATAACCACAGCGACTTTGTAAAAAACCATCATTCTTACCAGTATCACAAAGCACCTGCTGTTGGAAGCACCATTTTTCTCATAACTCATTCCAGCTCTCAAAATAAAGACAAAAAGTCAGGAATATAGAAAGGCTTTGAAGGTCAAAATCCAAAAATTGCAGCCCCAAACTCTTACATGAGGTAGGTGACTGCCTAGCTGAATAAGAGCTTCGATTCACAAACTGCTTTTCGTTCCAAAGTAAAAAGTTTCCCTGAACCTCTGCTTCTGTATTCTGTAATAGGGTTATATTTACCCTGAGGAACTTACTTCTAGAAATTAAACAGACAACACCTTAATCACCTCA
Organism: Drymodes brunneopygia; assembly: GCA_013400955.1. Taxonomy (NCBI): domain Eukaryota; kingdom Metazoa; phylum Chordata; class Aves; order Passeriformes; family Petroicidae; genus Drymodes; species Drymodes brunneopygia. The sequence goes on along the minus strand of VZTZ01022894.1, from coordinate 645,762 downwards.
AGCATAATTGAAATTATAGAGGAAAATCTGGAAATTAAAAATAAACTAACAACATTAGGGTATTCACAAAAGAAAACAGCAGTTTCAAAAGCTTTTATACACCACTGAACCCCTACCGGCTGTATCAGTCAGGAAGGAAGTGTGAGATTTTACTGTGTTTTGCATGATTTAGAAAGGGTTCACTCTTGCACTCTGTGAAGAAACCCCTCATGCATTGATTATAGGGTAATCCAAACAAAAGAGTTCACCCTTCCTGTAGAAAAAATAGAAATGAATGTTAAATCTATGGAATCAGAAGCCTACAGGCAAGACAAGGCAGCACTCCAAGAGTATGATAAGAGCACAGACAGTCATAACCTCACATTTTGGTCTCTGCTCCTGGAATTACATCCATTTTGTGTGTTAATTTCATTCTGATAATTTTTGATGTAAAGCAGTGTAATTAAAAACTATATGAGATTTGGGTGCTGACTGAGACATTTAAGCTTGAAATCATCTAGACTGATTTTTACCTTTTCTTTGAACAAGATCTTTTACTGATAATAAGTTATGTAAAAAGTTACAACTACTGATCATCTTTTGAAAAAAAATAGAGGAAAGGTTACTTAATTCTTGGAAATAGCAAATGTAGATACCAATCTTTAGAAGAAAGGCTATAAATGAAAGGTAATTCTTGAGTACATAATTTTTATGACTAAGCTCTAGAAATGCTAGAGCTTCGATCAGATTTCCACTCATTGATTATCCTTTTGCTTCAACTAAATTTCTACTTAACATGGACTTCTATCCTTTCCCAACCCTGTTTCCACAGACACACTACTGGAAAAATGCAGCCCTAATTCTAGGTTCAGAATCTGTTGTGGATATCAGGCTCCAAAAAGTTAGGCTTTCCTATTAAATTATTTATAATTTTATTGAACTGGAATCTTAGCCAAATGGTCAAGTTGTTAAAGCTGAAAATAATTAGGAAAGACATCTTTTGAAAGGACTGAGTCACAAAAAATAAATAATCATATGAAACCTTCTGATAACATTTCACTAGACTCTAAAATGCCAGTGTTTGAACCAAGGAAAGAAGGAACCAGGGGTTATGCAAACAACAGTGAAGTGAGGATGAAAGCAACTAGAAAAATAATAAAAACATGTATAACTGTTGAAAGAAAGGAGAATTTAATTGCAACAAATACAGAAGCAAGGAAAAACAGAACGGTGGCAAAGGAATTGAAAGGATACAAGGAGAAAAGAATATTTAGCTGTGAAGAAGATATCTTTCAGATCTAATACAAAAAGAATCTTTTAATAATTATGTGAACAATAGGGAACTCCAAGGAGTCTATAAGAAAATGAACAAAGGTAGGAAAGGATAAACAAGAAAAATGGGGTAAATACAGTCATGTTAAACTGACATCAGTCCTGAGGAAAACAATGGGATGACTGGTATGAGACTCGATTAATAATGAAAGGAGGGAAATATAATTAATGCCAATCAATGTGGTTTTATGGAAAATAGATCTTGTCAAACTAATTTGATATTTTTGTGAGATTACAAGTTGGGTTGATAAGGTAATAATGTTGATACAATATACTTAGACTTCTACAGAACGTTTGATTTCATGCTACAGAATGCATTGGTGTCATGGTTTTATCCCAGCCAGCAAATCAGCACCACACAGCTGCTCGCTCACTCCCCCCACAGTGTGATGAGGGAAGAATTGGAAAAGTGAGTAAACTCATGGGTTGAAATAACAATTTAAAAGGTAAAGTGCAAGCCATGCATGCAATCAAAGCAAAACAAGGATTCATTTACCCCTTCCCATGGGCAGGCAGTTGTTCATCCATCTCCAGGAAAGTAGGGCCCCATCAGAAATCATGGTGACTTGGGGAAAGAAAGATTGTCATACCTGCTTCCTTATTCTTTCCCCAGCTTTTTGTGCTGAGCTATATGTTATGGGATATCCCTTTGGACAGTTGGAGTCAGCTGTCCCAGCCATGTCCCCTCCCATCATGTTATGCACCCCAACCTCCTCACTGGTGATATGGCATGAGAAGCAGAAGAGACCTTTACTCTGTGTGAGCACTGCTCAGCAGAAACTAAAACATGTCCTTATTATCAACACTGCTTGCAGCACAAATCCAAAACATTGTCCTATGCTGGCTACTGTGAAGAAAATTATCTCTATCCAGACAAAACCAACACAACTGGTTAAGAGTGATACAAAATCAGCATGGCACACATCAAGTGGGTTAAAAACTCTCAATCTAACATACCTCAAGATGTAATGACAAATGGAATATGATCATCAAGTATCTCTGTTCCTAATAAGATCTGGTAGGTCATGGGTTTGAGCTGCTATTTCTGAAAACATATATTGAAATTATTTGAGGCTTTCAGGAGACAAGGAAAAAAGAGTTAGAAAATACAGAAAACCAAGTTACTGAAGCTGTATCTAATAGAAAGCTTCATGTATGTTCTTAACACCCTTGTAGCATGCCTTTTTCTCAGGCATCAGAATATACACTAATCATAGCAGGTTGAGATCAGGCACAGGATAAATCTTAGGGGTTGTCAGCTTGGCATCTTTCATCATTTTGGTATCATCAGCTATGGATGGAGGAAAGAGTAAGGGGACTTGAGAAGTGGTTTTGGCCAAATGAATGTGAAGGCAGAGCTGGGCCTTGCTAATCCACAAGAGACCTTTTACAGCTTGGACTATGTGAAACCCAGGACAGTGTGAGCTTCTCTGAGGTAGCTCACCCGGAGAGTTTGGAGGAGGTAGCTCTCATAGAACATAATTATTACCAGGCTGTGCTTCTGGCACTCTGTGTCTAGCACCAACATGTAGCTGAACATCTTGCAAATCTGGGANTGACTAAGCTCTAGAAATGCTAGAGCTTCGATCAGATTTCCACTCATTGATTATCCTTTTGCTTCAACTAAATTTCTACTTAACATGGACTTCTATCCTTTCCCAACCCTGTTTCCACAGACACACTACTGGAAAAATGCAGCCCTAATTCTAGGTTCAGAATCTGTTGTGGATATCAGGCTCCAAAAAGTTAGGCTTTCCTATTAAATTATTTATAATTTTATTGAACTGGAATCTTAGCCAAATGGTCAAGTTGTTAAAGCTGAAAATAATTAGGAAAGACATCTTTTGAAAGGACTGAGTCACAAAAAATAAATAATCATATGAAACCTTCTGATAACATTTCACTAGACTCTAAAATGCCAGTGTTTGAACCAAGGAAAGAAGGAACCAGGGGTTATGCAAACAACAGTGAAGTGAGGATGAAAGCAACTAGAAAAATAATAAAAACATGTATAACTGTTGAAAGAAAGGAGAATTTAATTGCAACAAATACAGAAGCAAGGAAAAACAGAACGGTGGCAAAGGAATTGAAAGGATACAAGGAGAAAAGAATATTTAGCTGTGAAGAAGATATCTTTCAGATCTAATACAAAAAGAATCTTTTAATAATTATGTGAACAATAGGGAACTCCAAGGAGTCTATAAGAAAATGAACAAAGGTAGGAAAGGATAAACAAGAAAAATGGGGTAAATACAGTCATGTTAAACTGACATCAGTCCTGAGGAAAACAATGGGATGACTGGTATGAGACTCGATTAATAATGAAAGGAGGGAAATATAATTAATGCCAATCAATGTGGTTTTATGGAAAATAGATCTTGTCAAACTAATTTGATATTTTTGTGAGATTACAAGTTGGGTTGATAAGGTAATAATGTTGATACAATATACTTAGACTTCTACAGAACGTTTGATTTCATGCTACAGAATGCATTGGTGTCATGGTTTTATCCCAGCCAGCAAATCAGCACCACACAGCTGCTCGCTCACTCCCCCCACAGTGTGATGAGGGAAGAATTGGAAAAGTGAGTAAACTCATGGGTTGAAATAACAATTTAAAAGGTAAAGTGCAAGCCATGCATGCAATCAAAGCAAAACAAGGATTCATTTACCCCTTCCCATGGGCAGGCAGTTGTTCATCCATCTCCAGGAAAGTAGGGCCCCATCAGAAATCATGGTGACTTGGGGAAAGAAAGATTGTCATACCTGCTTCCTTATTCTTTCCCCAGCTTTTTGTGCTGAGCTATATGTTATGGGATATCCCTTTGGACAGTTGGAGTCAGCTGTCCCAGCCATGTCCCCTCCCATCATGTTATGCACCCCAACCTCCTCACTGGTGATATGGCATGAGAAGCAGAAGAGACCTTTACTCTGTGTGAGCACTGCTCAGCAGAAACTAAAACATGTCCTTATTATCAACACTGCTTGCAGCACAAATCCAAAACATTGTCCTATGCTGGCTACTGTGAAGAAAATTATCTCTATCCAGACAAAACCAACACAACTGGTTAAGAGTGATACAAAATCAGCATGGCACACATCAAGTGGGTTAAAAACTCTCAATCTAACATACCTCAAGATGTAATGACAAATGGAATATGATCATCAAGTATCTCTGTTCCTAATAAGATCTGGTAGGTCATGGGTTTGAGCTGCTATTTCTGAAAACATATATTGAAATTATTTGAGGCTTTCAGGAGACAAGGAAAAAAGAGTTAGAAAATACAGAAAACCAAGTTACTGAAGCTGTATCTAATAGAAAGCTTCATGTATGTTCTTAACACCCTTGTAGCATGCCTTTTTCTCAGGCATCAGAATATACACTAATCATAGCAGGTTGAGATCAGGCACAGGATAAATCTTAGGGGTTGTCAGCTTGGCATCTTTCATCATTTTGGTATCATCAGCTATGGATGGAGGAAAGAGTAAGGGGACTTGAGAAGTGGTTTTGGCCAAATGAATGTGAAGGCAGAGCTGGGCCTTGCTAATCCACAAGAGACCTTTTACAGCTTGGACTATGTGAAACCCAGGACAGTGTGAGCTTCTCTGAGGTAGCTCACCCGGAGAGTTTGGAGGAGGTAGCTCTCATAGAACATAATTATTACCAGGCTGTGCTTCTGGCACTCTGTGTCTAGCACCAACATGTAGCTGAACATCTTGCAAATCTGGGACCACCTGAGTGTGTATGAGAAATTTTGTTTTCTTTTCTTCCTTGAGGTATCAGAGTTGTCTGTGGAATCTTCAGCTCATCCACAAAATGTTGGCATCAGACTCTGGAATGAATCTTATGACCCAAATGGGTGGTTTCCCTTAGCGGTAAATCACTTTGAAATGCACAAATCTGAAATTAAAATCATACTGATGGAAATGCGCTGGATGGACATCCTCAGTCAGTCAGACGTATGCAATCACTCAGACTCTTTGTTTTAGTATTACATTTGCTCCAAAAGGCAGTATACCTGAAGGAAAGTGAGACCCTGCTATGAAAAAACCAGATGTCTGCCTGATTACACTAACTACCTATTCTCTTTGAACATTTCTTTAATGTTTGGAAATTTCCTTAGTGTGCTTGCTTTTCAAAGGTTTTATCACCAGAGGCTAGACTTGGGCTGGAGCAGTACAGTTTGGTATCTTATCTCTTACTGCTTCAGTGCAATGAATTCATTCAATCTTTGGGGGTTTGGCCCCAAAGCAAAGATCAAAACTAAGAAGGTTGCAAAAAACCAAAAAAAGTAAGTCTATGGGTTATTGTAGGCTTGAAGCACTGTCACAGATTTGAAAACAACAGACATACAAAATTAGTAATTTTTCCTAGCACAGACATTGGCAAAAAAAGAGCAGCTATTACCTGAAAAGCTGATCATTAGTGTTAAGCATTACACGCTCCATTTTAAAATGTGATTGTAATCATTATTGTTCCTTTACCTCTTCAACTTTACATCCCAAAGGTTTCTTTGTTCTCTTTTTTCCTATTCATCTCAGGAAGAAAAACAAGCACCGAGGTCCTTGGCAGGTGGTGTTGAAAATGCAGTGCATTCTGCCACCCCTGCTGTGTCTGATTGTGGCCATAATAGCATGAGCTCCTCAGCAGCACTTAGTAAAGGAAGCCTGGATGGGAAACCTGGAACCTCTGCAACACTTTGAGAACCTAACTGGAAAACAAACCTGAAGGAGCTTGTGATACCTTTTTTAATCCAGACACTTCTTTCCTAAAGGAACCCTCCTTTTCTACAGCCTGTTTTGGCATATTCTCCCATTCATGATGGAAACTGTGCAAGCTCCACTCACTGGGCAAACTCCTCAGGATCATCTACTGGTCAGCTTTTCTAAGCATGCTGTTGCATTGCCTGGTTGTGAGACCTTTTAACAAAAAGGAGTATTGATGGGATTTCTTCAGTCTTTGAGACGTTCTGCCAAGACAAAGAGCAATTTTGTCATTCATTTAAACTCCCCACAATTCAGAAAGCTCTGCTAGGCTCCTCAGACTCTTATGCCTTGCATGGCCATGGCTGGCAATTTTTATCTATTTTACCATGCTGCCTGGAATCTCTAGTTGATCTTGAGACCAGTGATTATGGGACATCTCTCTTCAGACTGTTTCCCCAGGCACAGTATGATTGTGGTATGAGTAGGGAAAGGGCAGGGAGCATTTAAGGTAAGCTTTTTGCATTAGCAGTATGTCACTTCAATTGCTGGAGTCAGACAGTGAGAGAGAAAAGGCTTTAGAGGAGAGCAGATGAATTAATCTGCCTGCAACCTTTACTGAGCAGCAGACAAATGTGTCTATTTTACCTTATCCCTGTATGACATAGTGTTTCTAATGAAGACACTGCATTTTTGGAACTACTACGGCTGAAGAATGATGTGCCAGTTCTCCCTACTTGAAATGTCCTGCAATCAGTCACATTTGAGATTTCTGGAATCCTGGTCACAGTTTTGTTGTTCTGGGAAAATCCCGGGTCTGTCACTCATAAAGATATTGTTTCATTAATGAGTACTCCAGAAATGGAAAAAAAAATCTTGAACTTCTGTTTATTTTAAGATTTAACTACATTATCTTTGAGTAATTACCTGTGAGGACAGGCTGGTGGATCAACACAACAAAGCTTGGGGTTGTAGAAGGTCACCAGGATTAGGCATTTTCTATTCTATGTAATACCCTTACATAGCTTGAAATATTGGTAAGTTTGTGAAGTTTTTTTGCTTGGAGGAACTGTCAAGACCTTTTTGTCTGTTTCTGTTTACATCTTGGAGGGTTTCTGAGGGTGCTCTTTGTCTCTGGAATCTCTGTTTTAAAGGGGTACTGCAAGCCTCTATTTGCAAGTATTCATTTGAACCTACACTGGATCTCTTTGGCATCCTCTCACATTTCATGGAGAAAACTTGGGCAAGAAAGCACAAACCTGATATAACGTTGTTTACATCAGAAAAATGTAAGTAAAATCTTTGAAAGGGTAAAATTGAAATTTTAGTGAACAATTTAATGTCTATGTGGCCTTCACAGGCACCATGTGAGGGCCTACTCCTGCACAATGCAGAAGTCTACAGCTGGCAGGGGGAAAATAAGGGAAATGAAAATTGAGTGTTTTGACTACAGAATTAGAGAGGACGCACAGGGATGAAAAAATGGAAGTAATATGATAACTGAGAGGGTTGCCACACCCTGTAATTGTCTTGACTTTACATCTAAACATCTAGTTTTAACGATGCCTCTATCTTTCCTACATGTAGGTAGGAATGGGCAGCCCTTGCCGGCTGTCTAAAGAGATCCTTGCCTTGTAAAATATAAATATGGATCTTTCTGGCAGTTGAACAGTCAGAAGTTATGGTAAGCTCAGATGTAATAATAGTGTGGGTGTGGTATATAATATATGGCCACTGATGGAAAGCAGAGCACTATATCTGATAAAGAAGGCAAAGATCAAGTTGTGTAAAATGAATGTTTTAATGAACATAGTATGAATATATCAGATGCTATCAGAATCAGAGAATATTCTGAGTTGCAAGGGACTCACAAGAATCATGAAGTCTAACCCTTAAATGAATGGCTCGTACCAGGATCAAAGCCACAACTTTGGTGTTATTTAACACCACTCTCTGATCAATATGCAGACCACCACAGCATTTGCAACTGCCATTCTGGATTTTAGCTCACTGTAAATTATGTCCTTAACTTGTCATTATTTCTGCATTTACAGATCTTTTCAGTACTATTCACACTTAACATTGCTTTGTGTGGAGCTGGGGTGCTACAGCAGTCGATTAATTTTTAATTTAGCCAAAATTCACCTCCAAAATAGTACATTTTCTCTGCTGGTATTTGATATCCTCATCCTAACTGCTTCTGGGTGTGAGACTTCTGTTGCTGACCTTAGGAAAACACCAGTGCCAAGACATACTTGTGTTACATTGTGCCTTTTGTCTTGGTGCTGTAAAAGCTTTATGACTGAGGTGGCAAAAAAGAAAAGGAAGAAAAAGTATTTTGCAACAACAGAGAAAGAGGAAAACAATAATGTCACAAAAGATTAACATCAGAAGTTAGCACAGATAAAAATACCAACAGAGGGTCATTGAACCAAAACTTAAGAATTATATAGCAGCTTGGCTGTTCAGAAATATGTTTCAGTTTCACATAAAAAGTGACTTTGAAATAATTTTTGTAAAGCAGCCTGTTGAGTTATACCATGTAACTTTTATTATTTTGGGAGTGGTGGACAAGAGTACTCCCTGAGCCAACAGGTAATGGTATTGCAGCAACAGAGGGAAGAAGGGTGGCAACAAACAGCAGCAGCACCTATAGGTATGCACTGGGTAAAGAAAGTCAACAGGACTGATTCAAGGATGTGGTCTACATGCAATTTTATGTTGTAATTCTTCTTAAACAATTAAGAGATCTGAGGAAAAGGCACTGGAGTACTTAGGTACCAGTCCCATGAAGACGTGAAGCCATGCTGCTGTCTGCCTTCCTATGAGGTGAAGAATGAAAGCAAAGAATAAATAATCCTCACTGCAGAAACCTGCTTAACCAGCTGCACTTGCCAGGGATCAGCTGGGGAAGGTCCCTGCTGAGGAAATACAATTCTTCTAGTTTTGCAAGTCTGGATGAAGCCCCTTCTCCCATTTGTCAACTCTAAATGTCTCAGCAACATTATTTTTCTGCACATACATATGTAACACAATTATTTCTTATTGCAGTTAAAAATCTACTAAAGTTTCTCTCCTTTGAAACAAACATATGAGTATGGAATATCTATTCCTATTAATAATATTCGTGGTGCATATCCTCCAAGTGGTTTGTACACATTGATTAGTAACTTCTTGTTTATCCCTAGAATTATAAGTCTTTGAAAAAGGTCTGAAAATACAGCATCTACCACATGAAAAAATTATAATATAGGACAATTTAAAAAATATTTTCTGCAATTAAAAATTACATATTAAAACAGACATGTTTTAGAATAAATACATTGATACAGTCAATAAATACTAGGCAATCATTAGCAATGTAGTTAGCAATCGCAGAAAAATTCAGTCATGCCTTAGTTATTCTAATTGCTTGGTAAATTTGCAAGGTTAAGATAAATGCTGTTAACATGTACTGGAAAGTTGCTCTTTTACCAGTTGAAGAGGACAACAATTATGCAGAGTCCTCTACAAGAATGATTTTTCTCAAAGGTCACATGTAACTGACTAAAGCTCCAGCACAGACAAATCTGTGACTAGTTAGTTGTTCTTGCACTGTGATGTCTCAATCCTATCTTCAGATGGTTCAGTGTATTTGTTGATAGCAATAGTTGTCACAAAAGCTTTATTCTGAGTAGATGAGACCTTCTTTGGTCAAATGTTCTTAGGTCAGCTGCTTAGCCTGTCATTTTCTGAAGGCATCAACCTCATTTTGTACTGTCATAGTACACTTCCAGTGATAGCTGGGGAGTAACCCTATACTTTTACTTTAAATGGTTGTCATTACCTTGTCATGGTTATAATTTCTGAAATTACTTGGGAGGTTGTTTTATTCTAAATGTCTTAGTTGTAAAGTATGTGAAAAATAGGTTCTGATTGGATTTTTTTGCACTTTATTTCCACCTACTGTGGTAGTACAGTTTCTACCATAAGACAATTATTTTCTGGTCAGAAACCCTTACCTCCTTCACATTCTATTTAACTTGAAAACCAGCTGGGACTTCAGGCTTGTTCTTAAGTTCAGCATCTTGTCATATACTTGAGTACACTTTGATTGATACAGATACAAGGTTCATGTAACCATACACGAAAAACATTATAGACTTGTGGAGAGGCAATTGTCATCAGCAAGCCGATGTACCTGGTCTGAGATGAATTTCCAGATCAAAATGCGTATTTTCTTTTTGTTTTTTTGACAGAGAGTAGTACTTGACAGGTTTCTGGTTCTTCAGAAGTCTCTTGATGGCTGGAAGAAGTGACAGCCCTCAGATCGGAGTGGCGTGCAACAGGCTGCTGTGTTCTTGTACAAATCAAAGCACTCTTTCAAACTTGAACCCTCTTTTCTGAGTAGGAAAAAGTATATGGGAAAAATGATTGTTAAACTTCGAGTAGCACAGATGACTGTTAAATATTCAGGTTAGGATGCACTGTGCAAGAGTCCTAGGCTGACAAAGTTGGTTTGAATACCTTTAAGAAGATAGCAAGAAGGAAAACTGGGGTTTGTGTGTTTGGCAATACATTGTTAGTAGCATATGCAGTTTCTCAGATATTTCTTTGACAATGTTGAAAGGATTAAAAATTGTGAAGACTTTCTCTCTAGCAATATTACATTTAGTCAAAATACAGGTAAAATTTTTTAAATCATTAATAATTTTAAGATGAAAATGGCTACCTTTTCCCGGGGTGCAGAGTGGAAATTTTTTTTTAGTTAAAAAAAAAAAAGGTATTGCCAACTTGTTTTTAATGTTGGTGAAAAATAACCTAGTATTTCCTGCCATCCATAAGAGAATTTTCAATACCTGCTGATTTATTTTAACTAACATTTCTTAATCAGTTGCAAACACTGATAAACGTACTATATGGATTCTCTATTTCCATTAGCTAAATAATAAGAAGCATTGCTTTTAGTTCTTTGTAACTGTGTTATTTTGATCAAGAGTGCATGTCAAAATGCACAGACATATAGTGTGGTTTGTGAAAGTGATGTCACAAAATGTACCAATCACACTTGGCCTCAGCTGCTGCTACTTCTTGACCAGTACCTCCCCAAAGGAGCCTTGTAGTCTGCAGGCCAAGGATTGTGAGAGATCTATCCCAGGGTCCAAGCTCCTTAAGAAGCTCCACTGTAGGACTTTTACCCTGCTTTATGCCAGATGGATGTTGTGAGAGAGTACATTAGCTAATTCTGTGCAAGACTAGAAAAGTTAAATCAGATAGAAGTAGCATTATAGATGGAGAATAAAAAAAAGGAGAAGTTGTATACTCATGAGCTACATGCAATCCTGTTTGCAGAGACTCTATCTGTGATAAAAGATACCCAAGTAAAAGTAATTCAATGGGGAAGTGGACATTTTAATCGTCCTGGCATGAATCTGGGGTGATAGATGACTTAATACTGAAGCATTTCTCTTTAGGGATTTTGCTATGCATTTTTTTTTTTATGCAGGAGTTCCTATCTAGTTATTCGGGCTTTAGTTGCAGCACTCCAGTTTGGGTGTTGATTAGTAAGAAATCAAAATCAATTGGAGTGTGTTAGTGGTGGTTTGAATTAAGACATCACAATATTTGAACAAAGTTTTAGGATCACCTCAGAAATAAAATTGCTGATGGGGATAAAATATTCACTTAGATGTTTTCTCTTCTATATCTGGCTACAAAAGGAAGCAATTTAGCGGGATATGGGGTTAAATTTGCCCATCTGAATTAGGTAAACACATACCCATTTGGGTACAGGTGCAAGAGGTCAGGTCTTTCTTCCTAATTCTGACAATAAGCATGGAACAAGAAGAGCAAAGCACCTGTATGAAGGACTCCAGCAAATAACCTGATTATATCAAAGATTGTTTTTTGAGTTACTTAAAGGATTGAACATATCTTGTGTGCTGAATTAGGCTTGTATGGCAGTTTGCAGTACCTTTTTGAATTTTTTTTTAATATTTTCTTTATTGCTACTTAAAAAAGATTTCATTAACCTGATAAAACTGGCAGGAATTTATCATTTGGATTATTTGTATTCCTTACAAGAAAGGTTGCAATGTAAGTTTTTTTGGTTTAGTTTTTTTTCCCAGTTGGTACCAATTTGGTCTGAGGAATGGAAAAAAACTGGAAGTCATTAATTGATACGTTTAGGGATAAGAATATAATGCTTGAAATTGTTTTACTGAAATTATGGATAGTGAATTGTCACCTCTACTTTGCAGAGCCCAAGGAAAATGCTTTGAAATTTTCTGAATTTTGTTTTTGGAACTGTGAAGATAATTAGCAACCAAGCATCCTGGCAGTTCATAATATATCAGTAAGAACTGTGGTTTATGACTTCTGTGCTATTTTCTCTCAGAAATACTGCAGGTCTCTAGGATATATTATTGGGGATCAAGACTGTCTCATAGGAATGTCTGGACCTTTTTTTGATGATGAATTTTACCTGTTGCATTATGTGTAACACAGTCTCCTTGTAACTCAGAGTCCCATCTTCAGTAATTACATTTCACTAGCTTCCTGAAGATCTCTTGAAATCTAGGATTTAAATGGCAAATGATGTCATTACCGAGGAGCAGAAGTTAACCATAATTATTCTAACTGAAATTATAAATATAAATTAGTAGGAAAATATTGATTTTTTTTTTTTTTAATGTGAGACAAAAGAGGGTGGAACGTCATAATTTTTTTATCCCTAGCATTTAACAGGCTTTTCTAGGTACCTGGGGCACTGGGTGGGAAGCCGAAAAAAGGAAAATGTCAGTTTTTACATACAGAATTCCCCAAGTCAAAACTGATTCAGATGTCTTATCTCCCCAGGTGAGAGGAGATTTTATCCACCAAAGTGTCAAAAGCACTGAAAAGAGCTAATTTTACTGGGTTTGCTTTATGTGTGAAATGAAATGTTCCACATCGCCCTGTTTAACAGTACTAAGACAATGCCCATCTGTTCTAGCAATGGGGATCTCTCTGATGGAATGTCTCCCCTCATTCAACATACATAAACATCATGTGGAGGTTGAATTCTTATTGTAACTGGTAAACAATAAGATTTTAAAAGGTCTGAGGATAAGATTAAAATGTTGTTGTAATAACAAATTTTGATTTAAACAATTCTGATTTCCTGAGAGGGTTCTCGATATAATAATCTTGTGTGATACAAACCCTGACTGAGACTGTAGAAAAAAGTTGTTATTGCTCAAATATTACTTTCTAATTAGCCAGCAAGAACAATTAGGAAATGCTTCAGGTAACTTTAATCTCTCTGCCTGGCTACACATTGTTCATTTTTTATGCCACCAAGTACATATTGATATTTTAAAACAGATCTTTGTATGCTAATTTTCTTATTTCCCCATCTGAAAAACTATAGCTTCCTGACTGTTAATTCCCTTTGACAGTGAATGGTTTTGTTTCTTATTCACCTCAAAATAATGTATTGTTACGAAGTGATTTATAATAAACAGTATCTAGGAAAAAACTATGATGCTGATCAGTTTTGACAACTAAAAATGCATTATTAATGGAATAATAACATTGGAAGCATCTTGAAAAGAAGCTGATTTTGAGGAGTTTATTTTTCTCTTCAGACTGAGATTCATTCTTCTAGTTTAGAGATACTTCTGGGTGGACAGGTCATTACAGAGAAGAATGCCAAAATTATTGCGTGTTAGAAAGCCTTGTGATGCTGCCTGTCAAATATGGAATGATAGGTACACTTAAAATAAAGTCAGATACATTATTCCCATTAAAATCCACTTTTACAATATCTGGTTTGACATATAGAATAGATATTTTAAGTGGGTATATATGTCAGAAAGTGAAATTGCCTTAACTGCTTGATTTTACTTAATGGCTGTTGATGAAAGATACCATTACTTTTTCCTCTATGCACAGTCACATATGAATATAAATACTGGAACAAATATTTGAATAACAATGCCACTCAGTGCATCTCTCTGGCATTTTTGCTATTGAAGTAAATGTAAAGCTAAACCTTGAAGTGAAACTACGTGTAATTCATCATCTACAGCTGTAGCAGAGGACAAGTAGTAATATAAATTTGCAATATGCTTACTCATGTATCTAAGGTATAATATCCTTGATATGATTTGCATACGCAACACAGTATTTAAATCTCATATTTTAAGTCAGGGTGAATACTAAGCTACAGTTGTTAAACAATTCACTAAAAATATTTATGTCAATAGCCAAATTATGATGTCTTATTGGCCGTTCTCTAGGAAGACCAGTTTACCATCATTATTGGATTTTATATTAATTATGGTATGTACTTTATTGAATTTGCTGAAGTGCTTTACTGGATATTCTCCAAACTCTAACAGCCAAATGAAATTATATGAAAAGGATCAGCTATATTTAAGGGCATGTGAAAGTGCTTTAGAGACTGGTTATAATTAAAGAGGTTGTAAACTAACAGAGTGCAAATGTCACTGCTTAGCCATCCTTTCCTTAACTTACATAATTGGAAGAAATTTAACAAGAATGACTCAGTGAAATATGAGAGCTTGATAAAAAACACACACCCAATATCTCTAATAAACATCTTTGCAGTTTTAAGTAATCGAAAGCGATATCTATCACATTCGTCACAAAATAACCATGCATAAAATGCTTCTTTAAATGCACTCAACATTGAGCATTGGATGAGAATAAACTTCAATAGAGTAAAAGTGATGAGGCTGAGAAAGATGAGAAAGCATACTTTCTCCTATTTCTTTAGGGCTCTTGGGCCTAACTTCTTTATGTGCCCTAATGAGTAAAAATGTGTTTAAAAAGAAAAGGAATGGTAGTCATACATCATTGCTACTTTATCCAGCTTCTTGTACTGCTGACGTTTGAATCTGTTCCAAATAGGAGATGGGATAGCCAGTGGAGAAAGCAGATTGCCAGGAGGGACAGACTTAAGGGTGGGGGATCCTAGGAGAAAAATAAAGTATAAACTTTAAATTTAAGAGTTAATTCACACACATTTTCAGGGAAAGGCTACTTGAACTAAACCTACCAGGTTCTTTATCACTGGGTTACTTCAAAGGCAAATACTTGTTCTTCTATTTGATATGTACATAAGTTAGAAAGAGAAGGTTTAACCCTTTTGTGCTGAAGTCTTCTAGTATCATTAAAGCTGCATGGTCTAATTGAAAGCACTTATTGTTTTAACAATTTAATTTAAAATTAAAAAAATACATAGAACTCTAGTGTATTTTCCAGGAAAACCAAAAGTATTATTGTGAGGGAAAAAAAGGCAATTCAAAATATATTTTGGCTTATTTTAATTTTTCATTAAGTTTTTGGATATATTTTCTTCAAAAAAATTTCATTCATTATCTCTTTAAAATAATGTATTTTATCATAAAATATTGTAAACTTATATTTTCTCAACTGAATTAAAACCAAGATTCTTTTGTTCTTCTCTGTTATGGCAAGAGAAAGAAGTCAGATTTAACATGCTGTTCTCTCAGACTATGCCAGCAAAGCCTGGACACATAATATTTTACATATCGGTAGATTTGTTAAGAAAACTAACTTCCACAGTTGTAACTATGGATATCTGAAGATGATATACAAGTCCAGCCAGTTGAATAAAAAAATAAAATAAAATAAAATAAAATAAATAAAATAAAATAAAATAAAATAAAATAAAATAAAATCTGTGACTCTTGTCTACAAGAGAAAGTAAAGGCTTATATCCATACATGAAATAAAATATGCTCACCTAGTGATGACAAATAATGAATACAGTGTTTTGTTAGAGGAAGGGTTTTAACAAAAATGTTGCAATTAAAAAATGTGGACTATCTAATATTTTGAAAAGTACAATTATTGTTAAAAAATAATAATATTGTCAAAATTTTGGTTTGCCTTATTACATAGGCAACACTTAATATTCATAGAATGCACTTACAGATGAGATGACTAGATTATTCAGCATCTACACTTATCCTTCTGCACTTACATGTGATTTCAATAAACATCTTATTTACATTCATTCTTAAAGCTTAATTTCCATTGTATCACCAAGAAAAGCTGGAGCAGAATTTCAGTAATTTTCATAGAATCTTTTAGGTTGGAAAAGACCTTTCAGATCATCAAGTCCAACCATTAACCCAGCACAGTCAAGTGGACCACTAAGCCATATCCATTAGTGCCAACTCTGCTTGGCTTTTAAATACCTCGAGGGATGGTGATTCAACCAATTCCCTGGGTAGCCTGTTCCAATGTTTGACAGCCACTTTGGGACAGAAATTTTTCCTAATACACAATCTAACCCACCCTTCCCTGGCTCAACACATTCAATAAAGGAAGAAGATTCTCCTTAGCTCTTCTTTTCATGTTGATTTATTCATATAAGTATTTTGATGCCTTTTACAGCAGTGTGCAGGATAAGTTCTAGTGGGATTTGGCCCTTCTAATTTTCTCCCTGCATAACATCTAAACATCCTTGTAGTCCTCCTGAACTGCCTGCCCCTTTTTCCAAATGTGATAAACTCTCTTTTTTTCCCCCGGAGTTCTAGTCAAAGTTTTCTGTTCACCCAGGCTGTTCTTTCCCCATGGCTCATCTTTTAGCACATGGGGACAGCCTGCCCCTGCACCTTCAAGAGTTCCTTTTTGGAGAATGTCCGGTCTTCCAGAACTCTTGCTCTACAGGAACTCCTTCCCAAGGGACTTTCCAAACCAGTGTTCCAAATAGACCAAAGTCTACACTCTGGAAGCCCAAGGTGGCAGTTTTTCTTGCACATCTACCTCTGCAAGAATCGAAACCTCCATCATTTCGTGATCACCGTGCCCAAGACAGGCTCCAACTACCTTGTCACCCACAAGTCCTTCTCTGCTCACAAACAACGGGTCCAGCTGGGCTCTTTGCCTAGTTGACTCTCTCACCAGCTTCATGGGGAAGTTACCTTCCAGAAACTCCAGGAACCTCCCAGACTTTTTCCTCTGTGCTGTATTTTATTTCCAGTAGACATCTACTAAGTTGTCTGAATATACATGTATTTCACAAACATACTCCTGTAGAAAATACAAAACCATTTTCCTGAATGTGTGTGAATCAGATTATTGTATGTCCAGCTAGCAGTTTCCATACACAACCTCGCCATTTCTCTGTGCCAATCCTGGTGTGAAGACAAATAGGCAAATTTGTGTGAGCGATCCCTTGGGCTGGAAATTTGGCCTTAAATGAATACATGGTGAAAAATAAGCTCTATAAAGTATTTATATTTCTTTAACCAGTAATGAATAATGACAAGTTTCATATTATGTTCCTTTCATTTGAAAAAGACTAGCAATCCAGTACATTTTCCTCATTTGAATAATGTTAAACAGCCAGTGAATTTGATCACTTTATGACCATACTTAATGCCAAACAGACATAAACACCATTAAGGGACAAAAGTGCAAGTCTAGAGATGTGAATTCTATTTTCAGCTCTACACAGGCTTCTTGTGTGACCTGGGGCAAGTTTAGATTTGTAAGGACTGAGTATAAATATCTCTATTGTGCCATTTCTTAACATAATTAGTGATAATACTATTTTGTAATTCCAAAAGGTTACCATTTAGTTTCCTTAAAGAGTGTTTGTAAATTATTTTGACTTTTGCCATTGTTTTTTTAAAACATGAATTTGAAAATTAAAACCATGTAGCAAAGCCCAAACTGTATGACATTAAAGTATTATAGCAAATCTAAAATAGTAATAAAACAGCTTTCTGTAACTAATGCCAAAAGCAATAAACAAAAGTAAAGGTTTTCTTGTTATGTTAAATGTTGCACAATTCACTTGCCAGTGCATCATATCTTGTTGAGAAGACTCATAAACAACGCTCCCTCTGCAAATTGTCTGCCTCCTTATCCCCTCTTTCACCATGTTGTCTTTTGTCCTATGTAATGCATATGCATAGCCAAACAAAGATATGTTAATATATATATATTGAGATTTCATTAAGAAAAATATGTTGAGAAAACATAAATATTTAACTGATACTGGGAAAAGAAAACTTGGCTATGCAGTCTTAATTCTGCCCCATTTTTTTCAATGAATTATGAGGGACTTTAATTTCAAGGGCATCTTGCCTTTCTCAGGAATAAAATATGAAACCATATCCTCTTTTTCTGCCAAGACAAATGTAGAGAACCTCATTACTTAACACAAGCACCCATTTAAATTGTGGTTTCAAAATGCACCACAGGTTAAATATAAAGGTGCAGAAATATTTTTGCTGGCCTAATTTACTGATTTCTGCAATTAGATGGAAATCTTCTCCCCAGCTTAATCTAAGGAACTCAATATTGGTCAAAAGTTATGTGGTATTAGTCTAAATTATTTGAGGACTTGTTGAGAAAATAGAGTCTTGATAAACATTGGCTGTTCTGATTCTACCCTAGGTGTTTTGTACCCCACTGAGTGTAAGATAATTTAAAAACTGCTCTGGGACAGTCATGAGCAAGTAGAGTCAGTATACCCAGTTGTGTATTGAACTAATTTTACTCTTTTTCACGGCTGTGGCATGGGGGAAAGGTTGAGAATGTTTGAATTATGACGGGAGCTTAACTAACGAGCCTTATTCAGCCAGTCATACAGTGCTATCCAGGTCTGCCTTCCTAGAAGAGGAATGTGAGTGAACCACCAAAAAAAAATAAAAATAATAATAATAAAAAATATATGTATGAAGAGGATACATTTTGGTCACAGAAAACATTGCGTACATACATGAAGTTACATGCAGCATTGGTGAATCTAAACCTTCACCATATCTGATTGCTTCTTTTGTCCTCCTCTACTAATCCACATCTCTAAGGATTTATGCCCACATTTGAAGCCTACATGAGGATTCTAACAGCTACTATCTTTCACTTTCAACCTGTTACACGAATAATCCTTCCATGCCTTTAAATCTGACATTTCCTTCCAGTATCATACTGGTCTGAAGTCCATCCTGGGCAAGGTTTAAGCCATGACCCAGTAAAAGTTTTCCTCTGCGTGTACACAGCACAGTTTTAAAATCTGAATGTCACATTGCTCTTCTGGGGTTACAAACAAGAGCTTTTTACAGGTGAGGAGGGAATACTTCCACCTTCCTACAAGCAACTGGAACTCACTTCTTCCCCTGAGAGGGTAGAGTGAAAGAGATAATATTGCAATGCTGCTTTTCAGTAGAGAAAACTGGTTTTGGAAGGGCATTTTTGCATGTTTATGAGAGAAAGAGAGAGAAAGAGAGAGAAAGAGAGAGAAAGAGAGAGAAAGAGGAAAAGAGAGAAAGGGAGAAAAAAAGAGAAAGAGAGAGAAAGATAGAGAAAGAGAGAGGAAGAGATAAAGAGAGAGAAAGAAAAAAGAAAGAAAGAAAGAAAAAGAAAGAAAGAAAGAAAGAAAGAAAGAGAAAGAAAGAAAGAGAGAGAAAGAAAAGAAAGAAAGAAAAAGAAAGAAAGAAAGAAAGAAAGAAAGAAAGAAAGAAAGAAAGAAAGAAAGAAAGAGAAAAAAAAAGAAAAAAAAGGAAGGAAGATAAGGAAGGAAGAAAGATAAGGAAGGAAGAAAGATAAGGAAGGAAGAAATAAAGAGAAGGAAGGAAGGAAGGAAGGAAGAAAGAAGGAAAAGAAGAAATGAGGAAGGAAGGAATGCCAGCAAATATAATAGATAAGTATGTAAAAAATGAGAAGGTAATGCTGAAGTCAATGTTTTCTGAGCTTGTCTGTGTTAGGCATGCAGTATTTCAGAGATAAGACTAGTTCACTGCTGTTGATCAGATAAATGTTACAATTGACCTAGTTAGAGGAAAGACGAATTGTCAGGCAATTCCTAACTCCATTAATGGGTTAATAATTTTAGTATGCTATTCTTTTTTGAAAAGGCTTATTTAAATGTTTATCAGTTGTGCAAAGTGGAGCAGCACTGGAGATTCGCAAGGGAGAACTGATCATTGCCTATGCATGGAAGCGTTGTAGGAAGATTAAAATAACATTGAGTATATTCTGTAAATGAAGGAGAGAACTAAAAGAAGCCTCCAGAGTCCATTATAAATTTTAATAATACATCAAGGTAATGTAACTGAATAACCGATCTCTGAGGGAAGAAACACAACATTTGGCTAATATTACAATTTAAATTATGAAAACAAAAAGACCTTTTAGTTAATCTTGTCTTTCTGCTTTTATTCTTGAGGCTCTTTTTTATTTTCCCTGAATCCAAAACACCATGTAAACAAATAAAAGTACGGGAGAAAATAAACAGTTTGGCATCTCAGTAGATTAATTAATGCGCTTCAGCCTTGGCACCAGTAGGCGAAAATTATGTGCATAAATAATATCACTAATTAAAAAGATGCAGATTAACATGCAAATAATGTTAATGAGGATCTGCAATTCCAGAGTGGATTCGCATAACATCAACAATTTAATGGGTTGGAAGGCTTGTGTTTGCATTACATTAATAAATTTCAAAGACCTTGCATAAAAAAGTTCTGTTGGAGCCTCTGTTTCCCACTTGTGAGTTGTAAATTCTGTGGGCAGTAGCAAACGCTCATCGGCAGATGCCAAAGTCATTATCTCAAAGACTGTTGAGATGGTGCCATGTGCCAGTGTGACCAGCTGTTGGGAACTGGGCAGTAGGCACTGCACTGTGCCAATTATTCATATTATTTGGGTAGTCTTGATATTTATTTAAACTGATTAATATTTTGTGCTCTGCATCTTGATCTGGAGGGAAATCATTTTAAGCAAGCAAAGTTTTAAAAAAAATCTTATTAGCCTTTGATGTGTCATGGATGGTTGAATGCATAATGGAATTGATTAAGCAGACATAATTTCTAACCATAGGCAAAAACAATATAAGATGTCTTTAATGATGTCATATAATGTTGAGATAAAATATCCCAGGATCAAACTCCAAATGAATCATAATAACCCAGATTTTACTGAAAAATGAGAACCGTTATACTACAGTATTCTTTTTTGCTCCTGAATTGGGGAATACTCCTCTGAGGACACTACTTACAGAAAGAGCAAAGGTTAAGAAAGATTAGAGAAAACTCGTTTTTTAATGCCATGTAACTCTTCATAATTTTCTTTCCTATTCTCTGATAATCATTGTCTGTTCCACACCCAGCCATTCTACTGTGGCTTTGAGAGCCCACAACACATGGGACAAAGCAATTTCCTGAAGATGGACCCTTACAATATGCTAGAATTGTCCATCTGTGTAAGCTCTGTCTGAATGATTCAGTAATCTGAGTTCTCTCTTGTGTATGTTCAATAAGGCTAATAGCTGCAAAAAGTGGTAGAAACAAGGAGCAAAACTTCCACTAACTCAAAATGTTTCTTCACTCATTTAAGACATGACAAATAAAGATAAATAGTATAATTTTGTATTTCTACCTTTTCTCCAAGTAGTACCTAGACACTGAAATTATTGACAGCTAAGAAAAATTTGTTAAGTGATTTAAAAGTGAAGAGATTCAGGATAAGCACTTTGCAAGAGCAAAAAGAGTTGTTTGGTGGGTATTATGTAAATACATGGTATTTAGCTTTCAGAATAATCTTGGGACAAGGGAATATTTTTGAAATCCAAATTAGTATATGGAAAAGTTAATCATGCGTATTTACACATAGGTAAAATAATCTGTACTTATTGTAGGTTTAAATCTTTATACAATTATTAAGTAACACTATTTTGGCTGCAAATATTGTGTGGATGAACATTAGTTTTTTTAATATTTGGTCTATGTACTCAATTAAGGAATCAATATAATGTTCAAGGTCAACCGATATTTATCTAAACTGATAAACATATTTCAAATAAAATATTGTCAGAAACATTGTTTAAATGACTCTTACTATGTTTACAGACTAATCAAATACAGCTAAAACTAAAGCCTTCAGAAAGGCTGAGCAGTGTCTTGAGCTTGCATTCACAACACACACATTCCTGAGTATAAAAGTGAACAATTCAACATGAACCTTTCACAGATGTTTGAGAAATTCAGTTTGCTTTCCAGGGAAAAGAGAAAAAACACACCTTTGAAAGATTCAAAGGTGTGGAATGGAGAAGTCTGTACTTTGGCTCTGTTTGATAGATGCATGAAATGAAAATGAAAATACTAGAATATAATTACCCATGCCTTCCTTCTCTTCCTATCTCATCTGGTAAAGCAGCAACACATTGGGTACTAATATATCTTTCTGCTTCCCAAGCAACCCCTAGTCCCCATCTCCCTCAGACAGAAACTAAACGTACTCACTTGTGCAACTTTGAAGCAAACAAGCAAATCAGAGCAAGTCCCAATAATATTTCTTTAATCTGAGGTGCTTTCTTTCCTCTTTACAACTGCTGTGACTGGAGCAAATACAGCTTAGTTAACAGCTCAATTGCTTTAAGGATAGGTCTCGACATTTCCTTAGAAAGATTTAGCACAAAACTGTGAATAAGACTTACTCTTCATGAAGTTCTTTGCCCCTTGTCCTTTGTTTTTAGAATGTCCCAGGGCACTAGTGGTTGCCAGTTAAATCTGTGGCTCCTTTAAGGTTCTTTCATGCTATATGATGTGTATGCACTGTCCTAACATGACACACAGACCTCATCTCTGGCTGCTGAAAATTTTGGAACCACTGGTGGAACTTTTTTCTTCCTTTCTTCCTTCCTGCCAAGACAAGGTCAGATATCAGGAAATGGTAAAATGCAAATAAAGTGAAACCTTATCTCTGCCACTTCAGTTATGATATTTTTGTTATTTCTGCTCTGTAATTAAAATTACATACCCATAACACAAATAGAATATTAATAGTATGACAGAAGTCTGAGAATAGCAGTCTTTACTATAGTCAAACTAATTACAAAGACACATGGAATGAGTATTCCATCCAGTCTTGCATTTTTTAAATGAATATAATACAGCTATTTAAGAGTTAATAGCTTCATAATAGGTGCTCATCTTATTGCTCCATTGCAATAAGATGAACATTACATTGCAAGGGTAATAATACTTAAGCAACAGGAATAAATCCATAAAATATTAAGTATATATCCCTAAAAATGAACTTTTGTTATGTATTTAGATTAAGGTCCTTTTCAAGCCATGCCTAGCATTATACTTGAGAATGGATGAAGAGGTAGGTCTGAATCATTTTTCTCCTGATCCTAGGGCAGAGTTGGTTCAAATATGACTGAAATATGAATCAAATCTCACAAACACATGCTTGAATTTATCTAGGTAGATCTTCCTAGTGTCCAGTCCACTAGACAAAGATTGCAACATTTGGATTTCTGTACTCATTCTTCTCATGCTACATAATTATTCAGTGAAGTGGTTGAAGAAATACAAAAGATTCTTAAAATATTGAGTAATAAATAAATAAATAAATGCAAAGTATCAGTGTCAATAAATGTAAAATAATGTGCCTAAATGAAAATTTTATTTCATTTATACCTGCATTCTGCCAGGCTCTAAAACAGGTATCGCCACTCCGAAAAGGACATATACATCAGTCTCTAAAACTTCAGTCTAAACATTCAGCTGCAGCTAAAAAGACAAATCTAAGTTTTAGAAAAGAAAATGAAACCAAAGACACCATAAACACAACACCAAGAAAATTTGATTTGCGTTTTGATGCCACGTCTTGAGTACTTCTCACAGCTCCAGTCATCCAGTTTCAAAATAGCCATAAGAAAACTAGAGAAGGTAAAGAGCAAGCAGAAGTACTATAATTCCTATAACACGAGAAACAAAATAAAATAAAGTAGGGTTCAGATGGCTAAATTGAGGTGTGAGAATTTTATAATCCTGAAAGCCATGAAGACAATGAATAAGTCATTGCCTAGCTTTGATAAGCACAAGACATGGCCATGGGAGAGTTGTTAGCAAAATTAGCAGACAACTAAGTGAAGGAAGTTTTTTTTGTGCCACATGAAATGGTGCAATGGAATTACTTGTCACAGAAGGCAAAATGTATAAATGGTTTCTGAAAGTCTCAGCACACTGCTAAGGGACAAGGCCATCTCAACTGCAAACTGACAGTCTACAAAGAAAACCCTGCTCTGAAAAATTAACACCTAAGCAATTTTTCTAGCTTGGAAGGTATGCCAGGGAAATTGAATCTATTTGCCTGATACCTTCTGGTATTTAAGTATGTGCTACTTCAAGGAAAACATGAAAAAACCCCATCGGTGGTCATGGCATAAAATAACACATATCACAAATTACTGCAGAATGACTTAATTGGAGCAGCAAGGATAACTACATCAAAACTATGAAGTTCAAATTTGTTTACCAGGTTTGCAAAAGTATTCCTATTTATATAAACCTCATAGTTTATAACTTAAATTTCAGTTGTATGTAAGCAGGGAGTTATATATAAGACTATTATGCTAAGGCACTGAATGACATCCAACCAAGTATCACATTTTAAGTTAGTATAGGAAATAGATCATTTTTTTAATGATAAAATCAAAAATATAGAACAGAATATAGAACATAAATCCAGAATACAGAACATAAACCATTGACTATAGAATGTAATATGCAGTGCATGAATTTGAGGGCAGTTTCCTACGACTGCACAGCATTCATTGCCACAGATTTATGAAAACAGGACTGGGGAGCCTCTGGGTGTTCACACTTTTATATGAAAGCAGAGGAAATTATATCTGTGTAATTCCTTGCAGGTGTCTGCATACCAATTATGAGAACTCTCCAGAGATATATTACAGTGCCCCAGTAGTACTGAGCATTTTCCTGGTGCCTAACCTAAACCTGCCTTGCCATAAAGTATTTTCATTGCTGCGTGTCTTATCTATGAGGCACAAGAAGAACAGTTTATTCATTTCATCTCTGTACTTCAACATAGTTGAACACCTACCACATCTCGCCTTGGTTTTGTTTTTCTAGACTGAACAGTTCTGACACTTTCAATATCCCTGCTGTCCACTGTCTCAAAAGAAAACAAATATTGAAGAGTTTAGAAGGGCACAAAAAGTCTCTCTGTCAGAAGAGCAAAAAAAGCCTAGAGAAATTATCAGATGCAACTTTACTCTTTACGTCTCTAAATCACAGGGACTGTTGTTCTTGAGCACTTCCTCTGTGACAGGCAGTTCTGGGAGGCAACAGAGCTGCTCTTTCCCCCAGGAAAAACTCAGCAGTTAGGGTAGAAAATGTAGCTAAATGGCACTCATTGCTAAAGGTCCCTGCTGTTTTGATTAAAACACTGGGGGCTGACAGACTTTTGTCTGTGGTGAAGATCACACAGTTACTCTCATCTATGAGATTTCAACCACTAGAAATAGAAAAAAAACCAAACCCACAATAAAATTAGCAAAAGCCAACGCTCATTTCTGGGTGCTGATTAGTCATGACTAATGAGATACTAATAGAGACTTACTGTACCCTGCTACATGAGCAGAGAGAAATTACTTCCTTTACTTGCCTTCCACCCCACCCAAACCATCCAGCTTAAACCTGCTGCTTAATACCCTCCTTCCTCACATTCACTTGTGAAATGAAACTACACAAAGAAAATCCCTATAAACTTCATTTTTTTATACAATAACCTTGTTCCTGGAAGAAGGGCAAAACAGTTTTATTCCAGGTGTTCAAGAATATTTTTGGTTTACATTCTCTAGCTAGTGTAGATGTCAGACTCAGAGCAGCCACACAATGGGTGAGGTTTCCAGCCCCCTCCACGCCCCTAAGAAGTGGCCATATGAAAGACAGCTGTGAGGTTTTGGATTGGTTACATACACATCATATATACAGGTATAGGTATACGGGTGTATAGAGATGGGTAGATAGAAATGCATACAACACACTTGGCATGCACAATATGTATACATGTATATCACACGTGAGGAGAAGAAGTTGGACATTCTTTGGTTTCAGCTCCTTCTTAGGGTTTCAGGGATGGAGTAGAGGCAAATAAAAGGATATAAAAGTAGGGAAAACTGAAAGAGAATAACGCTTGTCCCACTTCATCTTAAAATGTAACTATAAACATATCCAAATCTTATAAAGACTGAATTTTTGCATATAACTATGTATTTCATTTTAAAAAATATATAGATACAAGAAGTGTTATTAGATGCAAGCTATCTTTCCTACTTCCTGGGAAACTTACAGTTCTGACTGTTGACAATGTATTAACATAAAGCCCAAAATATACCTTTAGATCAGCTTAGGTCATTTGAAAGGAAGCTGAATGTGGGGCTTCAGAATGAAGAATACTGTTGGAGAAATCTTGTTCAAACTAAAGGATGCTCAAGTTACCTGCTTCAGTCTTTGGAAAACAGTCTTAGGAGTTCCTAGTAGACATTAGTAGCTTCTTGGGAGTAATGTTTAATAAGTTTATAAGGAACCATGAGACTAATGGAAAAAGTTGGGGTAGCCTTGAGGGAATAGCATCTTTAATAAAGCTTTGATTTTTTTTTAGTTTACATTTGTTATATTTTGGGTATATTCTTTCCATATTCCGTTGCCAAAAATCTAAATTACATCTAATGTAGTAAGAGATATTTGGAGGTTTATTTTGAGGGCCTGTAGAGAATGATATCATAAAGTGAAGAGGACATTTGCTAATTGTCAATTGATTCTGAGTATAAACCAGATGGAAATGAATGGGGAGTAAAGATACTTATAGGCTTTTAAAATCAGAAATCAGTACAAACAGATCAGGAGAGTTTTGTTTGTTGTTCGTATTTTAGGAAAGCACTGGATTTGATTTAGGAGGCTTTGATCTCGGCCTGTTATCTGAGCTGTTATTCTGGCAAGAATAGAAATTTTAAGGGACATCCCCTAGAACAGATTTCGAAGTGGAAATACTGTGAGAACACTTCTGCAGCTTGTCTATTCATGTCTACCCTACCCAAGAGCTGGAAAATCATCATCTGGATAGTTTGGATGACAGCTGAATTATATGGGAGATGATTTTGAAATTTTCTGTTTAAGGGAAAAAAAGACAAACAACCAAAACAACAACCTTTTCTCCTTGGTTTGATTGTTTCTCTTTGTTTTCTCACCTTTGCACACAATGAGCATGTGTTTTAGTACCTGATTTTTTTGCAGATTTTTATGAGAAGATTCACCCTAAATGATTTCCTCAGTAGTGCCCAGTAGCAAAAACGGTCCTAATAAAAATAGGTCTAAATACTACACAGGTATGTTGATAACTGATTAACTGTTTCATTGCAAAGTCTGGCTTTCTGCTTGTTCTTTGCCTCTCAGTTCTTCTGTGAGAAAACTAAATAATGCTGAGGACAGTACAATCACCTTCTTAACCAAGAGGGAAAAACCCTGCATGTCCCAAGCTCACAGAACCCCTGTAAGAACCATCCCGCCTCTGGAGTCCAAGGCATAAAGGTTTTATGAGAACCTTACTACACTCACAGGTGGTTAGAAATCTCATGGCAAAATGGAAAATAGAGGGGAAATTTATGGAATAGTGAGCAACTACAACAGTAACAGAACAAGTTCTCTCTTTTCTTCTATCTGTCTCTTTCCAATGTGTATTGTTTTCAGTGGAGTCATACTGTGAGGAAGCTAGGCCATATGGATATTTAGAATGATTTTTCTGAAGTCTCTTCTGCTTAGTCCTGAAATTCAGAAATGCTTTGGGCTGTGTCTTTGCTAGAGGAAACATACTTCTACCTCTGCAAAACTGCATGACTACAAAATTGAGAAGTCATCAGTAGTCCAGGCTTGCTTAGGGCAGGGATGTTGGTGAGGACTAGCTCTTGGTCTTCACCAATATTACATCTTCTAATAGCTAGAATCAGGTTATGTACAATTTTAAAGTTATCATCTTTGCTCTCATCTAAGTAGGAAATGAGAGGGTGCATAAAATAAAATACTATGTACTCTCATGATCAAGTTCACAAATATCATTGTAAAACACATTGCAGACAATACTACTGCTTTCAATATAATGGATATTTCTTTGCTTCCACAGACACATACGTTGCATTGCTAAAGAACTTGGTTGATTTCTTTTCTTTCCAAACATTTCCAGTTATATCTATATCATGCTAAATGATGTTGCTTACACTTCTATACAGAAAGGTATCATGACCAAATATTTCTTGCTGCCAAACATTAAAAAGGTTAAGATAAAATTCAGACCAAAATGATATCAAAATTTCAGACCAAAATTTCATACCAAAATGATATGAAAAAAGTTACTATTGCAAAACCAAATAATTGTAATCAGGAAATGCTGTATTGGTGGCTCCTTAAGAGCAGAGTGATAAAATAAGCTCCAGAGAAAAAGCACAAAAAGTTTTATTTTATGATGGTGACATATCATCACTAGTTGGCATGTGGGAGAAAATTGTTTCAGTTGAATAAAAAGTATTTTATGCTTGTTTCTTATTATGGAAAAACAATAGACACACTGTATCAGTATTGCCTTACCAAGTTCATATTAACATGAAGTACAAATACATATTTCTTTCAGATACCCTTGAAATGAAAATATACAAAATGTAGAATATTAAATGCTTTGTCAGTGTTTTTACAGAACATCTTTGAATAATAAATTAATATAAGAAAGAATAACAGATTACTTAAAAATTTCCTGACTGTTAAGTGCCAGATGCTTTTTTGCGTACTGATTTCTATAATTTTCTTTTACTTCCATGGCAAGAGATCTTTG
Source organism: Drymodes brunneopygia (assembly GCA_013400955.1). Taxonomy (NCBI): domain Eukaryota; kingdom Metazoa; phylum Chordata; class Aves; order Passeriformes; family Petroicidae; genus Drymodes; species Drymodes brunneopygia. Next base: position 617,085 of record VZTZ01022894.1, on the reverse strand, counting down.
GAAAGACAGCCCAAGCTTCCAGATTTAGGAGTGATACAGGAGTAGTTTGATATGTGGACAATTTTTTGAGTTATATTTAAGTTAGGGACTAAAACCTTTTCAATTTTTCCTTACTTTCTAGCTCAGTGCTTGTATCACTAACTTGTCATGCTCCCTTTTGCTCGGTAAGAATTTTTTTGAAGTAGTTATATTGTTTGTAAGTTTTTACATTTTTGCTTCAGCAATACTTCAGAAAATACGCTTATGAACTATTCTGCTGCCAAAATGCCAGTTTCAGAAAGAAAGAAGGAAATCCCTTTCCTCCTCTTTTATAAATTATGATGTATATCACATGTATATCATGACTTTTTTTGTTTGCTTTCCAGGCAGAATGATGAAGTTTCAAGTAGACTGGCATGATTTATTGACAGCTGCTACTATGTCCTTTACAAAGAGGGCAGTGCTGGGAGCCATCACAGCTTTTGATCTGGAAGCTTCATGCATATTTCCTGTTCATCCTCACCTATGATAATGTTATATGTTCTTAGTATAAATTTATAGTACCACAATAACGAATTTCTTAAATATTACATCCCACAAAACTAATTTGACCTATTCTTTCTAATTCCTAACATGAAAAATCAGCCATGCGTATAAAAAATACAAAAATATTATTTCTTTGAGCTTGAAAAAGATCATTGTAAGGCAGATATAACTATGCTATTAATTTAATTTTTAATTCTGAAAAAATGACTTTTTATTGTGATCAAGTTCATGTTCATCTTGTTTAGATGATCTTTTTGTAAGGATGGAATGATAATTTTTGATAAATACTATCTAAGTCTCTCAGATATCTCATAGCATATAAAAATGTGGAACTTAGTGAAAGAGTTATATTTTATTATTTGTCTTTTTAAGTAATGGACTTCAACCTCTCACTATATTAAAATTTCTTTATATATTTTTCTTTATCCTTCCTTATAGCCACAATCTTTATCTTTTCATTTGAGCCAGCCAAAATCTGTACATTAGGTTTCAGTCCTCTGCTTTATGAGAGCAAACTCTGCATATGCCGTGCTCTCACATTCTTCCAAAACACACTCTAGAAAATTTTATAAGAAAATAAGTAAATAAAGAAATAAGGATGGCAATAGCAAAAGTTGCAATTCCTTTAAAAAACAAGTGTCTCAGGATAAACAACATTTTATTAAATATTGGCTTTATTTGAATTCATAATGGAAGAAGCAATTCTTGCCATTTTCTGTAATTGGCATAATCTAACCTGTAGATAAATATATATTATCTAAGAATCTATAAAGTATATTCAGTATGTGTTATTGTATAAAATTTTACAACATAAAATGTTGTAGAAACATTAAATCTCCACAATCTTTTAAAAATTGAGAAATAATGCGAGATCATGTCACTTCACTGTTGTCACTAGTTCACAAGTCTTTATAGTTTTTTCAATATGTTTAATATAATGTGATAGTGTAAAACTGAAATGACTCATAAGTGCTCTCTTGGGACTCATTTCAAGCCGCTTTTCTCTTTCCTTTTTCATCATCCACTCTTTCTGAAGCCCCTGGGACAACCACTTTAAAACAATCTGTGGTGGTGTGATTTATATTTATATATCTAATGAAGCCTATTTTAAAATAATTATTCTGATTTAATTTAAATAACTCCCTACTGCTATCCTGCTAGAGATGGTCAAGGGAAATTGCTGTATACTTTACTATTAATTGCAAATCTGTGGTTAGTCAGAACACATAATAACATGTCTTGGTAACAAGATGTCTCTTCTGCATCTGTGTTCTTTTCTCAGTATATTTTATCATTTCTTCCACCCAGCGATAAATAAATAAACTCTGTAAGTACAGTTCAAAAACACACAAGATTACATTTGCAAGTGATGGAAGCAAGAAGCATTTGTAGCAGTAAAAACTGTATGCAAAAGGATTGCAGAAGAAAATCATGCCAGGAAAAATATAACACAAGCAAGGGTTAGTTAGGCAAAAGAATGCAGAAATAATTATTCACAGAGATACAAAAATATAAAAATTTTGGCTAGAGACAGCCACAAAAATGGGAAAGAATAAGATTTAAACAGGTCCTTAACCAATTTTCTTGGCTTAGGGTAATTTAGCTAGCACAGTATCATGAGGTGGTTTTGGCTACCCAGATAAAGCTGGGTTTTGGTGCCTCCCCATATACTCACAAATGAGTAAGAGCACTCCATGTTCCACAGGTGAGTCACTGCTAGGAGGATAAAACATGAGTTCCATAAGGCATTATAAATGCTAGAAAAGACAACAGAAGAATATAAACAGAAGAATCCAGAAGAAGAAATTATTTTTACTGTGTAAAGGAAAGATATCACAGGATATATCATAAAACAAGGAATGGTCCCTAGTCCCTGTCAATAGATTTGCTATTCTTTGGTTAAACATCAACTATTGCTTTGCTGCTGCTTCACAAGACTTGTCACAAGTTTGGCATTAAGCAATCTAATAAATAAAGCAAAATTGTGTTAGAAATTACAAACACTTAGTACTAGGAATGAAAGTCATGAAAACACTTGAATAATAGTATCTTCAGAAAGCATTTGATCTTTAAGATTAACTGTTATTATTACTCACTGAATGCCAGTTGTACACTGTCTAAGGAATTACTACTTGTAAGTGTCTTTACTAATAAAACTTCAATGTTACAATATAAATTTGGAAAAAAAATAGATTGGGAAGGTTTAGCTCTTTAAATAAACCCTAATTAAAGCTTTTTAAATAAATAGCATCAGAATGGCTTTATTTCTGAAATAAAGGGCTCTGCAGATCCATTTTTTTCAATAGAGGAATTAAAGGCATGAAGCTGGGGTATTTTCTTAGAGTAATTTGGTTTATATACAATAATACTTAGCACTGATGGGAAAGCAGGAGAAGGGCATTTATGAACCTAAGGAGCAAGTGTGAAGCCAGCTTGGGATGACATTATTTGCAAAATGAAATCCATGCAAAGGCTTTATTCTCATGATATTGGAAATGATGACTGTGGGCATACGCATGACCAATGGAAAATTCCACCAGAAACTTCTTCACACAGAATTCCAAGTGAAGTGCTATGACAACCTGAAAAGATACAAGAATGTTACAGAATTTGGAGTATCGATAACATAGAGTGATCCTCGTAATTAAAATAATCTTTGCCAGGCCAGACTCGGCTCAGAAAAGTCTGTATAAATGCTCACATGGCTCTGGGATAAATGGGAGTGTGAGCAGAGGAACATTTTTTCATTGCTTTTACACTTACTCACATAAACCTGCTGTGGTCACCCAAAAGAAAATGCCTGATTCAGTTCAATCCATTGGCTCCCTCCTTAGATCTTTTTGCTTTAAATAGGTGGAGATGCCAAAGAGAGAATAGATGTAGATCTCTGTGAATAAAAGTGGTGTTTGCTTTGTTAGGAATGACAAACAAGACAAGAAGTGTTGACAGCAGCAACAAATGTGTACAGAAATACTACAAATTTTGAAATGGAAGGCAGATGGGTCAGCACAGTCACACAGATATATTACCTTCACTTAATCTCTGCCTCACACAACTTTGCTACTATCCTCCTAAAAGCAGGGGTGTTACTAACATGGCAGATCACTGATCTTTAGAGAAAGCTGGTCACCTCAGAAATTTCTTCTCGAATCCTGTGAAACCACTTCCAGAAGAACTTTACTGCAGGGGCTGGTATAAAAGTGGCTTTTGCCAAAAGTCCTCTCCCAAGAAGTACTATCAACACTAATCCAAAAACAAACAGTGAAACATTTCTTCTAAGACTCAATATTTGCTGACCAAAGACCATACCTGTTCAACACAGTGACAGTTTTCTTGATAGAAATTATACCGAAGAAAGGCAACAAGAGTAATACCTCAGGTCACTAATTCCTGTAACTACTTCTTCTTGAAATCTATTTTAAAGAAAAATCAGATTTATTAGAATGCCAGAATTTAAAGATTTACTTGACATAGGTCAAAAATTAGAGTGATTTAAATTCAGTAGCTTTTAAGATTTAATAGAAATAGTAAATGTAGGGTCCTAGTAATTATTTTTTTTTAAGGCAAGAAAAGCTCAGCAGAATTAGAAATCAAAGATAAATATACAACAATGGTATGAAACACTAGGAGACAACCTAGAAAGATAGAGGACATAAAACATGAATGATGGTGCATAATTGTATAAATGAATTGAAAGTCAAGTTAAATGTAAAACTAACTTACAACTGAAGTATAAGAAACATCCTGTTAAGAGTTAACATGTGTTCTGAGTTTGGAATACTTGTGGTGGTATAACTTATATCAAAATTTCCGGGCATAAAAAAGGAGGTGGAGTTGGAAATGAGGTATTCCAAAGCAGCTATTACAGCTTCCGCCTCCAAAAAACTCATAAAAACCCGGTGAGCACCTGGAGAAGCTCTCTTTTCGGCTTCCGGTGGACTGACAAGATGTGCCTTTCCTCTCCCCCCTTGCACCGTGCTGGTGCAGAGGGGGGAGGGGGAGGGGGAAGAGGAGAAGGAGCCCAGACCCATCGTTCAATTTCACGTGGTAACATTATGCGGGAGGTAATAGTAACAATGTCGCTCGGCTCCGCTCTGAACAAGGAGAGAGAGAGACTTTACTTTTGCTGCTCTTGGCCAAGGAGCCTCGCTGGCTGCACTCCGCCTGGCTCGGGCCGGGTCGATTTTCTCGCGGCGAGGAAGGGGCCGGGCCGGCCTCGTGGTGCCTGGATGCACCTTCGCCGGGGAGCCCCGCGGCTCGGCATGAGAAAAGGGCTCGAACAGTTCCTTACAGCCCAAACACAGCCACGCCGGCCCCGGCAGCTGAGCCACGGCGTGGATGGAAAGCGATACAAATGAACTCCTTTCTCTTAAGCTCCAGCGCTGAATATCTACACTTAGACCATGCGGGCTGAGGTCATGTGACCATCGCCCAGCCGAGAGACAAATTAACTGCTTTCTTTTTCAATATCAGAATGGGACTCAAAAACATCCATTTTCTCCCCCACACAGAAAAGAAAAAAAAACAAGGACACCTACGAGAGGTACAACATAAAGACTTTTAAGTTAAAGAATGTAGCCAAGCCTATATTTAAAGGAAGAGATGAGAAGTGCCTTAATGCTAAAATTTCTTTTGTAAAAACATGCTGATAAGCTTAGCTATAACATACCCTGTAATATATGAACAGTGGTCTAAGATGGGAAAAAGGAAAGATGTAATATTCTAGGTATAAGCAGTGAGCTAAGAACTCTTATATTAATGTTCCTTGCCCCGGGAATAATAGCAGAAAACTTGTGTTGCCGATGATGAAGAAAAGTGGTGCAGATTAATGAAGAAAGGGGATTTCGTGTCACTAATGGAAATGTTCATCTTTTGAGAAGTACCTCAGCGACCATCATATGTCCATTTTGGTAGCCCTGGGAAAGCTGCTAAAAATGGAAAGGGTTCTCTCAGACAAGCAAATCTCTTTCTTCAAGCAGTTGCTTGCTGGAAAGCTAGCACCATAGGAACTGCATTTCCTATGGAGAATCAGCATGATAGAACAAGAGAAAGCTTCTCTCCCTTACGTAGGTTGGGAGGGGACCTGTTCCAGAGGGTGGTTCCTTTAACTACAAGTCAAGATGTTACCCTTTGTTTAGTCAGTAGAAAGAAATGAAGAAGTGTGTGTGTGGGGGAAAGTGTTCTAAAAAGGTCTTGTTCTGATTCCTAATTATCATGGTTATTACTTGTTTTAAGTCTGTTAATAAATTTCTTTTTATATTCTTTAAAGTATAAACCTGCCTTGCCTACTATTAATACTTACCTCACAACAAAATCAAATGATTTTAGTGGATGTACTAGCGTTTAGCCAAAAAAACTGCTACAATTAATATTTCTACCTAATTTTCAATTCCCCAAACCTCTAAACCCACAACAATGCTTTATAGAGCCCTGGGTATGTCTATACTGTGAAGATATTGTCAAATCAGACGGAGTGCAGAAAACAGCAGCAAAATAGGCAGAAAAGAACTGACTTGTGAGACAGATTGAGCCATTGGGAAGCAGGTATTTAGAGTGTGTAATTAAGGGTGCAGCCAGCTCCTGCAATGAAATGTATTTTTCAACCTTTTAGAAATTTAGATAATAAAACTAACCTTGTATGAAAATAAGCAGAGATTCTCTGAAGATCACTAAAGTTTTTTTTTTCTGTTTTTATTTTCTAAACATGATAAATTTTTACACTACAGGTCAGTCACTTACACCTATCAACTGCTGTCATATGTGATCATCTTGTTTTTAATAGTCACAATGAAGAACTTATTGAAGGCCTGCTAGGACTGCTAGTGAAAACTTCTGTATTTGCTTTGCTAGTGCTTCCTATTTTGAAGATTTCCTGAGACTTTTTTAGTAGCCTAGGCACATTCATGTTTTGTCACACCCTGGTAAGAGAAAAAAATTTTGGAGAAATGCCTTTTCCTTATTCCAGGAAATTAGTTTTCACCGAAAAAGTTAGGAAATATTAAAAATTCAACTTCTTCAGTACGATAGTGATAGTGAATTGTAGTGGAAAAATGGATAATCTACAGAGTTTTTCCCACTCTAGTACTGATGTTTGGAAAAAGGAATCTCTCCAAGTTGTTCTAGCTATGCAAATGAGAGAGATACACAAAAGAGAGTCACAGAAACAGGGATCTGAAGTTACATTTGAAAAATCTGTGATGGGTCATGCCCACCTACTACTGAGTGGGGAACTTGATACAGGAATACTTAAGAGAGTTTGTGATCACCTGGTTCTTTAGTTCTTACCAAAACAAAACCTACCCCACAGTATCCAGAAAATTGCAAGTTTAGATTGGTGGTAGTGGCTTTCTATTTTAAAAGGACTAGGTTTCAGAATGTCTGCTTCTGAAAGGGTTTCTCCATTGACATTGCAAAACCATGTGTATTTAGATTCTTCCTAGACTCACTATATTTATATTCTGTGGGAGTTGCCTTTCCAGTTGAAAGGCCTACCGAGACTCCTAACCCCTCCCCCTGGTGGGCAAAACCATCACCCAAGGATTCCACCCCTAACCCTGTTACAATGGTCTAGTCCCGGGTTTTGCTGAGTCACTCCTTATGTGTTCTGTTATTGGTTTGTACACATGCCCATCCCAGTTGCTCTCCTCCCCTTCCCCCTCCCCTTGTTCCAGAACCCTCTGTTTAGTACGGCCCCTGATAGGTTGTGTACCCTTGTTCCCTCCCTTCTTCCCTGCTCATTGGATGAGCTAGCCCGGCTCCTCCCTAACTCCTCCCCTTACCCCACTTGTGATTGGTTCTTTGTCTTGTATAAAACCTCATGTACAGCCCAGGGTCGGGGCTCTTGTGAGGTGGACCTAGCACAGTAAAGATCTGCTACTGCCACTCAGAGAGTCTGTCTTCCTTTCTCCGCCGGACACTTGTTGACGGGATCCGAGCGACCAAAAAGGACCCTTTTACCCCTTTTTCTCCTGGGCTCCGAGACTCCTTGAGGGCTTCGCTCCTCCCCACTGGCAACCATCGGCTTAGCCTTTGGGACAAAGGAGCACTCGGACCACCAGCAACCCATCCCAGGTTGCTTTCCCGATCCCTTGAGCGCCAAACACCCGCGCTTCCGCGACTTTTTTATTTTTTTAAATTTAATAATATTCCTTCTGACACATCTACACTATAAGCGGTAAATCAGATTTAAAAAACAAAGCCTCCTATTTACTGGCCTGTTGTCTTCTGCAGGGCTGCGAAAGAGACTTTTATCATCCATGCATAAGATGCAGACAGGGAATGACAAAGGTTTTAACGGGTGGCCCAAAGATAGGCTGAAGCACAAGGGTGAGAAAATTGAAGGTCTTCACCAACTTTCTGGCGGACAGAGCTTTCTGATTTAAAATCCAGTGATAATGCTGACCATGAAGTTGGGGGAAAAGATGTGTCTGCCAGGCTTTTACAAGAAGTTGATGGGTTATAACTATCCTTGAGTCAGGCTTTTGCTCTGCTGCCTTGCTGGCCAGAAGCCTCCAGCACTCTTGAGGGAGTACAGACATCAGCGGTCTCCATATTATCAGTAAGCAGAGAGATTCACCTAGTCCATTTCAGGACTACCTTTTAGGATTTGTAGTTACTTCATGGTCTGTGTGAAGAATATATTAGTCTGACAAGTCTAGAAGAGCTTATTGATCATTCTTCTTTAGACATGAAACACCATGTTTATCAGGTCACTCTGACCTGACTTGGTTAATTGTCAAAATTAAAGAACAAAACAAAACTTTTTCCTGTTTAAAAAACAAACAAACAGTCAAAAAGCTAGGTTTTTCTAACTAGCCAGGACTTTCTCTGGTTGCTTCTAGTACAGTTAGTGGTTCTAACACTTCACAAACTTTGTGGCTCAGCTCTCCCCTTCTTCCAAGACATATACTGCATGCATGCAACACTTTTTTGCAATTTCTTCCTTTTTACTACATGTGTTTCAAAAGAGGGATGTTCTTCCTCTCTATTTAGAGCACGAAATGTAAGAAAAATGGACAGGACTGAGTTACTGTATATGCTTCTCAATTCCAAGGTATGGTCTCCATTTATATTTATTTAATGCTTCATGAGTGTTTATTTAGAGTTCATGTTGACTGGGCACTTGGGTGTCACATGGAGTAAGTTAAAACTATATTCTTCTCACTATTCTTCCATTTCTCCTACATTGTGTAATTTCCAAATTTTGTTAAAAAGGTGAGATCTATTATCTTGTGTATGAATATCTACCATGATTGTATATTGATGATATTGAAAATAGATACAAGGTTGCATTATGATGCTTATTTATTTTTCTAGAGGGTACAAAACTCAAAATAAGCTCTGAAACTCCACCCACAATTTGCAAAATGCATGCAGGTATTGCTGCTTATGTCTTATATTAAACTTCCCACTGGTATGAAACTGCACCACTGTAAGGTAAAATAACAACGGCCAAATTTTGGCTGCAAAGGACCCTTATTTATCCCTGATGGCAGACTTAACTGGCCAGTCAGACTTTTATGAAAATACAATAAAATACAGCCAATTCTGGAGCAGTCATACATTTTGCCAAAGCTCTAAAAATAATTTTAAGCTCCATATAACTGAATTTTAAAATGAAAAGAATAATAGACTATTAAATAAGCCAGTGATTTAAACTTAAATTTTATTTGATGCTAAAAAAACCACTACTCCCCAAAATATTTTTTCCTATTTTTATTCATGCAATATTCATGAGGGTTTCTTTGTAGCCATGCACAAAAAATTGTTCCAACATTTCTTGATGTTTTGCTTTTTTTTTTTTTAAGCTGAATCCATGTTCTCTAAGCATTATCTCCTGCAATATGATATTTTCATAAAAATGCCTCCTAGAAAGTTTAGACATGGTAGTTCAACTGTAAGCTTCTGGGGACATCCACGTTGTATTATGTTTGGCTTAGAATGAGCAACTCCTGCTAGATTCAGCAAAAATAAAGCACAATGACCTCTTCAGCTGGACACTTCAGCAGCTGGTCTATAACTTAAGGAGAGTTTTGCTTTACGCTTTTTAAATTGTACTGGGGATTGAATAGACAACATATAAAAATATGACAGGAAGATGATGGATTATGGGTCATAAGTCTCATTTCAGCCATACAAATAAAACATCATGCTTGTGTGTTATGATAATACATTTAATGGACAGAAATTAACAGATGTTGATTGCATTCTAGTGTGCACAGCATACCAAAAATCACAGAGGAATGTTTAAAAGATTGTAAAGAGACCATGCCATTGGATGCCTGTAAAGCAGAGTTAAAGTAGCAAAACCACAGGAAGGAGAATTTGGTAGTTGTCTGGCTTTGGTTTAATCGTTCCTCTCTGCCAAATGCAGTCATTACAGCGTAACAACAATTGTATGCTTTTTCTGCCCCTTCCTAAGCAATACTTTATAGCTGTCAAAACATTAGGTTGTGGCAGACTCTTCTTAAAATAAAACTTCAAGACAAGCTTAGGGAAAAAGTATGAATGAAACTTTGTAGTTCAGTGCCGTTCAGAATTCTATAAATTGTCCAATATAACATATAAAAGCACCAAGATCTGGCCTTCCTCAGTTACAAGTTGGAACAAGCTTTTATACATAAGATATATATCCACACAAAATGAAATGCAGCTTCATGTTAGAACTCCCTCTTTCTATATTCAGGTGTAAAACTAGATTTACTTTGCTAAAAGAAAGACTTACATGTATAGTATGTGTTGAAATCCACCTTAACTCATTCTCCAGTCAGGTAACATTTATTTTCAGGAGCCTATGAATCTGTCAATTTTAGCATTCTATCAACCTTCACTGACTTTAAAAATTCTTTGTCTCCATATGAGCCTATTTGCCAGTTTTGCAACATGATTTAAAACAAAAAACATGGAAGCAACATAGTGACTGTACATCTCCATTAGTTCTCATACCTCCTTATAATGGTAGATCAGCATGAAGGGAGTTCTTCAAATTGTTACCTATAAGATGGCCACTAGATAGTTATTAACAGTAAAGACTTACTTTAATTACAATTTTCCCTTTTTTTAAAATAGGCTTTTTGCTAGAAATATATGAATCACAGAAAACTCAAATAATCAATTTGATCCATACATTTTATTTTCAGATGTCAATTTCAATCTTCTCACAATGTCCCCAGTGAAACAATTTGGTGTAAAGCTGCAGGACATGATATGTGGTATTGATATTTATCTGAGATGGCAGCCAAAAATTATAGGAATAGGTGAGCATTTCAAGTCCCACTATAGTCTTTCAATACTTTGGGAACACCACAGGTATTTTGTGTTCCATTTTAGCTATCTCAAGTACCTTCAGGTTGTACCAACCCATTGTAAAATGATATTTTGTAAAACTGGAAAGACTGCACCAGTTTGTATTAAGATCTGAGCAGTGGCTATGGGACTTTGTGCATTGTTTTTCCATTTGAAGTCTAATTTTTATTAGGATCACAATATTTTTCTAGTATCTGCAAAATTATTGTCAGCATGGAGGGTCTTGGTGTTCATTTGGTTTTTCTGTACAGATGCAGAAATCTATTCATAGAAACATAGAGGATCCGTGTTCAGAACACACCAAGGGATGTGCAATAATGGATAGATCTGTGGAACATCTCGCCAAAGAACATTGTGGGTACTGAAGGCTTACAAGTTTCCAAGGACAGTCAATTAATCTCATGGAAGAAGTGTGCTGAGGATTGTTAATAGAGAAAAGTCATTTTCAACTCAGGGTGGCTCCTGAGCTGCAAGTAATCAGGAGTTTGAAGCCTATTCAGATATAATAACATACCTTTTTTTTTCCATCTGTTTGTACTGTTATGCAGACACACATTTTCGGCCATTGCTGGAAAAAGGACTCTCCTTCAGATGGACTTGTAGTCTCATTTGGTACAGCCATTCTTTACACAATTCTCTGCTTTTCATATGACATAGACTATTTCCTCAATGCCATACTCTGCATTGGAATGATCAATCCATAGGAGAAAACTTTTTCACTTCCCAGAATTTTGTCTTCATTGTGTCAACAAGTTAATGTGTGTGACTTGCTGTTCTTTAGAGAATTTCCAAACAGTTTAAGATCTTAGGAGAGGCACTGAGATGAGGTATATTCAGACTGATGCTTTTATTCTTCTACCCATAAAAACTTTTTCCAGATTTGTTGCTGATGCATCTGCTTTGAAGTAATTATTTCACAGAAGAAAAATGTTGTAAAATAAACAAACATTGTAATATGCAAATAAAATCTGTCTGCAAATACGATTGTGAAATTTTAATGATCTATCTATCGGTTTTAGGTGTTTTGTACTATGCTATAAATAGTAATTTGAAATTTGTTAGCTTTGCATGCATATCTAAGATTAAAACTATTAGATCTCTGTTTAAACCCTTGGAATAACAAATAAAGAAGGAAAATCTATTAAATGTCATAAGCATTCAAAATCTTCCCTAGATTTTAATTCCTTATTTTGAGTCATTTTTACTATGGAAGTCAGACCCAACGACACATGCTATGCTCTGTCTCACAGTTGACAATACAGTGCCATCAAAATCATAATTGTTAAAAAAAAATGAAGATTAAACATCTTACTCTACAAGTAATACATAATGTCATATACCTATTACTAAGAAGGCTCATCTTCTATGACCAAAGAGAATAACCTGATTTGAACTAGAAGAACTGAATAGAATTGTTAAACAATCCTTTGCATTTTAAGCAACATTTAATTAGAAACACACTTTAACCACCAAAATGATAAAAATCCAAGAGATTAAAATTTGAGTGTCAATTATCATAAAATTCATCATTGTAATTCTTATTAAAACTCAGTGTTTAGATAGGTAATGATTTTATAATATGGCAATTTGCATAAGGAGCCCTGAGATGGCTTATTATTTCGATCCTACACAATTACAATTCTAGCTCCATACATCAGAGCTCTTAGCAATGTAAAATCACTGTGCTAATTAATAAGCCATTTACTGACTGCAGCTAGTTATGGTGGTCCTGCAGCTGACCTTACGGAAGATGAGCCATCTCTGAAGTGCCTGTGTGTAACTACAAACATAATGATGTGCCAGGAGGGAATCATTAAAAATAATTTACACAAGCCTTCATTTACAAGATCTTTTGATAGCATGCTTCCCCGGTGTTTAGATCCACAGTGCAACCCCTACCATTTGGAAAGTGCCAAGCAGGAGAGTGAACGAGGATACCTAAGTGGTTAATTAAGAGCCATTCGGACGCCACAAGAGCCTCCTGAAAAATCCCTCTGATGTCTGCTGTGTCAAATGTCTCTCACAGGCAAAACCACAAGAGGTAGCTGCCATAGCAGGCTAATTATTGGGGACCAGGAGCAGCTGAGAGTGGCCTGTCACTGAGGCTTGCTGCAAGCACCCAAGCCCAGAACTGAGCAGAACAGTTTTTTTGTCATTGGACTTAAGAGAAACAGTAGAAATGAGGCACTGTGGTAATCAGAGTTGATTGCATAAGCCATAAATGTGTGCAGGTGTAGATGAAATTATTCACTTGTGCTGTTTGATGCATTTTGTAACTTTTTACACTTTGCTGTTATTCCATCTCCAACACGTGTTTTTTTAAGACTTTCATTTTTAATGCTTTTAAGAAAACAGCAACTTATAAAGGCCTTATAGGCCTGAACAAAGATTTCAAAAACATCAAAGGTAATCTTTATGACATAAAAATAATTTCAAACTACATAACAAGAACCCAAAAAACCACATTCAGTCACAGTACAGCATGAGACTACAGCAAAAAATATGCACATGCACACAAAACAGTTTTCTTATTTCAGTACAGTCAGAACAACTAACAAGACTAAAAGAATATGTCACTGCCTTCCCAAGAGCAGTTAGATATGAACGTCATGAAAACATGCAGCTCACGATTTATTTCTCCTTCAGCCAAGTTCCTGCCAGGAGGAGAAAGAGAGCTGCTACCTTGTGTGGCATTTTATTAGTTTAGTGGCATTTGATTGATTTACTGACATTCACAGGATTTTCCAAATTGGCGTGGGGAATGTGCCTTGTCTGTCCATTATGGGGCCAAGAGTAAGCAGATTGTACTCTGAGCATGCAGACACTTTACACTCCTCTCTGAAACCTTATAAGTTTATTTTCTGAGGTGTCTTTCACAAGTGTTGTCTGAGAAAACACCATGAGCACTTTGCTTGTGTGATCCTGGCTAGATTAGTGCCTGGTGGCTGGGTGCCAAGACTGGGCCTGGGAAGAATTAATTTAGTAAAGGTGGAGGCAGCAATACAGTTGCTCTGTGCCTGTGTTTATGTCTGTGCAGGTATTTGGGAGAGAGAGAGGAACACACTGTGTGTTTGGCATCTTATCAATGATAATGATAGGATTTATAAGTTTTTATGTGTGATTTTTTGAAATACATCCCATTTTGGCAAACTTATTGTACTAAGAGGAGAATTACTACATTCTACGTGGAAACCACCATCCTTCAGGATCTCTGTGATGTTTTAATTTGAAATGTATTTGACTTACTTTGTCTCATTTTTAAAAGAGCTATGTAAATAAATTCTCTTAAAATTGAAAATTCCTACCCGTTGCTTCTATAACCACATCTCTTTGCAGGAGGAAAACATTTCTAATAAAACTATGTTTCTCAAAGGCATAAAGGAGATGGCTTTCTTTCTAAAACTCTTATAATTTTGCAGAAATGGACTGGATAGAAGTCACCTCTTCTTTCTACAAATAAGATGTATTGTCCAAGGCAATAATTTAGGTTCCTTCTGTAATCAGTAGAGACAGAGGGCTTCAAAAAGGAGCTGGGTTCAAGCCAGTCAAATTACACAACTCTCATTAGACAAGACAAATCACTTTCACACTACAGAGAGGGAACCAGCAGCCAGACCAGTCCCTTAATTTTTTTAAGTGGTGACAATTCTACTTTTCTCTAGTTTGTCTATATAGTCTGTAGAAATAGTGAGAACTGCAGCTGGAGTTCTCAGAGCAGAAGACCGAGAGACAGAGGAAAAGCTGAAGAAGCAGTGTCATGAATGCAGCCTAGATCCTAATGATTTTCAGGTTTGGCTGGCTCTATGCTGCTCATAAGTACAGAGAGATAGTAGGGCAAAACATCAGCCTGTGGTTCCAGCCTGCAGTGTTACAAGGAAAGCAGAATCACATGGGTGATGTGAGCTTTCACAGTTATTTTCTGCTGCTGGGGACATGACAGTCACTTCCCTCTGGGCCTTCACCACCAGCAGCAGATTCACACAGTTTAAACCAGCATTTCTTGTAAGCACCAACTTACAATGAAACCGTCTGTTTAACTAACTCAGGCATATGTAGAGCTCTTGCAGAACTTCGTTTGTATTGTTATTTTTCAATCTACTCCATTTATTGTGACTGATGACATCGTTGTTAGCTTTACTGGCAACCAAAATGAGAGATGACAGTATGCCAATGACATCCCAAAGTAATAGCAGCAGTCAAAATTTGACCAAATTAGTGACTGGCTTATCACCAAGTCCATACTACATTTAAATAATTCTGTAGCATTGAAGTGACAAATCTCTAATCAGCATACCCTATTATTTGATCTAAGAGGCACAAATAATAGCCTACATTGTCAGGTGAACTATATAACCTGTAGAACCCACTGAATAGTAAAAAAATCAGTACAGGAAACTATTTTGAATGCAGACTTGCAGTCTTTCAGTCATAAGAGATATAGCATACCAACAATGATTCAGTGATTTTTTTTTCTGTATGTGCATTAAGATGCATGTTTGCCCACAACTGTACGAAAAGGATCTGACACAGCTAGAACTTTACAGGTAATTTAATAAGTAGCTGTGCTGGTTGGGCTATTTGTGTGAAAGAAATACCTTTTTAGAGACACTAGTGTGATTAAAAGATAAATGCCCTGCTTTCCAAGTGACAATAATCAGCATGATATTTTTCAGTTAGGGGAGCTAAATAATGCCCAGCTACTAATAAGAGAGATGAAAAATACAGCACATGACATTCTCATGACTCTTATAATAAACAGAATTTCTCATTCTTACTAACTGGTTTTAATACTTTTGAGTCTTTTTCCTTAATACACCAAATAGCACATAGACAATGAAAAGATGTACGGTGCAAAGAGAAAAAAATTGGTTTATGGTGCAGCAAAGGACATTTTTTTACTGAGTGGTAACTTCAGTGGTACTAGAGAAATGAGGTAAAAAAGGATGATCCATTTCTGCTGTTTCAGTGTTAATTCCCCGAAATGTAGATTTTTTCTACACCTGAACTTTCAGCCAGGTAGCTTTTGAAAGAAAATGGGGAAATTCATGCTTCTAATTTTACAATATTGATTTTAAGGTTTAAAAATTTGTCTTCTAAAGGCCAGTTCTTCTTGTCCTTATCATTCAATCTCACTGAAGACAGGATAGGTGCTCCTGTGAGTGAGGGAAATCCCATATGGGTCTAACTTTGTGCCAGCCCAGATGTTGCTCTTATTAAAGTCTGCATGAAAAACTCTTGTTACTCTGAATGATGCAAGATAAGACCAGTTGTGAAGTGTTGCTGAACCTTTCTCAATTCTGCTGGATTTCCACACATTGTAGATCAGGCCCTAAATTAACTAACTTCATCCTGGCCCCAAGTGTGAAGTCATTCCCTGGGGAAAATCTCCACTGAAATCACTAATATCTCTGCTTGAGAAAGGATTGCAAGAGCAGATGTTAGTGTTTGCCTTGAGGAATATCCAACATATTTGAGCAATCACAACATATAGTGAGATGGAAAGATAACAACAGAATAAAACAAATGTCTTTCCAAAGTGCTTACTCTTTACTATGTCGGGGTTATCTTATTTAAGAGGAAACATCATATTTCCAGAAGATCATCACCTGTCATTAAAAGAGAATCTGTGACTGCACACCTTCATGACTTTAGGGGAAGGGGAACATCTTTATGCATTGTTTTGTTTCATATGTGTACAATGAAGTAAAACTTACTTGTCTTTTCTTGCACCTTCCTCTTTTTCTTTTTTTTTTTACGGGAAACTCAATTCCATAAAGCCAACAGCCAATAAATGTTTAATACTTACCTGTTAAACAAATAGTTTCAATTTTTATAAATATTACTTAACTTGACTGTGAAAAGCAACATTTATTTTATTTTATATCATTTACATTCAATTCAGGATTTTTTTTAATGTGATGAAAATTAAAGCTGCTACATTTAACAACATGTATTCATGCTTAACAAGCTCCAGAAATTTTAGTGAATAAATACTTCCAGTGGACTGCCAGAAAATACTTCCTTGAGGAAAACCATAAAATATATTTTTACAACATGCTTGTAGCCACTATATGAAATCTGTATAGACATCAAGTCAAAAGTTTCAGGCTAACTCTTTGTGCATTCAATAGGAATCTTTTTTGGACTTGACTGAGCTTGATCCAGCCCATGGCTAATAGAGGGACAAAATGGGCAGTTGTTCAGTCTATTGATATACAGGTATTTTCCAGAGATCCTAAACGTAAAGTGTGTTTTCAACCTCTAGTTCAGGTGAAACCCAGCAATACTCTATTCTAAATATATACAATCAAGTAGTAGTAATTTAAATAAATCAGAACTAATATGGGTCGTATGTGTCTGAAGCTTCTGTATAAAATACACCTGATAGGAAAGAAAATATTTTCTCCTATTTTCCCCCTTTAAATTTCATAAATACATAAGGAGTGACTGAAAAATAAAAATGAAAGAATGATATTAATCATCTGAAAAGATTAAACATGTAAATGCATTCTTGGGTAGTTTTCTTATTTTACCATAGCCATTTTAAACACATAAATCATTTCCACAAAGAATAGAGAAGTATGAAAACATATTCTTTCTCTCATTAGAATTTTTGAATCACACTGAGGATGTGTGAGTCATTAAAAGCTTCAACTAAAATCTACAGAAGTTGAGCAAAACTTTTTTTTCAAGAAGTTTGCAGCCAGGACTGTATAGTAGTAATCAACAGCTTATTTGATCCTGAAGAATTTGAGTTTTTTGGCAATACAAATGAAAAGGTAAGCGAAAGAGTTTCTCTGAAATTGCATGGTAAAACAATTTATATGAAAGTATGATACAATCTTACAATTAACAATGCAGGAGGGGTCGGTAGGTAGAAGAATCCTTCGGAGAATGTAGAAATTGGTAGGATGACAATTGGTGAATTGTTGCTTCTCAGTATGTTCTGATTACACTTCTTCCTCTTTTCCATATACCGTATTGGTAACTAATACTCGGAATAAAAGGCAAACTCTTTCTAGTTCTACTTTCTTATCCCTGTGAGAACTGATTTCTTATTCCGTTCCATATTGTCATCACTGGGAGTTAATACTGTGGGGTTTTTTTCCCACCTTTTCTTTTCAGTCTCCTGTTCTAGTGGTCAGGGGTATATACTGTTCATAGTTCTCTTCTTACAAGGCACAGAGTCATATCAGTATTGAATGCATCATATAACATAAACACTATCATATAACATTCAGTCATCAAATTTCTATGGGTATGGTGGCTGTTTGGTGGCAAATTTAAAAAAATGCTGAAATGAAGATGTCTTGGTTTAAAATGGAATGACAATGTGGAGACTGTGTTTGCATATGAAAACATTTTAAACACAGATACATGATATTTTAGGAATTACACAAATACCCTGTTCTATGGCAGAAATGGCACAGTGCAGAAGAAATTTGGTGTTTTCACCCATTGTCATGCATCCCCTGTAACTACCGGCAGCCTTGTTCTCTCAGGCGTGTCCAGAAATCAAAGACCCAGGATGGTGCCAAGTCTTCATCTTCCCAAATTACTCTGGTCTCTGAAGTGTACAGGCTGAGTGAAAAAGACCTGATTTTTCATTGTCTTTTCCTTATACCTGATGGATAAAAAACAGCTCTCACTGCAGATGATGCTAACAGTCTGCTCCTCTTGAAGAGTCTCCATGTATTTATAACATTCCCAGTGAGTAACAGGTTGGTTATGTTAAAGTTGATTCCTTATTCTTATAACTTAACTATTCCCTTATGCTACAGGGTTAACTTAAGGTTGAGCATATTGATCTTAACACTTAACACTATTGTCAGCTAAGCCAAACTTATGTTAATTGCTACAAAAAGAAAGAGAGGAAAAGGGTTCCCTTGGGAAATAATAATTCCCTGTGTGGTACAAAGTGGTATTTAGTCATGCTTCTGCCTCCTTAACTCTGAGCTTAAACCACCTAATGTCCAGTGCAGGTACTACGCCTTATGGAAGAAACACCTTCATATAGAAAAGGAATTCTCAGATGAAATCTTCATTGGATTGTTCTCCTGTGCTGGCTTTGAAGCAGAAGAGCTACTTGCAGACAGACCATCGTGCTGTAGAGAATCAGGGCCTGACTATCTTTCCAGCCAAGGTCATTTCTTTGTATGGAAGCTTGTTTGTTTTGCAGGGATGGTTTCAGACATATGTGTTACTGTGGGAATGGCATGACTCCAGACAGTAGAAGTCAATAGACCTTTCTCTACTCTGGTTGTGTAAGAGGATTTATAGCCCCTGTTTCCATGTATAATATAGAATTTTAATTATGCGCCTTGCACAAGAGGACAAATGCATAAATGACTTGACATGAATAAAACTGTGCTTGATACTGGTTAAGATATGAAAAAAGCCTAAGGAAAAAAAAATATTCACAGCTGATTGGAAACATTTGCCTATCAACTAACATTCAGGAAGTTTTTGTAAAGACC
>VZTZ01022894.1:432778-595278 GCA_013400955.1 Drymodes brunneopygia | reverse complement strand
CCTAATTTCAGAGCAGCTGTGCTCAATTTATGTCATACTGCAGTCAGGTAAAAATGAATAAAACGCTGTCCTTACAATTGTCTGATGCTATCCAGCATCTCCACATCAAATGCTTCCGTGTGAGCAACCTGCAAACCAGCTCTGGCCTCCTGTATAGTTCACAAACTTGATGCAGATGTTAAATTCCAAGCACAGTGCATGTAGTGCAGCACACTGCATTCTTTCAGTCTGACCCACTATCAGTTGCATCATTTCGGGACTCATGACACGTACTGTATGTACTTACCCCCAAGCTGTATGGAAGAGGAGGGCGTGCTGGGTATTCCTCTGAGTATTAGAATAAATTTATCCTCATAGCTTTCTATTAATAAATCAGAACATGTCTTTTTTATTTGTGTGAATAATTGTAGCAATTATCAGGGTTACAGAAGAGGGCTTTTCATTTATATATAAGCTCAACTAGGAGATGAATAAGTATAGCAGATTTATTACATAAAGGTAACTTAGGCTTGATTCAAAAGAATGATCATAATTGTCAGGGCACATGTTCTCCTCACTATATTATCAGCAGGGTACTGTGTCTTATAAGTTTAGGCTGCAGTAATTGTGACCTTAAATTAAAACAATCTTTATACCAGGCCACTGTGAAGGCATCTGCTTTTGAAACAGACATTTATATCATTCAGCTACAAAGTTTCTTTAGAAAACAAACCCAAACCCTCCCAAGCAATTATTAAAAGTTTGCTACAACAGTAGCAGGCTACTTTTCATTTTAGAGAGTAAAGTGTCAAGACTGACCTCAAAGTAAATTACTACAAGAAGGCATCTGTTAATAGCACATACGCACAGCAGGTATAATCATAGCTGGGGTTGCCCTAGCCCTTTCTTATGCATCTAGGGCTTAACACTAGGAATGCAAAAAGATGAATACATTAAGATATTTAAAAATCCTCTCTGTGCCCTGCATTAAATGCAACCAGTTCTTTCAGAAATAGCGTGCTGATACATGAAATAATAGTAGCTTTTTATTCTGTTTGGTTGATCACGGAGCATTTTCAAAATCTTTCCAATTGTGGCCACCCCCTCTACTTTTGAAAGCACAGTAGCACCCTTGTTTGAACAGACCATCTTTCTTACAGGATAAAAGGGTTACTAAGTCTTCATAACCTGTCAATCCTGAGGGGTTTTCCCCAGGAAAACTGGTAATAGTGCCTTATTATTTTGAATTGTGAGTTGGTTTAGAGGATGAAGATGGAAGTCCACTCAGGGCTGAGAGAGCAGCTTGTCAGAATAATTTTATTGGCATTTTTATTCTGACTGGAATCAAAATATCAGGAATGAGCAGCATCAAGATTTTATATGGTTCATACTGCAGCCTCTACTTGCTCTGCTGCATTCATTTGTTATGATTTTTTTTTTTAAAGGAGAATTAATGAGACTGTTTCTTCCTTCTCTTCTGTCTCTCTTCGTGTTGACTCTTTCCAAAATCTAGTATGCAAAAGCAGGCACTATATTAATAAACCTGAGCTTATATTCCCATGCTCTCTACCTTTCAAGACAAATATCATACCGAAACAATAGGTACAGCGCATCTATAATTGAATTAGCCTTGGAAGCAATTTGCCCACATAGTACACTTGTAATATTCTTCCCAGAATAAATTTTTAACCATTTGATAATTAGCTTAGCCATACCTGTGACAACGAGTAAATTGTAAAACACCAGAACAGTATCTTAATTATCCTTTCTAAAGAGACCAAGCAATAATTTGCTTAATCGCAACGAGGGATGAAATAATGTAAGTAATTAAGTAAGGAAGTATTCCCACATGATTATACCCTTTCCTAATAATGTAAGGAAGAAAAAGAGAGAAGATGAGGCATTAAAAATGTATACCATAAGATTCCATATAGGAAATATGAAAACAGAAAACAAGTTGTGATTACAAATAATTACGAAAATATCAAAGGGTCCTAGTAAACATAAAACAAATTTTTAGCTACATAATTTCTCTAATCCTAGTCTCTTTCAATTCTGTAGCTCTATAACCTTCCACTACAAAATTAAACGGAATGCTTCTCCTTTTACAAAATACAGATAAGGAGAAAGCACTGTAGTTATCTAGTCTCATTGATAGTTCCTTCCTTTTTATTTTTATTTTGTAATATGAAATACAGCAGGTTGTCCTTGTATTCCACTGCAGAAAGAAGTTCTTTCCCAGAAATCCAGGTAATTTCAAGAAATCTGCTTAGCTGCCTATTGCATGCAACTGTAAATACTTGATAAACAGATTGTGCTCATTTATTTTTATTTCTGTTCCTAAAATTAAAGCTAATGCTTACCCTCTTTATCAGCTCACAAGTCAGAAATTTCCACATTTGATTAATCTTAGACTCCTTGATTAATGTAAAAATATTTACCTTCACATATCCAATGAATACTGTACAGCTGCATGAATGAAAAAATGGGTCTCAAATCCAAAAATTAAAAATTAGATACTATCGACAGTAATGTATTAAGCATGATCGGCGAAAGAAATGACGATGAATATGTGATAGAAATTATATGAGCCCACTGTATTTGTTCCTTGAGGTTTTTCTCTCCTATATTTTTATTGTGAGGAGTAACAGATGAAAAATACAAGTGTTTGCTAATAGGATTCACATCTTATTATTGGTGCTGATTTGCAGTTTTCCTTAACTCGCCATGATTACTTTTTTAGAAGCTTTCACTTTTCCCCAGCTGATCCTCGTCTTGTTAGGCAGCATTAATGACACTTCAGTCATTGTGGCTTTCAAGCAGAGCCCTTCCAGAGTGAACAGAGAGTTGACATTTCCTGACATTTTCCCAACTAATTACAGGACAAATAATTAAGCATGTTCTCCTATGTAACAAATGAAGGCAAAAGCCGTCTGTCAGCGATGTTGATTGATGACACTCTGGGAGACTTTATCTGATGGGTCCTGCCATGCGGTAGAGGGGAAGCAAATTTATTAGAATGAACAATGCAAATTCTGAGTCATCTCATCCAGTTATGCGCCAAAGCAATATCCATGTCAAGGTGAATGTGACAATGAAAGCAAAATATTTGCATTTTGTGGAGCAGGTTGAAGGGGAAATCAGAGCGAGAAGATGACAGGCCTAATTATTTTGGCTCATACAGGCTAGGACAGCTGTTTCTGGTGTCCTGAACAAGGCTGTCACACAGGTAACTAAATAGGTCTGCATATAAGTCTGTATCCAACACTGTACGGAGATGTCTACCACTAATGACCAACGCTAATGTTACTGCCATCCCTGAAAAACAGTAAATGTGTCACAGTGCACCTTCTGTATGGCAGTCAACATTTCGCTACATAATTACTTGTTAGTGAATTAATTCCTATCTGTCAGTATCTATGCCAGTGTCATTTTTAGACCATTACAAAATTATGCCATCACTATAGCAACTGCAAGCACAGTTAAAAGGCAAAACAGTTCAGATACTCAAGAAAAGTGCCTAGTTAGGCAGAAGACTAATAATGTAAAATTCAAATTGTGATGTTGCTGTCTGCCATCCTAATTTTCTTTATCTTGATTATGCGTTTGATCATTGATCATTAAACAATAATTTAAGGTTTCCAATTTCAATCCATGATTAATATTTAATATAATTAAAACCTCAGCCACAACAGCATCTTTCCTATAAACAGAAGCACACTGCGCTGTCATTGCAATTAATTAGGAGCTAAAAAGTGACATGCTCAAAAATGAATCCTAATATCAGAGTTTACATGCAAATAAGAATAACTGATAGCATCAGGATGTTCTTTTCTCCCTGCTTCCTTTGTGGATTGTAAACAATGCCAATCTTAAAATCCTGTATCCTGACTAATTTCTTATTTTTTTATCTATTTTTTGCATGCATTTATCCACGGAAAGTCAGGACCCATCTTGCCATCATCACCATTACTTACAGTTTTCAAGATGCCATCTTGTTCACAGAAATATATTCACAGGTTTAAGATAAATTATGTATATTAAGCTGTCTAAAATCTTCCAGAGTGTTGAAATTTCTAATGACATGTAGAAGAAATATTTGCTGATATCTACAACTACCTTAAATGCATACAAGTCTAAGTTAAATTAGGGAATTACTCATATGGAGAAAGCACTTCTTCATTTACATCTTCTTCTATTTTATGCAAATGCTCAAATAAAGGAGAACAAATTCTTCTAGAAACTTTCAGCACATATTCATCATGTTAATCTATGCAACATCGTGGCTTTTGTTAGTGCAAATGTTACAGTGATGCATTTCAAAGGATGTATGACAGCAATACCGTGGCCTCGGCTACTCTGACTCAGTGGAAAGAGAATGTCAAGAAAGAATAGGAAATTTGGAAAACCCATAAGAGGCCAAATGTGTCAGTGAATTTTGGGTTTGGTTTTAGGTTGTTGGGGTTTTTTTTGTTGTGTTTTATTTGTTTATTTGTTTGTTTTTGGATGGGGACAGGGGTTCTATTTTGTTTTGGTTTTTGTGTATTTGTTTTTTGTTTTTAAATTTCATTTTAGGAAAAGAAGAAATAAAGTACAACTTATGATGCCGTTTTCTTTCCAGTGTTAATAATCTATGGCCAGTCAATTATCCTTTTGGTTAACTGCTTTGAAATATCTCTCTGGCATTAAAATATATATTTGTAAAAAGTTGGAGCTTTTTTCTTTGAGTGCATGTAATGTCTGCAGAAATTATGTGAATAGCTATTGTTTTCCATCTTTCTTGACATAGATATTGTTTTCATTATTACAGTGTGTGTTTCTAGCAGGAAAATCAAATTAAAACTGAGCCAATCACCTGAAATTAAAACTGAATCTTTCCAGAAGAAAAACACATAATGATTATAATGCAAGTGTATAGATCATTAATGTTCTTCACTTAAAACAAATAAATGCTTACTTTTGACTAAAAGAAAGACCCTTTCATGAGATGAGAAACATCATTACTTCCTCTTGCCACATGAAGATATTTCTTTCTCTAGGATCTACTAAAGAGTCAGTCATCCTTTTTTCTCTCTCTCTTAACTTCACAAAAACCATTAGCATGAGAATGAGGTAAACTTTGCAAAAATGTCCAACTGCAGTATTGTTCTGAGATAGATCACTGCTCTGAAAGTGATGGGAAGATTTAATTTCTGTTCTGCTTAACAAGGTTAGAAGAGTTCGGTTCTTGGTTAACATTGACCACTAAATGAGCAGGAATCAATAGTTCCTCACTAATGCCACTGTAAGCCAACTCCTTTATTGACCTTTCCATTAACACTAAGCAGCTGAAATGCAGGAAAGAAAATAGACTAATCATCTTAATTTTTTCACACCTACCAAATCAAGTGCTCCTCTGGAGTTTTGGTGCTCTTCTGCCAGTCCTCTCATGTATCTACCTGCATTCTTTTCTGTTCTATCAGATTTCAAAAAACCTCACTTAAGATTTATTTATTTGGTGATCATGTATAAACAGTGTTCTTAACCCAGGAGGAACTATAAATTTAAAAAAAAAGAAAAAGACAGACATGAAATAAAGAGGTTTTATACAATTAAAAAACTTTTTGTATATCGCAGTTACTTAGAGTCACTTTCCAGACAAGTAAACAATGAATGAACTTGATAGGGATGATATACAAATTTGATACAAAGAGCCAATGGGAGAGTTTCTGTCTAATGATCCCAGTCAATCTAATTAATGTATTCTGCTACATTACGTTTTAAGAAGTGACCATTGTGTAATACACTTTGAAATATGCACAAGCTAATGGGATAAGATACAAAAATTATTATGCTGACAGTAAATCATATTACATTCCTAATAAGCATTAACTAGATAACTAGGTCAAAGCAGTATTATCTTAATTGATTTTTCAAAAGAAACCTGACAGAAAAATGTCAATGCTCGAATATTTCTTCATGCATCATTAAAACAAGATTGGCTTTTAACAAAAGAAGAATCCTTCACAGAATTGATTCTTGCTTCAGGCTGCCTGCAAGTAAGTGTATTACATAAAAATCTATACAGGATATTAAAACAACACCACTCTGTAAGACAGTTACAATTAAAAGCTGACACCCCCCACCATGTGTCTACTACAGTAGCTTGCCAGTAAATGTATTTAAAGTCTTCAGAGCCATATATGAAAATCAGTCAGTTTTACTATTTGAGTGGGAGGGACACACACACATACACACACACACACACACACATCCTAATCACAGCTTTTAATTGAATCAGTACAAAACAACTCACCCATTTCATTGCTATATAACAATTAAAGAAACATGCAAGAAAACACGAAAAAGTACTACCTTGGAAACATAACAGTAAATATAAGCTCTACATCTAACAAAATGGACATTTCAGTGTGGAGAAAATATTGTTCTGAAATCAGAAATTTCCAATAGGGATTGTGATGCAAAATGCAACATGTAGAACAAATAATATATTATATCCTCAGTACTAAAATGCTATACAGGTTCAAACAATAGATCTCATTGCAAATGCACAAATAGATTGATCAGAGAAATGTTGATTGATCCATCTAAAGATGAGTAGCTCATAAATCTCAAAATCATGAATTCTAGTACCTTTCTGGCTCAGTAGTACACAAGGTATAAGTTTTGTGCAAATGATCACAGCTCATTTGCTTGGATTGTTTAGTTTGTGAATTTATAAGCAGAAAATGCACTTAGTAATTTCTGATATTTTTTTAATATATTGTTTATACAAGAACTTTCTTAGAAATATGTAATACTATTACCATTTATTCAATGCAAAATAACTTGATCGCTAAACTTTTTTTTGCCAAAAAACACCTTCATTTTGCAAAAAAAAAGCCTACATGGGCTCTTCAGCATGGAAATTTTTCCTTAATTCTGAACATAATTTTGTGCCAACCATGAAATTTGTAAGTCATTACAACTTTTAAAAGTAAGGGAAGGATGATAATAGAAATTTGAAAACCTTATTTCAGGGGCACAGGCTCCACAAAGGCTGTTGTCAGTCCTTGGGACAGAGAGAAGAAATGGAGCAAGGTAAGCCTTCAAGTTATGTGAAGATCTAGACTGCCAAGAATGATTTGGACTGTAAGCCTAATTCAGAAGGGGGCTATCTCCTTCACCAGCTCTTCCCCATTTAGCTCTAGAGAATTTGTTTTTTATATCACCACCTGATTTGAATGCTGAGCTTTACATAAATTCTCTGAGATTTCAAAGTAGGAAGTGTCAGGAGTGTGGTGCTCTTCTAACTCACATCTTTTTTCAAGTCAGGTGTAAAAGCAGTTGTAAATTTTCTAGGAAGAATGAGGTCTTATAGTCTCTGCGTAGCATTAGCCCAAATAATCATAAATTCTGTGAATGACAGTTTTGAAGCAAACTGTATTAAGGGTTGCACAAAGTCCTATTACATAGTGTAGAAATGTTGTCCCTGAAATGAGTGCATAGAAATAAATGATAGAAAAAAGCAGGTAAATCCTGGGAAGCTGGAGCAAAGCCACCTCGTGCAACATGAATCCCAGTGGCTATTCAGCACCTTTGCTCTTTGGTTGCAGTAATGGCTCAGTTTGTTCTTCAAATTTTTGTGGACATTGAAAAATATTAGGTAATGCATCCTGTTATTAAATTAGGCTGCAGCAGAGTATAAAGCCCATTTGAAAGCTCTGTGAAAGGGGGAGAGGTCAGGCTGTGCGTTTTCTTACTGGCAGGGGCTCTGGGACAGCAAGTGCACCATGAAGGGTCACTAGCATTCTAGTAAAAACTCAAGTTTAACACCCATCCATATTTGTTAGGTTATCATTGCAACCTCTGTACCAGTATAGCAAAAGATATCCAAACTGTTTGTTCCAGGACTTGGCCTGTAATTTGTCATTTCCCTCCATTTCTTCCTTTTCTGGAGACCCACCTGACACAAGACAGAAGGTGGGATCTGCTCTGAAGGCAGGAAGGGGATGGAGAAAGGAGGAAGAAGAGAAATGTTTGTGGCTCCAGGATGAAGTAAACTGCGGAAATGGGAGAAAGAAAGACCACTGTCCTACATTTAGGGCTTCTAAGTTCCTCCTCCCAGACAAGTCCCACATGTGTTATCACCAATTTATTTTCAAAAAAATATTCAAGCCACCAATTAGTGGTTATCATCTCAGTCCAAAAAAAGGTGATATGAAAGCTGATTACTAAGATCTGTTTACATTTTCTCAAAATAAAAATTAGGTCTTGAATGAAATTATAAATCATTTATTTCAAAGCAAATTAATTCTCAACTGAGTTCATAGGTAGCCTGTGAAACCTACTGACAAAAAATATCCTTGAGGACCAGAATTTAGCAAGAGCCAAGAATGGACCACAAATTTCCATAGAGTTCAAATGTAGTCCTATGTAATTGTTCAACAATCATATGGAAAACAATTTTGCTGTCTGGCAGTGTTAAGTTGTTGGCTGTACCATGGATTCATCCACCAATTTCTTTAGATACACAATCATTTGCTGAATTTGTTCTAAGTGCATTTTGTTCTTAATAGGCACTTTGCAT
Source organism: Drymodes brunneopygia (assembly GCA_013400955.1). Classification (NCBI taxonomy): domain Eukaryota; kingdom Metazoa; phylum Chordata; class Aves; order Passeriformes; family Petroicidae; genus Drymodes; species Drymodes brunneopygia. Next base: position 586,730 of record VZTZ01022894.1, on the reverse strand, counting down.
ATGCTTAGAGAGTACTGTATGGATAATATTTTGGTTTGGTATTCGCCAGCTTCTCTTTACATTCTTGTCTGGCTTTTGTTCATCCTCAGGATTTAGTTGTGTCAATGTATTTCATTAATGTTTTATCTCCTGTCTATTTCAGGAGAAAGATCATAGATCTTCAATTATAAATCATTATTGAAGATGTTAAATAAGATTTGGTTTACACACATTTCTGTTGCATCCTTCTCAAACCCCTCCCCAGAAAGATACATTATTTTTTGTTATTTATGAGGGTTTGTGACTTAATTTTTCAAAAGTGCTTTTGCCTGGCCTGGTTCATACTATTTTTTTTCAATGAAACACAATAGTGAAAACTGTACAAAGATTCCTTAGCATTCAATGTGTGCTATTTCAATTTAAGCTCATTTTATAATGTTGTTTCCAGAAAGCAAAATTAATCGCATTTTTATACCGCTCTATTTCTTATGAAGAAGCCTTAAATATAAGGGGGTGGGGACACAACACTTTTAAACGAGCATTACTTGAGAAAGACCTCAGTAAGGATGAATTTGAGAACATGATCAAAAATTTTTTTGTGATTAATTTACATCTTCTATTTGTAGTATCTGAACCATAAATCAATAACTTGGATGGATCAATAACTAGATAAACGTTATGAGCAGATGTTGCTTCCTCAGATATTACTGGAATTTGCTTCATGTTTTTGAAAACAAACAAACAAAAAATAACCTCCAAAATAAATCAGTTTCAATTAGTATAAAACACACAATTTGAAATAAATTTCACCTATTTCTAGTCATGTAAAAACAGTGCATATAGTTTTAACCATTTCTCTAAACTCACTTTTGAAGCATGAAGAGAATGTCTTAAATAGAAGGTAATTTATCCTGAGACAGCTGCCTAAAACTGGTAGAATGACTCAATTTCTGACATCTCTGTCTCTTTCAGCTGATTAGAATAGGAACCTCATCCAGAACCTTTAGGCAGCTGAAGATAGTTGGGAATAATTTTTTTTCATGTAGATATATTTTGTGTTATCAAACCATGACAAGAAAAGCTACTTTAGAGAAAAATTACGTCACTTTCATTTCAAGAAGGACTGTTTCACACAGTCAGATGACTACTGCAAACCCCAACAAGATCTTTGTCTTAACTAGGATCCTGGAAACCAATGGGCTGTTTTCAAAGCTGAACAGAGAGGTAGAGTCACATCTCTTGAGCTATTGTCCCTTCCTAGTGCAGCCCCAGCTGCTGCTGCCCACCTTGGCCACAAGGCCACACTGGGGATTTGTTTCACTAGGAGTCCACTATAGCACCAGGGTTTCTTCTGCAAAACTGTTTGCCAGTCCTCAGCCTGTATGTGTCAGTGCTTGGGGTTTCTTCCTCGAGGGATGGGACTTGGCATTCCTCTTTGCCAAACTTCACGAGGCTCCTATCAGACCAGCTCTCCAGCCTCTCAAAGTCCATCTGAATGGTAGTACAATCATCTGGTGTATCATTCATTACTTCCAACTTTTTGTCATCTGCTAAGTGTCATTCTTTTCCATCACCTAGGTTGTTAAAGAAAATGCTAAATAGGACCGGCCACAGTATTGATACCTTGGCTGCAACACCAGTGACTGGTCTTTTCAATCCACTTCATCATCCATTTATCCAGAACCTATTTCATCTGTGAACAAGGATGTCATGGGAGGCAATGCTGAAAGCCTTCTAAAGCCAACATTTTTTAAATGTAGGTAAAATTAAAACATTCTACATCCTGTACAAAAAAAAAAAAATTCCAAACCAAAAAAAACACCTTTGTGGTCAATATAGGTTATGGGCAATTTATTCAGACCACTGGACAATTCTACTTTTAAAATCTTGATTTGAGTTACTTAGGATATTTCTTCCTTTTATTTAATGAGATGGAAATTTTCTGTGGCATTACTCTGCAAGACGCTGATTTTTTTGCAGACAATCTTTAATCTAGGAATATTTTAGCTGAAATTTACCAGACTGGATAGTCTAACCACAAAAATATATTTTTGTGATCCCTGTGAAAATATACTTTAGCTAAGAGACATGCTTCTGAACATCTCTTTGCAACTTTCCAGTGTTAGAGTTTCTCAGGTTATCTGTTCTAGTCATGTTGCATCATGAAAGGCTGAGGCTGTGAACAGCTTTCACTGTAATTATTCACCCTGACATCGAGGGACCAAAATCATAAAAGGAAAGTCCAGAAGGAAATTAATAATTGAAAATTCAGAAAAGGGTAAATGGAGTTAAGTAAATAAGGCCCAGGGCTACATATTCAGTGCTGCTAAATCTCAGCCTTTTCTGGCTGCCTACCCTACTTTCTCACCCATTTCAGTGTGGTCCTGCTGTGAAATGTGTGGCGTTCCCTAAGGCTGAGAAGGGAATAGGAGTGTTGAAGAACTGGAACTGCATGAGGAGCAGACAGAGGACAGTGAGATATCGGTTTGGAGTTAATTGCTAGATTGGAACTGGTAGAAATTATTAGTGAAATTCTTGGAATTTGAGGAGAATCTTGAAACTCAGCATAATCTCAGTGAAACCTCCTAACAAGGGAGTGCCAGAAATTATTCTGATCCAAAAATATGTAATATATATCTCAGTAACAGCACAGCAAATGTATTAGTTAGTAAAATCTGAAAAATTAAAAATACTTGTTTACCACAGGGGAAAAAAAATCTTGGGAGGAATCTTGACTTTCCTTCTTGGTTGAGATTTTTTCCAAAAATTTTTAAGATTGGTATCAGAACAAAAAATGTAGCAGTTTTATTTTAGCCAGTGTTCATTGAGTCCCCTCCAGGTATTACTGTTAAAGTTTCTAGAGGAAATAAAGATATTAATGCAACTTTTATTAGCACTCATTTGTTGAATATGGCATTGAGATATTAAATTACACTCTGAGTTTTATTAACAATTGTCTTAATATTAATCTGCAAAATAGAGAGAAAAAATTGTGTGGGAAAAAAATGTGAAAGGAAAATGTTGAAGGGAAATTTTGGCTTTCTCCCTGAGTCCCAGGAGTCTGGTCTTTCTCCACAGAACACATAGACATGGCACAAGCCTGTGACTGTCACCTGAATCCCAGGAGTCTGGTCTGTGTCCATAGAACACATATAGACATTGCACAGACCTGTAACTGTCAAGCTTTATACGCTTTAAAGATGAATAAAACATTGCTGTTGCGGGGTTTGTATAGTAATGTCTCAACAAGATGTATGGGACAGTTTTTGCTTCAAATGTGTGGTTCAAGACATCATTCTGCTAACTTAGAAGCTGAAGAGTTTGGATTCTACTTATGAAAATCTTGTATAAAATCAATTCTGTATATAAAATAAAAGTATGGAACACCATATCCTCAGTGTCATAGCATTTCTCACACAAGAGAAATGGACAAACAAGAAGGTTTCTGATCTGAGCTGATGATCCTGTATTTTCTCTGCAGCAGCAACATGGTGTGATATACCATTACATTATTAAAATATATTTAATATAAAATAATAAAGAATCCCACTCAGAGCCATTTACACATATAGTTCTGTCCTCTAAAAGAATGTAGCTGGAAAATGAAGTTGAATAATGGAATCAGATGCGCTGGTTAAAGTTTTATCTAAGTAAACTCAACCAACAAAATGGTGAAACACTTCAAGATCAGATCCCAACCACTGATCTCTTTGCTGGGTTCCCACAGCAACCAACATTTTAACAGAGGAGTGGTGCAGTTAGAATAGTGCACTTACAGATGTCGTTTTAGTGCCATGACTCTAATAAGGCTATTTTTCTATATACAGCATTAGGTTTCTGCTCAGTTTCACCAGAAAAGATGGAGAAACCAGAGTTTTACCAAAACCACCCAACAAAACAAACCAAAATGCAAAAATTTAAAGACTTATATATCCTCTAAAATACAAATATTTCTTCATTTCAGTATCTGTCTGCTCTGCTGTGGTGGCTTCCCTCTCAGTCAGCTCTGTACAGCCAAACTCAGTTTGGATTTGGGAGTGAGCTGGATCACTCTTGTGGAACAGCAGCTCTCAAATGTGGCAATCCCTTCTGATAACCATAATTATGACTGCTTCTTGAACAATTCAATTTCTGCCCTTATTGTTTGTATAAAATGATAAAGTCTTAAGTATAAGGGAAATCAGCCAATATGGGAAGCCCATTTCCTGAGAAAAAAATGTGCCAGAGAAACTATAAGAAAGAGGCAAAATCATAATAATCATAGAAATTCCAGATTAACAGAGTTCCATGTTATTACAACCTTGACCTAAACTTCCCATTTTTTTAATGGAAAATTCAAAATCAGGTGGAATTCTTTGTTTCTCTCCCCACCAACTTCTCTCCCCCCATTTTAGATTTGGGCCTTACAAAACAAGGGAGACAAAGACCCCCTTTCTCTATCTCACACTCTATCTTCTTGCTTTTTCCTGTGACTTGCACCTTCCTCAGCTTTGGAAAAATGGCAGTGTAGCACAGCAGAAATAACCTTATCTTCTTCACAACTCTTATCTTTCCAAACCTGGATGAATGATAAGAAAATACAGGATGAAGAAGTGGGAGCATGTGTGTGCGTGTGTGTGCGCATGTAAAATTCCTGAAACTCTTCATTTGGCTGCCTTGGGCTGGAGCACATGACATACAAGGAGAAAGACAAGGCAGTGCATTTGTTTAGCCTACAAAAGAAAATGTTAATAAGGTGACATCTAATTGAGGTCTTCCACTTCCTTAAGCAGGAAGTACAAAAGTTATGGGGATGACAGAGAGACACTTCTCTGAGATACACAGCAAAATGACAAGAGGCAACACTTGGAGTGTTCAACATACAAAATCTCAATGACATGAAAGTAGAAAAGAGCTCACTGTGATAGTAGTTTACTACCAGAAGAAGCTGCTGAGTTTCACATCCTTTCCATCCAGGGCTCATGCAAGATCCTTAGCAAACCTACCAAAATTTGAAACTTGCCCTGCTTGGAGGAGGAGGCTGGAAGAGAGGTTCTTTTAATCTGCATTTTTCTGAAATTCTGTATTTTCTTTGACTGCATGCTAAACCAGTAAAACACCAGAAACCCCTGCTTTGAAAAAATGCTTTAGTTTTCACAAAAGTGGTTCTCCAAAAAAACTCCTATACTCTGTTATCCCATTTCTCCACCCCCTTGTCTCCTGACATCTCCTGAAAAAAAAAAGTTTTCACAGAAAATACAAAACAAAAAAACTTTGACCTACCAGATATTATAGGGTATACAATACTTTCCACAAAATTAATTCCTCAAAATCCTAGTTTATGAGACAATGTCAGCTTTTGCAATGATAATTTTCTCTAGTATAATGCTTTTTCCCTTTCAGTAAGACCGCACTTTAAATTCTATATTTACAGCTGAGTTTCGGTAGGTTGCAATTTGAATTTTCGTCTATATTTTAAATATGTATTTGAATCTGTGATCTACTGAGATGCATTCTTATTAATTCAGCTTTTGGGTACCCAATTCATGAACACTAATATAGTTGAGAAATCTGTGAAGAGGAATTTGTTTGTTTTATAACAGCTCATATCTTTTATTCCTTGCTTATGTACAACTCCAGTTAGTTTTAACAGATGATTTAAATCTATAGAAGTGACAGAATTGGGTGGCAGATTGCTTTCTTAATAACAGCTATTTAACATCACTTTGATGTTTAAACACGTAATATCACCTGCTTAAGGAACATCAAATATCACTGAATACACCTGTAATATGTTTTTGGAATTCAGACTATGCACAATTGACCTTCCCTTAGTGCACCACTTGGACAGTTTTTCAGATTAGGCTTCCAATATAAAGACCTATTTAAACCATAATCACCTCAGAAGCATAAACCCAAAAAACATGGTTCCACAGCCAAGACAATAATGCTATAGGATATCATGGAGTGGATTTGCAAGTGCACACTCACACACGAACACACATGCATATATGTTATTTGTAAATTTGCTCTGTGTGTATATGAACAAAATTAGTACTGTACCCAAAATTCCACGTCAAGAGGTCTCAAGATTAGAAATTTTCCTGTTTGCAAGATTTTCCTGTTTTCCTGTACTGTGGCAGATCCAAATAACTTAGGTTTTGCTTTCAGACCTGTGAAATCCTGGCTGTGATATGGGGACCATCAAGAAAAAAAGAAAACAGATTTTTTTTTTTTTTTTTTGCCACAGCACAGGCAGGAAAATACTGAAATCTGGAAATTATAGAATTATGGGTCTCACATGTAAGCAGTGAATGTGAATATAAGTCTTGCTAGTTTGAATGTTAACATGAAGTGAAACAACTGTCTTGAAAGTTAGGGACTTTAAAACTTCTATCGATAGGAAAAAAGTCAACAATTACCAAAATTTCAATTGATATGAAATACAACTTTCCATCTTCTTAATAATAAATACACTCAAGTGAACAAAACCACAAATATCCTTCATCAGTATGGGTCAGTATTAAGGGAGGATTATTAGTTAATCTAGAACCATGATGATGTCACAAATATTTCCAAAGTGAATATCTACTTCAACAGTTCTTTATTGTTGTTATTTAACAGGTCAAATTTATAAATTCATACAGGAAGTATTTCCCTGCAGACTGATTCGTCACAGAGGTAAGCCACAATTTAATCTGTATTCTATTTAATTCTCATCCACAGTAACCTCTATATACATAGTACAAAAGGAAGGAGATGATACTAAAGGAAATGTGGTAGAAAATTACAGCAAAATTAATTTTTCAGTTTAAAAGTTCTTAAATATAGTCACATTCAAAACGCTCCAAAAATGTATATATTTATAAATTTAAAATTCTCCTGTTTTGCAACTTTTTAATGTAAGAATAGGATTATTTAAATTTATTTTACTTTTTGAATAAATCATATCTGTGACAAAACAATAAAATATTGGGTTCTTTGGGGTTTTCTTAGAGGAGGATGTTTCAAAGATATCTTGTTTTATCAATAGTGCAGCAAAATTATAATGAATCACAATGAAGCTACTTATGTCTTTCATTTTCTATTTCCTTATAAACTTATTTAATATTGATGTCATAAAATACCTACATTACATAGTGAGGAATGACTAACATTAAACAAAATATTTCATTGAAATCTATGTTACTATTAAATCTATATTATTATCAAATAATAATATAGAACAGCACAAGCCTTGTTCCACAACCATCTGCAGTGAGAAAAGGCCCTGACAACAGCAGAACTAATGTGATTTCACTGTGCAAGAGGGAAATTTGGATACCAGCATGTAGGGATGGTCAGGAATTCTTCAATAAAAGCTTATTGTGATAAAAAGCTGATTCATCCAAACTAAAACTTTACTGTGGAACATTTCTGAAAATGCTTTCATCAAGAAGTGTTTCTTCAGGTCCAGGATTAGACACTTTGCCAGAAACTAAGCTCACATTTCCATGATGACAGAGAATCCAGCACCTCCAGAGTCAGAGAGGTAGCTCCCACCAGTCAAACCTAGGATTTGGAAACATAGCTCCAAGCTCCTCTGTGGACAGCCCAAACCTCTGACTGCCAGGTGAGTTTGCATTTTTGCCCAGGCATTCCTGAAGTGTGCCAAACATGCCTGGCACCCCTAACTCATGGAAGCAAAATGAGCTGGATGCGGCTGGAAGGCGCTGGGCGTTCTGCACATGCATGGCTGTATTCACCGGGAAATTGACAGTTTCTCCAGGACTTTTGCATGTCCTGGCTCCACACACAGATGGCATGAGGAGAATGCAGAGGAAAATACATGTCTATGATAGATCCAACCAATAGCTATTCTAAGTACATAAGGTTTTAAAATTATCACAGTGTGGAATGTGGGCAACTGTGGTGGTGGTTCTAAACCAGAAACTCGAAGAGGAAGATCTCTGGTGGCAGGTTCCACAGGGAGAGGGTTTCCCCCTTCACTCTCCATGGTGACAGACAGACAATGGTTTAGGCCACCAGGTCACGACCCCCAGGTTCCTGTCACTGGCCTTTTGACCTGTCTATTATGTACCACAGTTCTAGAATATTCCTTGTTACTCGGTTGTTTATTTGTTGTTCTCTCCTCTCCCCTCCTTTCCCTAATCCCTATTCGACTGAATCCCCTGGGACCTCCTTTGTACTGCCCCTGCACCCTCAGGTCATTGATTGTTATCCTTCCCTTAAAAACCACTGTCCGAAGCTATTCGGGGCTCTTAGTCACTGTGTCCCCTTGGGGGTAATAAACCTGCCAAATGCACAAACTAAGAGTCCTCCTGCTTTGGGAAGTTCTTTGCTCTCCTGCTAAGCTCTGAGGGCTCCACCGCCTCAGCTCGGCGCGGACTAGAGGAGTCCATTGCCGGATCCCCGGGGAAGCCTCCCCAAACGAAAGGCGGATGGCTTTCCAGGGTCGCGCTAGAGCTCGCCTGCCGAGATCTGAGTGGGAGCAAAAGGCAGGGAACACAACAGGCAACTGTCATTGTCAATAGGTTCCTTCCAAGACATGGCCTTCTAGCTTCTAACCAGTGTGACCAGGTAGTGATATTGGTCACTTGTGTCTATTGGCACTGTAAGGTTTGGTGTTTGGAAGGTAGAAATACACTCCTTCAGAAAGTTGGTGCAGACTCTGTTTCATTTCCTTGTAACTGATGTTTGTCACATAAGTAGGGATCTCCCAGCTTTGAACTTACTGCTGTTGTAAGATATACAAAAGTCTTTTTACCCTACTAATCCTAGCAGCTATGTCCATGTAATAATCTGGTAATAAAGCCAGCTCCTGAGAATGAATACAGGAGTCCAAATGAACAGGTTAATATTTCTAAATTTTAAATATTAAAAGGAAAAAAAGTTAAGCATCACCTTTACCTTTTCAATTTGTTTGTGACTGTGAATTACGTGAGTCTCTATCACTAAAAAATGTAACTATTGCTAATGTTTCACTGCAAGCAGCTAGACTGCATCTGAAAGCAGACTGCCCTATATAATTTTCAGATGGGCCATTTAAAGATTAATGTTATGAATTTTCCATGACTTCAGAGCACTAAGAATCTAGGTGTCGTGTATACATTGCTTGCAGGTTTATTTCTGGTGTAAGTATGTAAACAAGAATGTGACTACTGGTAAAAACAAGAAAAGTCTATGTGAGAATTGTTCAATTTGCTCTATTCCTTTGCAGTGCTTCTTAGGAGGCCTGAGTTCCTTCTGCTTCTGAGATTTTTAACAATTTGAGTACTAGATGAACAAGTCGAATTTAGTGTAGTTATACCATCAGAAAAAATAGCCTTATCTCATGGGGGAGCAGTAGAATATTGTGCAGAGACCATTCCCCTGACATCAACTGTGTTTGGCAGATGGTGCTGTCAGTTCAGGTCTGTGTTTATTCTATCATGCATGTGGTAGCATATTTTAAAATGTACAATCTCATGTATTATCTATGGGCTAAAAGCATGCAACACAAGCGGGACTATATCACAGGAGTTAAACTTCTGTAAACAACTAGCAGCGGTTGTGTAAATGCTATTTTCTTGACATAAATAACAGAAACATATGGCCAGAGACAGGAAGTGGGTGATACCTGGATAGATTGATATCCTGCTAGACAAGTGGCTATATTTATGACATGATTCTGCCTGACAGTGAAAGAGGAGGGGAGGAGAGCTAATGACTTTTTCATGAACTCTCTGACAACATACATTTGACCACTGAATAGCTTTGCTCAACAATCTGATTCTCAGCATTGTTGTTAAACACGTTCAATGAAGATGAAGAAATATTAGGGTCAGAAGTGGAAGGCAAAACTCTTATTTCCCATTTTCTTCGGGCAACTTGTATTGAAACAATGTTATTATTCCAATAGTTTAGTACCCACATGATTTCCAAACACTATTTCTTTACTTGAGAATACATATCATATGCAAGTAGTGTCCTACTATAAGCACTCTTTTTCTGCTATGGCCTGAACTTTAAAGTGAAAGGCTTAATACCACAACACGTATTTTATAATCTTGCTTCCTTCCTATTTCCTGATAAAAATCCTGCCTACAATAAGTTTAAAGCCTTCAGCATACAAATCACTTTCTTGTATTTGAATGTTACTCATTGAACATTACTGAATCATAGTAAAACACAACCTCACTACATGTGACTCCTCTGCAGCATTTCAAAACAGTGATATGAGATGTTTCTTGTATCTGAGCTATCCTGTTTTCCAAATTTATCCAGTTCACGAAAACACAAAACAGTTTCTGACAACTGGATGAGATTTCCTCCATCCCATTATAAATGCGGGCCAAACTAGATTTCTGGCACATCTGTGTAACTGCTCTTCACTATAATTCTGCCCTTAGCAATAAAGATTCAAGTTGTCTTCCTTTCAGCATGGCCCTGTGTCTACAGTCTATCATAACTTCCTGAAATGTTTGCTTACTTGCTTTAAAATGATGCTCATGATGCACTACAATCTCCTCTAGATCACTCTTTCAGTTTTAACAGGTCTTCAAGGCCAAGTTAGGGTCAGATCAAATTTGCATTTTGTGACTGAAACTGACGGATTATTCTCTAGTCAATATAAGACTAATGACAGTAGAAAGCTGTTTGAACATTACATTTTCAGTCTGCCTTACATATTGCTAAAATAGGAAAATGTCGAAGGAGAGAATACACAGGCAGAAAAGTGCACTTGTGGTGAGAAAGTCAGCACGATCTGTTCCTAAACAAGAAGTTTCAGAAGGAAAAAATCTTCAGGAATAAATCTACTTTTGCAAAGCAATTCAAACAAAAGACTGCTTCCAGAATTGACCCTGAACTTGCAGAGCATGAAAAGGAAGCTGTTGAAGTCCAACTGTCCTGGAGCAAAATTCTAGAACTTTTAAGGTAAACTACTTTTAAATGAAGCAAAATAGGGCCCAGCATGCCTGAGGTTCACCCTTTTCATCCGATTCAGAATATTACGACCATCTGGAATATTCAGTCATCTTTTCCTGTGTTTCTGTGCAAGGGTCTGATGAGCTCTGTCTCACAAGGGACCTCGGAGGGAAACATTCCCGTTATTTACAGTACCCCAGTTGTTAAAATACAGACCCACTATGTGGGAGGCCAGAGCTTAAATTCCTACTTTGGTTCAGCAGGCATGCCTCTGTGAAGTGCCTCATCAACACCAAATAGCGTATTCCAGGATGTCTGCCTGTTTGTCCTATCCTCCCTCTGCCTCTGTTCCACTGTGCTCAACATCATTAAACATCCACTGGTGCAGCAACGCAACACCCAATGGTTTAGGATCCCAGCAAGCGACAACTTGTGTTTTTAGCCACATTACAATACATATTTAATTACTTATATAAAATGCAATTATCAGGAAAACACTTCTTGCCAATCCTCCTGATTACTTGTTGGATCCTGACATTTAATTGAAATAGAGGAAAATAAGACCAAGTGTTAACATGAAGAGCTGTGGTAATCATCCTAGGTTGTATGCAGCATTTCCAAAAGGCCAATGGCCAGGTCTTTGACACAGTGAGAACTTTTTTTTTTACTGTACACTCTTAATGTGGCTTTTGCAAGGCAGAAGAAAAAGAAACTGCCCAGAATTTCTAGACAGCAAATGAAAATGTACCACAAAGGCAAGAGGGATTCCTAGGTGCAGCTTTCACACCTTAGATTCCCCATTATGTCAACTCTTAAAATCTAGACCCCAAGAACTAAAAATTAGATATGTCCATCAGTTATAATTTCCAACACTGAGACATTTGCTAAACACCTTCTAGCTTGAATCAATCTACAATTAATAAAATTACATTTAGAACTATAATTAGCAGATAATCACCTAGCCACCACCTGCTGATACGAGATCATGATTTCAACATCTGAGCTAGGGCTGATTCCCAAAAAATGTTGTGTGAATCAAGAATATTTACATGCATGTTAATAATCATATTCCTGGCATCTCAGTCTGCATGTAAATGCAGAACAAAAAAAATCCACTTTTCCCACAGAGTTCCTCATTATCTGCTTCAATGGGAACATTTAATCATTTCTGAGACATTGGGGAAAACCAGCAGTGGCACAGAGACTTTCCTTGTGTCTGTGAGTGTGTGCTGTTGTATCATAGTTGTAAACAGAAGGAATCACTCATGTGTCTTAGTGTCCACAAACTGAGCAAAGCACCTGCACAGGGAAGTGCTGGCAAACTCAACTTGTCATCCCTTGCTACTTTCACAGAGGCCCCTTGAGTGCTTTCTAGAAAACAAAAAAAAAAAGGGAAACATATGCTCATGCAGAGCTTGAAACTAGAGGGAATGCACAGCAGTCTATTAAATGCATAAAGGTTGATTTGTTGATTTCTTTCTGTTGCTAATTTCTCTGCACCTTGGATCCTTTCACTGTATGTCTGACTGCATGGATTGATCTAGTGAATAGCAAAGACAATATTCATTATTTGTGAGAAAATTATGTTGCTTGTGAGGACTCCTTTAAAAATTAAATTCTTTTTGAGGATTGTCACCATAAGAGATGTCTTCATAGTTCTGCAGATAGGTGGCCTTTTTTTTTTTTCTACTACCTTGGTTTTACAAAGAACTATAAGAAAATATTCACCAAAATATTTCTTGAGTACCGATCACATTCAATCATTGTATATGGATCTGAAAAAATATTCAGACTCTGACAATGTCATATTAGCCTACAGTGATTCTTAGCTTGTGTTACAGTGACTAAATAGAAAATTGACCCTAAAATGGTGTGTGGGACAAGTATCACTCTGAATTGTCTCTCATCATACCTCAGTTTTTATTCATCACTTGTATGTTAATTTTTTCTCAACCATAACAACCTTGAGCTATTATAAGTTTAGAGACGCAGCTTGATGTAGGTTTGTTCATCTCAAAAGCAGAAGAGACTCTTCTTTTGTGTGGGGAAGTACTAGGGCTATACCAACTACCTGTCAGGCATTATGTCTGTGGATCCTTTCCAGCTCTTTCATGTGTAGAGCTGACATTAAAAAAAAAGCTGCAGTGAATAAGTGAATAAGCCAAATAATCAAGCTGTGGAAAACCTGCTGGCCGCAGCATAACCTTCCCTGAGATGTGCAAACTTTGGTAAAATTCAGGCATACTTGAAATCTACCTGTGCATTTCCACAAAGGGGATGCATTTCCACAAAGTTTTCGAGTAATATGATGCTTTTTGTCTGTTTACACTGCACAAATAAATATGCAGATACTAACATCTTCATATGTTAGTATTCTACATAAAAATAAACAACAGGAAAGAAAACAAAGACACAAAAATTCAGAGCAACATTTCTTAAATTTCTATGTAGAGTTCTTGAAAATACCTGTTATAGTTTTTACTTTAATTTTCATGATAATGTTCCTTCATTCTTATTTTGTTTTCAAGACAGTACCAGGCTGTTTTACTTTACTTGAATAAAGACCTTAAATGTATCATAAATGCAGTCTCTTTCATGACATTTAAAAATCCTCTGGAGTCGAAAACAGAATACTTTAGAGCCATTAGCAGAAAACTGCTTAACTACAAATGGCCTGGTTGGTATATAATATGCTTAATGTTAAAGCTGTTCCCAAGGTAAACATTCTGCAGTGGCTTTACAAATAGTGCATAGTAAAAAAATAATGGGATCTGTAATTGTTCAGTCATCTGCACAATATAAAAGTTAAGTATCTTAACCGTACACGGAATGCGTTCAGGCCCTGTACTGTTAAATCTGGTGTCTTTTGCACTTTGTATCTCTTATTATAAAACAAGGAGAAAACAAGCTGTCTGCAGAGAATCTGATGCAGTGCTTTCCCATATGTCAGTCTCTGGGACCAGGCAGTATTAATGTATGAGTGGTCAGCTCCTTTCATATACTACTAATGTACTGGAAAGTCTTCCGCACTCGCTGCTTTCCTTCACGTCTCAGGACATCTCGTGGTAGAGCACTTCCCCATGCAGAACAATATGGCCTTCTCTTGGAAAAGCCCTCTGGGCTGATCATTGTCAGGTTATGTTATGTTTTAACAGTGGGCACTTCAATGCTAGTTTTGTGCAGAGTTGTAGCAGGAACAAGAGGTCTAAACAAACAGAAGGGCCACTAGAGCCCTTCTATTTATCATTCCAACCTGACAGAAACCCCTATCTATTTCCCAGCTTTGCTGAATTTTACACATTATTTTTAAAACGTCTGTTTTTAAAAATTAGCTACCCTTATACTTGGCCCTTCTGCATAATCATTTTCTTCCTTACTGTTTAGATAAGTCAGTCAGAGAAATTTGAAGGAAAACATAAAATCAGTGGTATCCGTCTGAAAGGTTTTAACATAGCCCAAATAAATATTATTAAAAATAATGGTATTAATACTTGCATGGCATCTTTTAACTGTGAAGGTGTGAATTAATTAGTGCTCACATCACAACACCCCTGTGAATTGGCCAAGAATTATTATAGCAAATATTCACAGGAAGAAACAGATATAAAGAGAATATAAGTGTTGCCTAGGTAACACAGGAATGGCAAAGGTGGGATTTAAGCCCAGCTTTTTTCACAGTGTTCATTAAAAACATTCCCTCTTTAATAACTGAGAGTGTATCATCAGTCCACCTTAAGTGAGCAATTGCTTACCATAAAGGTTGGGATAAACTTTCTTGAAACACACAGTTAGAAAATGCTTCCTGAGCACAAAGCCTCAGTGTAAGTCTGTTCAGGTAACTAAGAACATACTCAAAAAGTAGCCACAGCATTTTCCCACTGTCTGTTTGACAGTAACAATGGCAACACAGTTTGGAAAGGTATTATTTTAGAGTTTCAGATTGGGTTCACTGCCTTTCTTCATGCAGCTGAAGTCAAGTATTATTTCAGTATTCATCATTCAATATTCAGTATTTCTGTGTTTCGAATGAACCTTCCCCATGTGATCATAAAGGGACTTGTCTCCCAGGACTGAGACGGGAAAGACATATCCCCATGAAATACTGGCAATATGTTAAAAGAAATGCAAAATATTTTACATGGAAAAAGAACATTAAGAGAGAGCTCTGTTGGAGTGATTTATTTAGAAGAACTACTTGGACCAGACACAGAATGTCTTTCTGTCTGATGGTAATGGGACATGTTTTGCTCACTTTTAGAAAGGGTTTGGTTTGGATGGGTGAGAGTTCTCATAAAGGGTGAGAGAAAATTTATGGGTCTGAAAGGAAGATTAGTAACATGGGAAATTTTGTATTTGTGGTATGAAAATATGCTGCATTTTTGGGGAGTAATGCTGTTTTGATGGAAAAGTGATTAATTTCCTGAGAGTTGCAAGGTACATCTTTAGTTCACAGAAGGATGATGAAGGAGAATGTTTAATACTTCAGTGTATTCATGAGAAATATGTGGGATTTGAGCAAGTGTTCAATCTGTGAAATTAATGGGGAATTGGTGGCACAGGGGAAGGATTAAATGAATGCAGTCATGGGATTGGGACCTGAGAGATTCTGAAAGATTGGACTGGGAGGCATCACTTGGGTCACTGAGTCCATTAATTCACAATCTCGGCTAACTATGTGATAGATGTTTATTTTAGATTTATCCACATAATGTCTATTCTGCTTTCTTCCACCTATCACATTTCCAGGACCAAAGGAAAATGAAGATCTTCAGTAAAAGTTGCAACTACAGAATGTCACAGAAAGGACACAGAGGGGGTTACGGTCACCTCCAATAGCTGTGTCCCTGCATTATCAGGGAAGCAATTAAATAAAACTCTCAAGTGAGCCCAGAAAGCAAGCACTATACTCCATAGTACAAAAGTGCATCAAATTTCAAATAAAGGAAATCTTTCCTTGTAGAGTCAGACCAAGTGGCCATTTCATCCTGGGTAAATGAGAGAGATAAAGTAGTATGGCACTGAACATTAATTGCTGTAGAATAAAAGCATCTGAATATCCTTCCTATAACTTTTCTCTAGTTGTGGTCAATTTCCAACACTTCACAAAAAAGAGAGCTTTCTGTCCTGTATGAAACTTGTTTACCAGGAAGGTGCATGAGAGGTGCAAGGCACAAGATTAAATCAGCCTATATGCAGTGTAAATAGGCAGCGCTCATTTCAACTCCCTTGATACGTTGGATACTTAATAATTCCTATGACAAGCCTAATCTCCTTTTTCCCTCCAGAATTGTCTTTTGCAAGTTTTAAAATCTTTGCTTCTTATCACCATCCTACATCGAGTTCCTACTGCACTCTCCTCTTAAAAACTAATTTCTTGGATGGTTAGAGATCATCTAGTTAACAAACTAAATGTATTTGTAACCAATTTGTTATAACTTCTCTTATGTTCATTTAATTCTTTTATGTAAAAACTTTTCTTCCTCTTGAATATTTAGCCCTGTGTTTCTGAGTTTTTACATTTCCTCCAAGCCTTCTTATATTAATTCTGAAGAAGCTAGGTATTTTTAATCTATCTTCACAAAATAGCTACTGCGTGTTCCTAATAAATCTTTCCTGCATATAGCTCTATATTTCCTGAGTACAGATAGCTAGTCCTGCATATAATGCTCCTAAAGAAGTCTTATGATTTTCTTCCCTCATGATACTAGTAAACCTGATCTGTAACAAAATATTCTGGTCTGCTGTATCCTGGAACTCTTTTCCACAACTACGTCACATCTTTACATACGCACAAGTTTTCCTCCATTTCATTAATTTCCAGTTGATAAGACACGGTCCCCAAACTTGTTGTCTGGACTCAAGCACATCCCAATGTGTTCCATGACAATAATTTCCATCTTGCTTTTGTCACTCTGAACAGTTAAACTACCAAATTCCTCTGAGGTACTTTTATGGCCTAAGTAATGGCAATAACTTATATTGTTCCAAAATATCACAGTTGCCCCTAAAAATCAAAATAGTTCTCTGTGAGTAGGAAAGATACGTGCTTCTTTCAGCATGCAATTTCTATTTTGTACACTATTTTCTAGAGCACTGAGTGTACAGCACTCAGGCATGAGTGTGCAACTTTGACAAAATGCTGTTTCAGCCTTGAATCTAATATAAAGTTTGAGTGACAGTAGTGTGTAAATCCAAACAGATGAGGTGAATAAAAGATAATAGCGAGAAAATTTTGATTGACAGATTCACCTCGGTGACTACTTCTACTCCTCCAAAGGATTTTGAGCACAGATTCTGTGGTTGGGATTTGGAAGCCAGCAGGGGATCATTTGTAAGTTTTAGTCTTTTTGATCCCTGACCCAGTGGGCAAGGAAAGACTTGTCAGGAAAAACACCGTGTTTGGGGGAGCAGCTAAGTACAAGATGCTTAGTACCAGTTAGTCTGATCTAAATATTGTTTTAGGATTTCAGCTGACCAAAATGTTGTCCTATTCATGCTGTTTAATGTGCAATAGGATTAAGGGCATGCATAATCTGAGCATGTATGAAACCCTCGAGACCCACTTGAATGGCATGCTGAGGCTTTTGGCTCAGATCCTGCCCAAGAGGTATTAATTTGGGTATGAATCAAATGAGGCTGGGAACTGGTGCAGTTGTGCTAGTTACTGCTGATGTCAAATCCAAAGTCTCTCAGCTCTAATAAAGAACATTGTCCAGCTTGTGAGAATGCATTAAGAAGGACAGAGTAGTTCCATTCAATGTCTAGCAGGTCTGAAGCTCTGCCAGTGGAGACAATTTCAAGGTTGCCAAACATTCCACCCTTCCCTCAGTGCTGCTGTCCCATAGACCTCAAGCAGTCTCCCAAGTCTCTTCTCTCCTTGGTCTCCTAAGGAAGTTTTAGGTAATATACCAAAAGAAGCACAGAGGATTTGAGAGGCATAGTAAATAATTATGGGGCAGACTGAAATGTCCTTTGCTCAGAGTGGTTGCTAGGACTTCTAACAAGAGAAACTACTTACGAGCTCAAGTGATGGGTTTCAAGTATATCGGTTTACATAGAAGACCAGATTAAATTGGAGCTCTTGGGCTGAAAAACCAGTGACATTTAACCCTAATGGTACATTAGGCATTAACCTGTGGCTTGAATAACAGGAGCTGGCTGCACCAGTGACTGGGTCTGTAACAGTAGACAAGAGAGGCGACTGCCAGCTGGTACAAGGCACTTGGCAAATGAAAACAAGATGTCACCAGTGGAAGCAGTGTGCAAGTCGAGGAAACAAGCAAAACTTCTCATATGTCCTTTATGTACAATATTTAATCCAGAGTTTTCAGAAAGAAGATAACTGGAATGCTTTGCCAAGGTTAGAGGAGTTCTACTCTTAACTGGTTTTGTCCTCCTCTTTCTCTGAGACAGCAGCACTCACATTCACATAGTGTGGGGCCTTCCCAAACTGTTCAACTGCCTTTTCTATAGAATAATTTAAACCTCCCAAACTGTTCAGATTTTTATTTAAATTGTGAACATTTCCAACTGTGAAATATGCCATATGTCTGGAGAGATCAGAATGGGACAGAATCATGAGCTTCCATATATCAGAATGTATATTCTGTGAAGAATACAACTTTTGCATGCTTTATTTTTTCTTAGTACTGTGTGGAATCAACATTTCAGTTATATAAGAGAAATTTCTGTAATCAAAGTATTTATTACATTTGAGACAAGATTATTATTTAAAGTAAGTAGCAGACAACATTCCAATGTACAATAAAAACTCGTGTCCAATTACACTTTAATTATTTTGTGGTTACTCATAACCCAAACTTAAAAAGAGCTTTAAAAATTGTTTCATGGGGAAATTTTAATTAAGTACAAATAGTTGACATGCATCTAAAACCTGATCCAGGTAAGCTTCAAAAATCTGTGAAAGAGAGATTTTAGAATTTAATAATGTTAATAAAACAGCACTATATGCCCCTATTTGATATCTTAATTTTGATATAAACATTTAATTCTGTAGAGTCATATTCAAGCAGGCTGGTGATTGCAAGTTCACTTTGAAATACAAAATTCCTTTCAACTCTGAATACCAAGTCAAACTTAACAGATCCTAACAGGACACCAAGCCAAATCTTAACTAGAATACAAACTTGATTTGTTCATCAGTTTTACTGACACTTTACCTTTACTATAGTAATGTTTTGCTATACATTTTAAGTTAATTACATCTAGGAAGTAGAGAAAGTTTTTAATCTTCCATCAATTATTTTGATGCAACTTAAAATGGGGAAATTTTGTTACGCATGGTGGGGACATGAAGGTAATGTTTTGGGGAGGCATTTTCTATGCCTAAGAAGAAATTAGGTGAGACAAAAATTTGATCATATTAATCAATTTGGTTAAACTGCTAAAATGCTGGGTGCTGTCTCTAGTAAAGAGTAGGTACTTATGTTGAAAATTAGTTAAAATAGGAAAAAGATAAAAAAGCATGCATGAAACAAGTTAATCAAAGGCAAGAAAATTGACATAGATGAGCATATTTGCTCATATCTAGATAATGAATAGTATAATGAAGAAAGACTTCGATGTAGGTAAATTCTTTCACTGTATTAATCCTAATACCGAAAGATATAAGTTGTGTCCTTGTCCACTTTTTTATGCTAAGACTTGTACTTCTGTAATTTTACTTAGCATTGACTTAAATGAGCATTATTTCTTTGAAAGCCATGGACCTCAGACCTAATTCCAATTATCTCAGTGCATGATAAAGGACCTAGATTTGGAGGAAGCATTTGATGGATACTCTACAGGAGCACTCAGCTAAATCTAGCTGATTCCTAAGCCTGTAGCCTTTAAGAAGGTGGTAATATAACATTAAGGGGCAAGATAGTCTAGCCATTTTGGCTAAGGAAAAAAAACAAACCACCTAACAGCAAACCTAGCAACAAAAATTGACTTGTTGAACACCAAAAAATGTATTTACAGTGATGCATGTGAAAAACAGGTCTGAGGAAATCCAAAGGAACTCCACAAAAAGAGGACTTGTAAGCAAACAGAGGCAAAACACTGAAGTAACTGCTAAATAAGACCATTAAGTGACTGGACTTGAATATTCTTGTTGAATTAGCTCTTCTTTAGGTGAAGGAAGATTCCTTCATTTCTCTCAAAACACAAAGAGTTTGTAAGATGAAACAGCTCTGACAGTTTATACCTCACAGGTGAAAATTCATTCCAGTTACATTAAAACAAGGTGATTTCCTCCAAGGAAAATTAGGCTCAGCACACTAGTTTTGAATGTAATGAATATATTAAAAACAGTCCTATCATCTTGACAATGGCATTTTGAAAAGAGGTAGCCTTGCTCATCTCAGAGGAAGGCCATAAGTTCAACAATGCTCAAGAGGGGCTTCCAAAACATAGATATCTTAAGGACAGTGCCATTCTGCCTTCTTCCCTCAGATAACCTCTAGGGAAGAACAGCTTGAGATATCAGACTTGAGCATCACATTATGTTTCTTATCAGTTGCTTCAGCTGGCTCCTCACTTCACCTGTGGGTGTTCAGGATTACTTGCTGATCAGCCCATGCCCTTTAGAGAGATATTAGGAACATTGGGTTTTAATTGTTGTCTGAGGGCCAGACACTGAAAAGTTAGGTGCTGCTTTGATTAATTTGCAGCTCTTTAACATCATTAGCTGGATTTAATTTATGCAACACTTAACCTTTATCACACCTGAATCCTCCCATGGCTTTACCTAGTATCCTATAGAATGTGCAAAGTAGCCAAAAGTAAGTAAAAATAGGACCCAGAAAGCAAAATATTGTACCATATTGTAATACTCTGTTCCCACAAAATCTCTATCAAAACACTTCCGAGTAGGATGAGAAATAAAAGAGTGAAAAATATTTTATAAGCAACATCCTCTATTACCAATTCCCCTAACTTGTCTTCATAGATAGACCCTCAGTAATGAGAACACAAGAAAAGAAAATAAATTGTTACTATAGCACCAAAGTAATTAAAGCCGTTTTGCTTATTACTGACTATTTGCTTAGGGAAATTATTCATTTTATCAGGAACAGAATAACCACAATTTCATAATTGCATTCTGTGCAAAGAGCGAATGATAGCACAATAAGATTTCCCTATTTAAATGTGTAACGGGGTTTGGGAGCATAACTGAGAACATTATTCTCTTAGTATATAAAATATATATAAAAAAAAAAGTGTCTGTTTTTTTCAAATACTGGGTAGTTAAATTACCAACACTGTATCAGCTGCAACTAATAACTAATCCCATGAGAAAGCCTCAACATAAATCCAAATACTACCACACCAGCTCTGTACCTCAGTACAATTCCTCAAATCCTCTCTTGCAAATCCCACCTAAATAGGTTAGTCCTGCAGCTGTGTGTTTCTGGAAGGAAAGGGGGATAAGGACCACAACAGGGAGAATTTTCTGAAATGGCAGGTTTCCCTCTGTTTTCCAGTTTAAATCCAGAGGACTTCAGGTTTTTAACTGCTCTACGAATTGAAACTTGACTAAGACAGCATCCAAAGAAAGAGATTTGGGGCAGAAAAATATCTTTTTTCCTTATTCATTTAAAGATTCAGGTGTAATTTTCATCTAAAAAAAGAAGACGAAGCAGCAAACAAGGGGACAAACATTTTTGGTGCTTTCATTCAAAACTACACTTAAGAAGCTGACAACCTGCTCCCTGTTAGTCTTGATTCCACTGCTTTTTAGGTCATAACTTTAACTGAAACTTGGCTCTAATGTGACAAAGGTATTTGGAAAAAATATAGTCCATTCTATGGATTTTGCTCTTTTTATTTATTTATTTTTTACATTCCACTCTCTTCCCCGTAGAAAGAAGAAATTTACCAGGTCTGAGGTATTCATCTTCCATTATAAAGTATTTCAAAACACTGCTTTTTGAAGAAGTCCTATTGCTTAGAACATCCAAAGTATATAAACCTGTGAAGTACATATAAATATCTGCTTTGAAATAGATCTGCAAGTATATGAAAAACCCAGCAACAAGTAATAATTAGAAGATGTTTTACTATATTCTTTTGGAATGTCTCAGTATCACAGATCCTGATAAAGTCTGAAATCATGATACAGTAAATGTGGGGTATATTAAAAATATGTGACTTTGTGTGCTCAGGCAAAAATAAGCACATTATATTTTATTATGTTAGGTGTGTTAAATTCTCACATACACTCTGCAGCTATGTACATTATTGTATCAATATATAATCAACTATGGTAAGTAAAGGACAGAAAATAAAAGTATAGCTCTATTTTTGGGGAAGCCTGTTGAATCATTGTGTATTTTCCCCCCTTCAAAACCAGCTCACAATAATTTGTAAATCATCTTTTCATCATCGGAAAGAAGTTCAGATTTCTCCCCTCCAGCTATTATGTGGTTGAACTTTAGGAAAAAAACCCCTTTAAGCATTGTTTTTAAAGTCAATATCTACCCTAAAATTTTCTAAAACTTCCGTTACGTTTGGAGTAATTTTGCTTCTCTATTTCTGTAAAAATATATTTGCTTCTCTATCCTGAAATACATACTGTTGTCCATAGGTGTTTAAATAATATTCATTATGAAGAAAAGATGTATCTTTGTATTTAATTTTTCCATATTGAGGTATTGAGTATACATTTACTTTCAAGGTAAAGTCAAAATAACTGTATTACCAAAAAGCCTCTAATGTAGCAATTAGTGGATGGAGAAAGGTACAGACTTGTCGACAAATGTGACGAGACAAATTAAGAATTACAACATTGCAAAACACTTTTTTCCTTCTATCATGCACAACATGACTTGGCATTTTAATCATAGTCAAATATTTTAGGCACTACAGAAACTATCAGAGTACTTTGTGTAGTATACCGTCTCCAAAAATGTCTGTAAACTTGTAACATAATGTTCTGTGTCACAGAAAATGTAGAGTTTTAGACCAGCATGATTCCAGTGAAGCCAAAGTCAAAATAACTTATAATGGAGAAATTTGGTTTGACTTTTACTATAGTTTCAAACAATAATCCATTTTCTCTACTAACTCACTTCCCATTCATTAATTACATTGAAGATTAAAACAATCAGTAGGGAAAAAAATCCCATCCAGTGTAAATTTTACTTTGTTTCCATTTCTTATTTCAGCCTATAACTTTAGATATAATTAGTTATATTAAAGCTCTGAAGAATAAGGCTGCCATTAACAGTGATTTAGCAAATGCCTTCGAATTTTAGTCTTACACTACATAATTATACTTACATGAAATATAATTAATGAGGAAAACGTCTCAGATGTGTGGGCTAGGAAGGCAAATATAACTATCCTTTATTGTGCCTTCAAGGTTAGAATTATTATAGCACTTATAATTTTATTATAATTACCCATAATGAGACTCCACATGCGTGATACAGTCTACACGCTTTTGACATTTGAAGTTTTCAAAATGCCTCATTAAGTATTTTACTCTATATTTATGTGGTTTTCCTTCACCTCCCATTTTTGGTGGCCATCTATTTCATGTAAAAGCATACAAACTTATTTAAAAAATGCTACTATTAAAGATCATAAAATGATTACAATGAATAGATATTAAGATGTCACAGCTGTATAACCTATTCCTTTTATGTACTCCCATGCTGAATTGTTTTATGACCTATCATAAACCTATTAAACTACTGGTAATAAAGGATTGTAATTAGTGATAAAACCTTGTTGCTTAGTGAGCCAAGACAGTCATCCTTACTTTGGATTTTATTGAAAGTAATCAAGATGAAACCTTCAGCAATGTCAAAAAACACCTTCACAGAGGAAGGTTGCACTTTTGGTAGAGATTGCCAATATTTAAGCTTTTCTGTAGTTTACCTGCACTGTATTTTGCAGGCTGAGCTTGATTACCTCTGTTGCCCTCCACCCTTTTCCCCATGAACTTGCACAGAAGAATGAGAAATATAGGATAAATGAAGCCAAATAAGCTTGGAACACAGTTTGACTTCAGTGGCTTTCCATTTTGCTATTGTATTACGCATGTAGAATGCTGTCCACAACCTGTTTCTTGGCAGGACTCAACAAGGGCTAAAGCAAAGGAGAAATCCTTAGATGTGAGCTCTGACTGAAACAGAGAATCTAGTTAAGGAAAAAAAGCATGCAAGGCGCTGAACAAAATGTGTGACCTTTTCAGTTATCAAATCAAATTAACTTTTTTCTTAGTCATTCTGGGCTGAATGCAAACATAGCTTCCAAAGGCACAAAAGCCACTGCTTTAATCTGCACAGTATCATCAAGTCCCTCTTAACATTTGTGTGTTGGCCTTCTAGAATACATTAATTTTGCCAGCGTGCTCAGATGGTTGGTTCTTGATGTATCCTGGTGAAAGCTGACATTTTCACTTCCCTTAATGTAAATTTTCTGTAGCTTAACCTCAAAATTCCGGGTGGAGTAATTTTCTCAGAATCTAAGAAAATGTCTTTTACCATTTAGGCATGGAAACATTGTATGGATGAGAATGGGTGAAGGGAAAATATAATGCCAGAGATTAAACTCAGAAATCTGTATTCCTGTCTCCATGGCATAGCTACAGTATCTTGCACATTTTGAAAACTGGAAAGGAGGGGGGAGGGGAAGAAATCAAACAATATTCACTTTGTCTTTATAGCACTATATTTCACTCTGCAGTAAACTGGAAAGACAGAGCTCTAAGCACCAAACAATTAACCCTCCACTAATTCCCCTTCTATCCTACAAAATAAAGAATGCATCAAAGACAGAAGAACAGGTATCTTCTCTCCCATTCTTCTCAACATGGATTTATTTGTCCTAACTGGACTTTTAAACCTATTGTCCCTGGCTTTTCACAGCACTGAATTGAGCAATAGGGAAACTATAGTAACCAATAATCTGTTTCACTTCAATGGAAACTATGTATCTTGCTGGATAACAAAGCCTGGGATAAACACTAAAAACTTCTGACAGGGTTTGGAGGGGGAGAGTATGGTGTCTCGACTGTCAGGTCACGTTTTAGCCAGCCTTCACCTATAGGCAACAATTACTAGGGTATTCCTCATTTGTTCTTCACTAAGAAAATTCTTCAAAGGTGCTTAATGGTTGCCTCACCTCCATTAAAATTCACAGTACTCTGTGCAATTA
The DNA here is from genome assembly GCA_013400955.1 of Drymodes brunneopygia. Lineage (NCBI taxonomy): Eukaryota > Metazoa > Chordata > Aves > Passeriformes > Petroicidae > Drymodes > Drymodes brunneopygia. The sequence goes on along the minus strand of VZTZ01022894.1, from coordinate 561,695 downwards.
ATTCAGCCATATGCAGAGGTGTGTGCATGCTAATCGCTTTTAGTCACATATACATTAAGATTATCTGCACCAGGCTCCTTTTGAAGGGATGCCTCTTCAAGGAAAGCTGGTAAAACTTTGTATAGCAATATTTGTAGTTGAGTCAACACAGTACACCTCTCCTTAATTCCCATAAAGATTTTAAACCTCCCGTTTCAAAGGTAGCAGGGGGAAAGTATATTTGTATTCCACAAGCAATTAGAAATTGGAATTAAAACAAGTCCAATATCCACTTAGATATCAATACAGCCAAATAATTTTACATTACCAACAATCTACAGGAAATCAAATGCACCAAAAGCTGATCACCTTTGCAAGTAAATCAAAAAAGCTCTTCTTCTATTTTATTTTTTATCTTAAATGTATCCAGAGTTTTATAGCTAAATACAAAAGCACTAGCAGTTGGTCATGCTTTAAGCTACTAGAAGAAAGTTAAGCTTCCACGTTGGCTAGCCGAGATATCAGCTCTAAGCTGACAAGTAATTAAACCAGCATATCTATAACAACTGTCATCTCTTATTTCTGTGCAACTTGGATGTAAACCAAAGGCACGAAAGCCAAAAAAAGACTTCACATTACTGGGCAACTGCTGAGCATCTCCTGCTGAACAGTTTAGCAGACCTGGGCATTTAGAGGATTGTAGCAGAGATCAAAAGGGTCAGAGATCCCTTTACCAATTAACAGCAGGGAGAAGAGCATCAAATAAGGTGTAAATTTTAGCTCTGCAGTTTTGAGTAAGCCAAGCATGAAATGCATTCTAATGCTCTTGAGTAGCTGCAGCTTTGAGCCATCAGTGATGTCACTGGTGCACTAAAGGAAGCTTAATCGCACTTAGAGTGGCATGTAGCAATCCCGCTCAGCTAGGTGCTAAATCCTGCTGCTTCTTGTCTCTTTTGATAACACATGGGAATTGCTAGCCCCGACGCGGCTGGCGAGAACAGAAAACACTCCACAAAAAGCAGGCTTTCTTTGGGGTCTTATGCTTTTATTGCTCCCGATCTTAAAGAGATAGTGACACAGTGTTTATTTTCTCCCCTTAATTGTTTCAAATAAAGAAGGAAATAATTAATAAGGCCCAGTGTAAGTAATCAGCCTTTGGGGGCTTGAAGCGCTGCTTAATCCAACTTTATGCAAATCACCATGAGGGGAAAGCTGTTCCTATAGACATTGCTCTTTCTTCTCTTTCTTCTCTCTCCAGCCACCCCCCCACTCATCCCCCCACCCCGCCTTTTAAGTATGACAAAAGAATGCCATTGAGCCTCTTTATGCATCCCCTTGACCGGTATATACTGCCCAGAATTTGCAATCTGACATGATAGTGCTGGGAAATGCCGAGCAGGCCAAGAGCTGCTGGCGCCAGAGGGAGGTGCTCCTTTTCTGCACAGGGGCTGGTCCTTCTGCCTGGGGAGTCTCTCACCCCAGCTGCCGCAGAGGATGTGCAGCAATGGCACCTGTGAAGGTGGAAGAGGCACCATTAACAGCAAGAGCATCAGCAGCAGTAGCAGCAGCGACAAAAGAGATGAAACGGGCCAACCGCTCTGGCAAAATAGCAGTATAGCACTTTAAGGCTGAGCTAAAGGTCAGAATCAGATAAGTTTAACCTATTTTTAAAGTGGCTTTGTGTGTGGATATTTATTGTTGCCCAATGTCATGCTTGCTTTCTCACAGAGAAGTGCATGAAACAGAGTTTAAACAGAAAAAGGCTTTTTTTTTTCTTACTGTTTGTGAATTAAAATTATGTCAATAATAATTCGAAGCACAATCCTTAAAGAAATAAACGTGAATATTATGTTATTCTTTTGTTTATTTCAGCTAACAAAAGATTACCATGGGGACAATTACAAATTCATGATATGGGTACATTCACAGAATACATTAGTGGTCCCGCTTCAGTGAGAAAATACAGTTGTGATGTTTAAAATGTGTTAAGAAGAATTCCCACAACTTAAATATGTACTTTCATTTTACAGATCTCAGCTATAATAAGTTCAAATCAGGAATGCTCTAACAGACTTCAATTAAATATATTTCACATGAACTTAACTATTCTGCTCAGAACTCATCCCAGAGCATCAAATACTTCATTTTACATATCTAAGTATTCATAATTGCATATACCTAGTTTATTTAGGAAAAATCCCTGAAATCCCCTTTCTGCTTTGGTTTCAAGAGTGCAAGTACTTGCTTTTCTAAACATTATGAATACAACTAGATCTGAAAGACATCATATCCACAACAAAGAGAAGCTAGTGACCAGCTCAAATACATTGTCTTTTGAACAACAAGTCAGTGCAGACAGAAGTAAATGACAGTTAATTACAAATTACATTCTGGTTGGGGTTGTGAAGGCCTCCTGGCTTGAATAATAATCAGGCCCTCGGGCACTCACCTGCCTGCAAACGAACATACAGAGACACAGGCTGGGGTGCTATACAAGTTTCAAAACAAACTGCTAAACACAAAAGCTTATTGGATTACAGAGATTTAGGCAAAAGCATTCAGATCTCTGGCAGCAGCTCTAATAGTAGGTTGAAGGAATTTCTAAAGGATGAGTTGCCATTTACTGTAAATTTCTGAATACTTCTCCTGATTTTGGGGAAACAAAATAAGATCTCTTTTTTTCTAACATTAGAAAAGTTTTTCTGTTGCAAGCACCCTTTACAAAACATGGTAGGAGAAAGTGTCTGTTATGAATTAGAGATCTAATCTCTTTCCAAATTAGAGAAATTACACATACTGTTTACATTATTTCTTTCCGATTCTTGCCATTCAACCAATACCACATATATTCTAAATGTAGCCTATATAAATGCAAATGAATAAGAAAAAAAGTGTTACTCATGGTGGAAGAGATACTATTATGCAGCATCTTTCACTGTTGAAATTTGTGTTGTTTACTGATGTCTGTTGTATTTTTTAACCGTTGATTTTAAACCCATATATTTGTAAAATATGACAATGTCTACATTAATTAATGTCAGTATTAGTGCAGTGTAAAACCTTGGCTTTTGTAATTCACTAAAGCAATTTCTATTCATTTAGTCGAGCTAAGTGCTTATTGTTAAAGACAAAAGGCTCAACAGTTTGACATTGAGCTCATTATGTATGTTTAAAACATTCTGCAATTCAAGGCCACACCACATGCAATAAAAAAGAAGCCGGTGGGTTCGGGGATTAAAATTCAGACCACACAGTTCTCTTCAATAACTTTCCATTTAAATCTGATTCAAACTTCAAAACAAAGCTATTTAAAACGTATCAGCATACGTGGGTGTGTAAGTATGGGAGAGTATATATCTTTTGTGCTCTTGATATGCATGCACAAACTTTCAGTTGTTCTGTTTTTCTTTAAGTGAGCTGCCATGTAGATTCTGTAAAACGATTTTCTTGTTAGTAGATGAATGTGATCATGTGTTATTGAAAGAATTTCTGGGTTTCAGAGAGAAATAATTTATTAATTTTTTTTGCTCTCTGATTATTTGCAAAGAATATATAAAGACAACAGATTATGCTCTGCATGGCATGTACATAGAGCGAAATGAAAAGATAAATAAAATGGAAAGTAAAATGGGTTGGAAATCATGCTATATACTTCAGAGAAAGAGCAGAGACTGCAAAAAGGCTTGAATATAAAAAAATATTCTTGCAGTTAAAAGTATACCTGCATGTGCTCCTTCCAAATTTCTTCTATCCTGAGTAACCAGGCAGTGACTATGATTTCTTTCTCCAAGCACAGTTTTTCCAGTAGAACTTTCGGCTTCTGGATTAGAATATAAGAAACAATTAGGCTGAATTATCACTATGCCACTGTGAATGGAACAGCACCTCTGTGTGCAATGAAAGCCTTATAATATTCCATATGGGATGGAAGTGATGCTCCTGTGGTATCGAAAGCCCAGCAAGACTCTTTCACATTTGTCTGCCAAACACATTTGCCTGTTTGTGGATCATCTGTATTTCTTACCAAACTTAAGCAAAGAGTGAGCTCAGGTGTAAACACTAAGATAGGTGGCCTGGGGACAAGGTGGAAAAGGCATTATGGAGCAAAACTTTGTGTCAGGAAAGGCTGTGACAATGACTATGAATTCACAGGGAATTCTCTGACAGTAATTTTCCAGTAAAATAAATGTTGTGCTCAGCACTCCTCTTCTGCAGCTGATATTTCAGGACTCCTGTCCAAGCTGTACTTACTGTCTTTACCTCAGTCACCTTCTTTAGTCGCAGACTGAGCTGGGGGAAAGACAGCAGCATCAGACACTGCACACAGGAGAGCTTGTGACTAGCTCAGAGCCAAGCAGCATTATGGCCCCTGTTGAATTTTTTTATTGGCACTGCATGGCTCTTGCAAAGCTCACCTACAAAGTTTTCCAAAGTCCTGCCATTTTCCAGTGCTTTATCCTCTTCCAGAGCTACAACAAGGATAGCTGTCTCTCTTCTCACACAGAGAAAAAGAATCAGGAAGTGATGCTAGCAATTCAAACTCTCTGATAAATCGTGAGGAAAAATGAGTTCAGAGAAGCATTCATTGACCCTGTTAAAATATTTTACTTTCAGGATCAGAAAAAATCAAGTGATGCAAAACACTTGATACACATCTGTCTATTTTGAAAGTAATTTTCAAAGGAATTTGCCTCCAATGGCCCAAAGCTACTATGTACAATTAAAAATAGTCTTCTCCATCTTTGATTTAAGGGATGTTTGTGTGAGCTACAGTTTTAAAACCAGAGGGGAAAATAGCATCACTCAACCAGAGTAAAGAAAAGGGGCCACCTTATCGGCAACAGAGTGATTTTGACTGTACTGACAATGACATGAGTAATCCATCATGTCATCGGCCCGGTGACGGATGTACCCTGCACCTCATCTCTGTATGTGTGCAGGGAGGACTATGTAGCAAGCCAGGAGGCAAGTAACACTTAACCCCTGCAAGCTTCATGTCCCTGCTGTGCTTCAGACAACCTCTGTCATGTATGAAAAGCCTAAAGAATGACAGTAAATCTATACAGACCAGCACAATCTACCATCGTGACAACTACACACCACCATCGCCTTATAACACTATTAAACTGTATCATCACAGACTTGTAAGACAAGGCCTGCATTATGTGCTTTGTTGAGCCACTTAAAAGGTCTTTGGAAATGCACTGAATATACCTTTTGTCTTCATTTGGTCAACAAAAGGATATAGTTCATAAATACTAATTCCATATAGAAGGATGATTAATTATTTTGGCCCAGAAGAAATAGCACCCTATTCCAGAAACTGACTTTAGTAGTAGGCAATATTAAAAGGGAGTAACAAAAGCTAAATCTTCTTAAAAATACTTTCTAAGATTTTTTTGGAATTGACAATAGCTTTAACAGAAAATCACAGCTGTTTTCTGGTCAAAGGTGTGAACTTCTTCCTTCCAATTTTTAATGTGTATGGTCACTTCTGAAAAAAGTATGTACCTTAAAAACTTTGACATCCACTGTTTATTCAACTCTGAAATGTAACAAATACTTCTCCCAGCACAATTGCTGTTCTAGAGAATCTTCATAGTTAAGATATGGCACTGACATGCCCCAGGATGGTAACCTTATAGATTAATAAAAATGTGCTAACCCATAATTCTCTATATATGTGCATACACACACATATATATTCTGGAAGTGTAATGTGCCATGAAGATACCATTTAAAATCTTCACTCAGATCAGGAAAGAGAATACCAGATATCTCCTTTAAAAACAGATTCAATGGCTGTATATCCTGAGTCTTCAAAAATGGACTTTTATTATCTCCCTTTTTCTCTTTCTGTTAAAACAACAAGCTTCTCCTGGGTTAAAAAAAAAGGGAAAATAACTGGTTGAATAGTAACATCGTTTGTTCATGTATATGCAAAAAAAAGATCTTTTCACACCTTGATGAAATTAACATAAATTTAAATACTAATGAATTGATAGAGACTAGGGAAGAATACCAAGGACCACATTGAAACTGAGTTATATCCCTATAAAACAGATCTATTTTCTAGGGACATGTGACATGAGTGTTATATGCCTTTATTGCACAATCTGCATAATTCACAGTCCAAAACAATTTGCAGCTGGATAAAGGAAATCAACTCTTTACTAGTGGAACATCACATCTAAAGGATATTATTTTACTTCTTGGCTGAAATTACCGTGTACTGTTGGAAGCCAAAAATCCATAGTCAGAAAATACAAGGAAATGTGTGTTTGGATCTGTTCAGCATTTTGTCATTGGGCAAAGCACAGTACAAACATACACAAGGCAGAGGGGGAGTGGAATGTAAGAGGAAGAACCACTGCACCTTTCAGTAATTCCAAGGAGTTGCTAAGAGAAGGACAACAGACATCAGGAGTAGTTTGTCTTCTCTCTTCCCTTCTGGCCCCATACAATGTATGCATGAAGCAGCACAACAGGAGCCACTGCAAAACAAATATGCATAGTGGCAGAGTCACTGTGCACATCTAAACAATTGCTATGCCCAATACTGGGGAATTTCCACACTGTTAGTGCTTTTTAACTCATCTGCTTATTGTGTGCATCGTTTACTCTGCTTGGTTCTGTTGGGGTCAGTCACAACCTTCAAAGCCAAAGTTTGTCTATATTTGCTCTTCTTTACTGAATGGATCAAATCACACTCTTTTTTTTTGTTGTTTGATGACCTTCTTTTTCAGACAACCATTCCTTTATCTTCTTATTTTGCTAGGTCTTGAGAACAGTGGAGACCTGATGGCAGGATACTCCACATCTACCAAAATCAGTTGACAGATTTCAGCTGGCATAAAGTTAATGGTGTGCTTACCTTTGCCTGAGGGGTAAGAAAGCTCTTGACTTTTATGCCTGCAGAAGCAGCAGCTGGTTCAGCACTGCCTTTCTTCCCCAATATTTTTTCCCATTCTACAGCAATGTATCAGACACATGATCTGAAATTAATTAGTCCAAGAGCAAAATAAGATCAGAAATAAAATCTTCCTACACTGTTCAGAACAACATGGCAGTATATTAAATCACTGTTTATAAAAACACAAGAGTCTTGAGCAAAGTTATAAAGTTCCATTCAAATCAGGAATGTCATTAGTATGAAAAGAATAGCCTTTAAAAAACATATTTATTGCTGAAATTGAGTTTTCTCAACTTTTTAAATGTTTACACATTATTTTCTTCTAGTGAAAACCCAGATAGATAAAATATAAGCAACATGATTTTAAAAAGTATAGAATTTTCCCTTTGAATGTATGTTCATTATGTAAGAAAAATTTGAAATACGTCTCTCAGTCTGTCATCCATTGATCTCTCTCCTGCTGCCCAAAAATAGCATTTTCGTTACTTTATTCCCAGTAAAAACACGTGAGTTTTGAAACTCTTTCAAAAAATATTTTTTCTGTCATCCTGTTCAAGTCACTAAATGCAGTCATATGATCTTGACAAGAAAACATCCTGAATGTACTTTCTTTGCTATTGTGATATTGCCATCCACAACAGGCACAATAGGTCTACAAAGAGTATGCATTGGTCCAACAGGTGAGTTTTATGGCTTGCTGTACAAAGGAATTTATCCTCCATAAATTACAAATTACTACTTAATTCAGTTCTTTTTGTGCAGAGTCAATCCTTTGTTCCCTGTGTCAGAATGCAGCACAGGCCAGAGAGTCAGGAGCAGCCAGGGCAGTCACTGCCCTAGGGTTTAGGTACCCCCATGGGCACAAGGATGGTACAGACAATAAATCTTTCTGAAGAGGTTCATTTTAGTGAGCAGAGCCCTTACTAATGCCAAGCGAAACATTCAACTTTACTTTCTCAACTAGTTCAAGTGCCTGTGATCAGAAACATTCCCACAAGAACACATCATGATTTATTTAAAACAAACAAACTAACATAAAGTACAACCCTTTCTACTTAAAACAGAATATCCAACTTTGTACCAACTCCTTGTATGCACTGATAGCAGTGCTGTTGTGGAAAATTTAAAATGAAAACAAGATACAGTAATAAATGTTGAACAGTACATCACAGACTAAAAACTCCCATGGAAATTATTTAGGCTGCTGGAGGTCCAGTGTTTCCTAGTGTGATTAAGGCTACATCATCTACCTATATGTTTTATAACATGTGAACTTACATGTAAACAGGAACCTATTTTACACATGGGCACTACAGCCTTTTGAAATTCATATTTTAAAATTCTCCAAAGGATATATACTAGAACATGTATGCTTGACAACAAAATCCTGAAGACAGGTTCTTCATTTGCCATTTTTGAGTTTCTCAGCATGAGAATGGCTTACCAAGGGTACTCGGTCATTACTATTGAGTTCACCAGTAAACACCAGGATCAAAAGACTATGAAAATCAGCCCATAACTTTCTCAGCCTGAAGGAGAATTCAGCTGCCATAGGTAAATCCTAATCCCCCACAAACTTGATAAGTAGGAGGTTTGAGATGCAATCTCAGTCGCATCTCAACTGAAGATGAGATCTGGCAATCTCTGAAGTTCTAGTCTCAGCCATAAGAAATAAACAGAAGCTTCACGATTCCTCTAAAGCACATAACAAATGTACAAAAATATATGCAAGGCAAAAAAAAGTAATTATTTCCTACATTTTTACATCTATTATATTTTCAAATTTGCACTAATTTGGGTGCTCTTGGGATTCCTGTCAGCCTTTAGTGGGCAAAAGGTAAAATTTAAACCTCATACATTATAGCTGCAAGTAAGGAAATTACTCGTATTTACTGATTTCAGTAAGTTCCATGTAGACTAAAAATGTATTTTTAACAGGAAATTTATCAGTACATCAATTTAAAGGTTTGACAAGCCATCCTCCTGCTACAGAGAAATCATATGGTCCCAGAAGCCATTCCTGGGGGCAGCACAGCCACCACAGCAGTTCTGCTGAAGAGCCCAATAGACAAAAAGTATTTCAGAGCAGGTGAATTGTGTTCTAGCTTTAGCTATGTGTAGTTAAGAAGTTTCTGTCCTCAGCCTGTCTTCAGCAGCTCTCCATTCCTCCCCTCTTTAGGGGTAATGGCCTCACAGATTTGGAGGCAAAAGATCACTAATAGTTACTCCCTAATTTGGTAGCTGGGTGATAATAGTTAGTCTTCCCAATCACGCCTGAAATATTTTGTTTTAGCTGTCCAGTGTCATCACATGGGCTTGACAGAGAGATTTATTAGAAAACAAAAAAAAAAAAAAGCTGTAAAATTCTGATACGGCTTGGCTAAAAATGAAGCATGGGATTTAGAGGTGAAAGAAATTGCACCTTTGCCCATTCATAGAGGGGTCAGGTTCTGAAAGTGTATTATCACATGTATTATCACTACTCACTCGGTGTATTCAGTGCTATGGACAACTCTAAGTGTTCTACATTTTTTTAACTGTTAAAGGCAGGACAGACAAAACCTTTCTACACACTCTCAAATCTGAGTTCTTTCAGATTTAATATAGTATAAAGAATGGCATCATATTTGACTGAGAAACCAAGGAACTCTGACTTACTCAGACTGGATGAAATATTTTTCTTTTGCCTAGCAAGTGGATTTCCTTTTTGCCCCATATAAGTAAATGCAGATGAAGAGAAGTTTAGTTAAACTACATAAGTAAAGATTCGGCGATTAAGTGTGCAGTTTTTGGTTTATTTTTTAACATTCTGTTGCAAATGAATGGCTTTCAATTGTTTATGGGATAATTTTAAATAGGATTATGATAAGTTTTTTGTGCAGTTCTTGATACACAATTGCACTTACTATGAGGAAAGGAAGAGAAATTCTCCATGACCTTGGATTTGGACACATAAAAAGCCTACATGACTCAATACCTCTACTGCAGGATGACACATGCAATATAATTCAAAGCTTCAAACTTCAAAATACCAAGAAGCCCTGTAAGTACTTGCAGGCTAGAGAAATACACAGGCAACTTGACCACAGACCTTTATGTACTGGTTCAAAGGACTGAAGTGTAGTTCTAATTGTTCATTTGAAAAAGCATTGTATTACTTTTCTTGTCAAGGAAACAAGAAAAACGAAGAGTTCAGTGCCTTAGAATAAGAAAACAGAGCCATTGAGAGAATATAGTGACAAAAAGTTCTACAGAGTAGAAACGGAACATTTTAAATGTGCTGCATTCCCTATATAACATATGGTGAGAGCAGAGGTGGCTAGGAGAGATTGATGTGCATGTGCACACTCTTGATTTAGTCTAGAACAGAGTGAATCAATGCAACACATATTGATTCAAGAGATTAGCAGTTGAAAGACAGTTTCACATTAGAGAGCTCCAAAGTTGTCCCTGTTACCATATCACCACTCTAACATCCCAAACAACTATTTCTACTGGTAGTGCTGACTACCTATCCTATCCTAGGACCAACATACATAGATATTCTACATTTAACACAACCAAAGTGTCTGAAAGGGCTACTGAAACAAAATTTTAAATTAAATTTTGAGTAATACGACTTTCAAAATAAAGTTCGTGACAATGTATTTGAAGAACTAATGTACGTTCTACAGATAAGTTGGTAGGGAAATCTTCAGAAATGTTTTCCTTTGCAGTGACAAAATAAAGCCATGTAGTCTTATGCAATTGCAAGACCGCAACATTTTTCTTATAATCTCTTCACTATATTAACTTTTTATTCCTTTGGTAAGGGTTTGTAAGGCCTTCAACCATTTCCTTCCCTCTTCTATCCTTCAGACAGGAGAAAAAGGAGAATTAGATCAACGTTTTTCTTAGCGTTTTCTCTTGGAGAAATAGACTCCTAAAAATGCATTAGCCATGGATTTGACTAAAGGTTAACCCTGTGTGTATGACCATCCCTGAGTAGATCAGTGATCATGCCTTCAGGTGGTCAAAACAGTGAGTCTGCATCACAAACCAGAATTGTTTTGAATGTTGTGGGGAATACCCATCAATTTTAATAGTATCAACATCATAAATCTGTTATTTGATAATATACATGCGGCAAAGGCCAGTTGAATGACCAGAAAGTTGGAAAGTTAGGAAGGGCTATTAGAAAAGGTTAGTCTATTACTTATTATCACTGTGGTCTTCTTCCAAGCACCCAGACCATAACACCTGTGTAAGGAGGAGTACATCTGTGCATGTTATAGGCTACCTACTTGCAGCACTGGATAGCAATTATAAGTTCCTGAACTTTACTGAACAATTATTTTCTTTCTTTTCTTTTTTTTTTTCTCCTTCTAGCTCACTGACTGTAATTTGCCACTGTAATTTATTTCTTAGCAGCAGTTAGAGTTTAATAGATGGAGGGTTCGTCATTTATTTCTAGTACAATTATCCCCTCCCCAATAAAAGAAAATCTGGAGCTCCTTTCAAAATCACAAAGGTTCCACTGGTCAATGACTAATATTAACACTTACCATATATTTTTTTCTTTTCTTTCAGTGCCTATTTTCACATTAAGGTGAGGCATACAATTGTTTAAATGGGGAAGTTGATTTATCATTCAAAAAGTAATTCTTCATAGGGGCACACTAGGTGATAAAAATCAATGACAAGTATAGTAAATTGCCTGGGAGGGTTCAAAACAGATTCAAGATAAAGGAGAGAGAGAGAGAGAAAGAGGGAGAGAGAGATTATGTCAAGACAGCATCTAATGCTTTTGCCAAACACTTCAGCCTCACCCTATTTGACGTTGATCTAATAGTCGACCATTTAATTTCCAGGTCGCAGTGCCAATCTTTTGTCACCTCTGTTGCCCCATATCAAACTTTCAGGAAACAAAACCCCTGAAAGCAGACAATCAATAATGAGATCAGCAGATTTTATCTTAAGAGAAACAGGACTTGCCTGCTTTGTTTGTGGAAGGTTGTTTCTTTGAATGCTTCAGCCAGGGCTGCTTGTCAGTAAGTGACTGTGATGTGCACAGCATGATTGAACGAGACTAGATAAAGTCACCAGAAAATGTGGAAGTGGAAAGCAAAACACATAAACTAAGGGGTGAAAATGTACCACACCATGTGTGGCCACACAGTTCTTATCATATGTACTCTCCTAGCATGTCATCCTGTATTATTATTGGTGCATTTTAGATGTCTTGTCGCTGGTCATATGCTAAACGTATTTTTACCTTAGGATCAGAAGATACTATGGGATTTCCAGGTATGAAGGACTATGCATTTCTCCATAATACTGACTTTTTGCTGCTTTGAGCTACTATATTGTTTAGTAGGCATGTTGTGGACTAAGAAGTTTATTGTATGGTTGGTTTGTTGTTCCCATTGTTTCTAAACTTATTTCTGTACAAAAGGGTAGAGAGTAGAAGATGCATTTAAAAATTTTAACAAGATTTTGTGTACAGGAGCTCAGTCTAGGAAATCTGCTTCATGGACTTGTGATGTTAATATTTCAGTTTAAAAAAATTATGTCGTGTCAATGTCCACTGTCACACCATATTTTTCATGGGTCCACCCTCACTGAAATTAGCTAACATAACTTCCACTCCTTCTAACTCTCTGCAAACTGGCATTTGGGGGAAAAAAAAAGAATACAAAAGCATTAAAATAAAAAGTAATTTTCTGGCAAACCTAACTGCAACCAACACAAACTTCAGTGCAGAAAGGTAATGACTTTCCATATTACTTTTCTTGCTTTTGTCTTTTTCTTCAAATGTGCCAGCCTGATCACATTTCCTTTTATAAGGCAGAGTAGGGTTAAATCTTCACTTTACACCACCTATTTTCATTTTTATTTCAAATATAGCCAGTAGGAAAACCATCATTAGTTAAAACTAAGTAAATATTCAAAAAGTATTCAAATGAATACTGACTCCTTTAAAAAGGCAGGGGCCAAGCTCTTCTTTTTAACCACAATGAGGTGCTAGTCAGTTATTTCACTTACTTTGGTTTTGTGCAATGGCAGTAGAGACTTGAATGAGAATGGTGAAACACTCAGCATGTGTTCTGTGCTTGTTTTTTAAGTTGCTACTAGTAAAATATTATGGCAGAAATAACAGCATTGCTTTCCTTGACATGAACACAAGATATTTTTAATTATTTGATTTGCTCAAGAAAACTCAACTGAATGCAGTCTACAGGGTCAGGGAGACAAAAATTGTGTTACTAAAGCTTAAAAAATGTAACACAGTAGCATCATTAATACCGCCAAAACCAGTGCTAAAATGTAGGGTAATTTAACTAAAAAACGTCCTCTTCTTCATTCAAAATGACACATTATACAGATTCAGAGGGCAGAGAGAAGAAGAATTATACTAGTGAAAAGGAAATTAATGTATCTAACAAATAGAACAAATAGTTGCTCTGTGGACCCCTACACTTAATTTCCTATGCTCTTAATTTCTGCTTCTCTTCCTTACGATTTTCACTTCCAAGAAACTGAGCAGTTTGTTCCAGATCTTTAAAAATGTCTATTTCTAAGGAGAATGTTGTTACTCTGAGCTGAATGATGATTTAAAGAGGAATTTGTGCCCAGGGCATTGACCTTGCTGGCCTTTTCGTACATTACAATTCCAAAGGAAATCACAAAAGAAGATGGGCTTACTGTAGTTAATGAGATTCCTCACCAAAAACACTAATCTGGGTTAAAACTAAAAGAATGCTGATAAGGATATTACAGCTCATACTGAGAACAAGAAAGGTGCACTGCTAAGATCAATTGTGGATGTTAGGATCTAGTCTTCAATAGTGGGTTTTTTAAAAAATATCTATCAAAATGGACGTTTGAGAAAAAGCCTTTTAAATGAGGATCTGCTAAAATAGAATAAAACATATCATTGCTACTTTTTTTTTAATATTGTACCAGGTACAAATCAACCAATATTAGCAGAAGTTTAACATCACTTTAAAAGAAAGAGATTGACCTACTGAGAAAGTACATGAGTAAATGTGTAGCAATACACTGATTATTACTGTTTCCCCTCAGGCAAATACCTCTCTCTTAAGCATGTGCTTCACTGGAACATTTTGTTTTATTACCTTGTGAGATAAGTGGGGAAAAAAGCCTTTAGTACCTGGGGAATTAAAAAATTCAGAGTTGTCATATCAGCGTCTGTTCTCAATTTCATGCAGGGCGCATAATTATAACCGTGTTTAAATTGAGCCCAGAAGAAAGATGGGTTCAAGTGCAAATTAATTTCAGATTATCACAACAAAGGCAATCAAATCTCAACAAGCTTGCCAGCAAAATACTTTGCAAAGGTCCCCAGGTCCCTTCCCACCCCCAACTTACAACAAAGACCTTTCAGCTCAAATTAAGCTAATGATCTAATACAATATTTCTGCCTACCTTGTTGGGTTTTATTATTTACTCATATGTGTACATTAAGTTAGTGAAAAATGGGGGGAAAAGAGGAAGGAAAGGTGCCATGGAAAGGTCAGTGTTTAGTATCAGTAAAGTGACAAAATAAAGTCAATAACCCTAACAAGGTCTGCATGTCGTCAAATTGTCTTATTCTGTGGAAACTATCAGAATGAATTGACAGTGCTGAAAGAACTTGAAATTTATCTGAACCCCTTCTCATACAGACAGAATCCAAAACCAAACAGCATGGCTCACCTCCTCCACCTATCTATCAGCACAGCTTTTATATAAATCCAACATCTTACTCTATCCTATGGGAACCTGCTGGGGAATGAAGGGAATCAAGTGCTGAAAAAATTCAAGTCAAGCCTCATTACCTCCTCATTACCTTTGCAAAAGTGGAGTGAGAGAAAATTTTATCTAGGGAACAGAAGCTTGGGAATCTCATTCAGAGTTCTGTCTGGTTATTGCACAGCCAACCATGGAGCTCTGCCTCTGTGGGATTAAAGTTTTCTTCCCATTTCTCTATAGTAATGATCCACTCATTAAGGTTTTTAAGGTAAATTACCATCACTTATCATTATGCCAGTCACTAAGTAAGCTGCATTAAACAAGGAACGTCAGTTGTACCCTTTACTTTTCTTTCATTCCAGTTATCATGAGGAAATAAAGAAAATACATTTTGCAGTTGGTTTTATAATTCTATATTAATTATATTTTCCCACTTGTATTTGTTAGACCCTTAGGGCAGACATATTAGATAGAAATATATATTGCTTTGTAAAAAAACAAAAAAAAAAAAATATACATGCAGGTATATAATTCAGTCTTCCTAAAAAAAAACCTTGAAAACATGATTTTTTTTTGAAGTTTATTTTCATATTCACTTTGCTTCTATCTGAGGATTTTATGTACTGCCTCACTGTAGCGTGTAAGAACTATTCATCTTGCTACATTTAAGTTTGGTTGTTATAATGTGCTTTTTAATTATTCAACTAACCCTTTTTGTTTTAAATCACTTCTTTTGTCAGTTTATCCTTTATTATGCAAATTGTTGTTGCAAAATAAAAATGCCCCACATACACCCTATTTTGAGCTTTTTGTAATGCTCAGTTCCTTGCCTCCTTGTTCTTTTCCATAAAAGTCATGAAGCTTCTTGTTTATTTTTTTCTTTTATACTCAGCATTTCCAGGTAAATTTATATGGGCATTTTTAAACTCAAAAATAAATTTCCTGGGTTCTGAGATCACCTATTTCCTTTGGGAAATTTCTGATTTTTATTTTTTGCTGCCACTTCTCAAACAAATTAATTGGAAGTTCATTTCAAAAATAAACTTAAAAACTAACTATGCAGCAATTGCATTGTTTTGTCAACAGAAAAGTGATCTGCAAGAACTGTATCCCCTCCAAGCACCCATTTGCTTTTCCTATTTGACTGCAGAGACCCTTAAATTCATCTAATGTGCATGTGTCCCCATCCTGAGACACTGAGTGATAGCCACCAATCCACTGTAGATGAAGAAGGCCATGGATCTGATCTTCCCTAAACAGCCAAACTTCCAACATGCAATGAGCAAGAAGAAGAGGACAGTCAATGATACTTCAGAACCTTCACTGGAAATATTGGGCCTCATCCCTTTGCAAGAAATATGTACTGGAGGAGAAAAAAGGGATGTGAGAATATAAAGGGTGGGAATGGCAATGGCAATCAGGATAGACCCGAGGTGGGAACTAAGAAGCAGAAGATAAGAGCTGGGAACTCTCATGGCTCCAATAAAATGCCAGGCAATATCAGATTGCAGACATATAAAAATAAATTCCTATCAAAGGCAAGCTGCCTTCAAAACTGTAAAAGGCTGCCTTAGTTTCTCTGCTACCAGTTGTTTTTCTAGACTTCCCCCTCTTCTTCTACATGATGTTTTTTGCCCTCTCTCCACAGTTCGATTTCCTTTCCTAACACTTAGAAGTCCCATATGCAATAAAAAAACCCCCAAGATTTTCCAATAGGGTTTGAATTTTTGCAGCTTTACCTTTTGTGTACCGCACAATCCCCATTAACTCTACAAAAATTGTGGGTTGGAACACCAAATGATAGAGAAGTGAAACTGATTATTTTTCAGGTAGTGATATTTTGTGGAGCCATGAACCTCTGTCGTAATATTTTTGAGAGTACATTTTAACCCTCCTGGCAGAGAAAATCTTGAAAATAGATTTTTAATGTCTCCAAAGACTCTGAAACCAAAAAGAAAACAGAAATAACCAATGTTACATTACCTTTTAAAATACTCTGATAATGAACCAGTCATGTGATGCCCATGTGGAATCATTTGAATATGACCAAATGCATTCTAAAATGATTAGTTTTACCTTCTTTTGCTACATTTTAAAATTTAGCTTTCCTTAAGTGCTAGATATTAATGAGTTAAATTAATGTGCCAGTCATGAATGTGAACTTACTGTCTGTAAAAGCTCTGATCTTGAAAAGACTTCAAAATATGCTTATCAGTTCAGTAGTTCTTCTTGCATGTTGAAAAACAATGTCCTTCTAGGACTAAACCTGGTTAGGATGCAGTCAGAATTATTTCCAAGAAGGAAATAGTACTGTTGCAGGCTGGGGAAATATAAACAGCTTCATGCATAAAATATCACTGAGGTTACCTAGTTTAGAGAATGCAGGAGAAAATTAGAAAAACCCAACCACTTTAGACTAGGTACTAAATGAAATTCATATAACCCATTTATATTGGGCTTTATGTTAATTAAAAATATAAGACTGGTCCACATAATTATTTGTGTTCAGTTGTATGTACTTCAACATCATGATTGTGATGTTTTCAATACTGAGTATAAATCTTTATAATGCCTTTAAATCCCTGAGAATTAATAACCAAATATTAGCTAATACCCATTGACATCCAAGTGCAATTAATCAAAAGACTGCAAGATACAGTCTTATAGCATGAAAAAGAAACAGTAAAATAAAATCACTTGAAGAGAATATATACTTTTTCCTTTAACATCTAGAATAACCATGCTTAATATTACTGCTGCAAACACTGAACAGGCATTCTCACATGCAGCACAAATATACAGACCCCTTGCCAATGAAAAGTGCTTATTCTGTTCCAGGTTGACAGTGGAAATACCTTCAATGCATTTTGGTTTCAAAACTGGTAATTTCTATATACAAATACATGCTTTTTTATATTGCAACTGATTATAACCTCAGCACTGCAAGACTTTGATGACTATTATAATAATTTTATTGCAGGTTTCCACTTCATGGTAGCACCATAACAAACGTGATGTGTCTATTTGTCAAATACGTGAAGGATTGGCCCATTCTGTGAATAAATATAAATAGAACTAATATACAAATAAACACAAATGGGAATATTATCACTTCAGAGTCACATATATTTCCTCAGACAGAATAATCTACTGAGAAGCAGTAGATTATTGTGCTACACTCAGAGTGTGAGAAAGGCTGCAGAGTCTGTACAATGATTACACTTCGTAAAACATAAACTAAGGTAATACGAATTGCAAATAGCTGTGGCTTGATATGCAGGATATTGTAATAAACATCCTCCCAAACTTGAGCAATCAGAGGAAGAGCCCCTTACAACTTCAGTCTTTGATTTCAAGATAATTATGGATCTGTTTTGCCACTAAAATTACTCATTTTTCCCAAGGCAGCAGTAAGAGTGCAGAGCTAAGGCCATTCTCAGTCATTTTACTACACCTTGAGGTGAATTTTCATCACTTGGGCAGATGGATACACTGTCTTAAACTCCTCAAATGTGCAGATTGGTCCAAAATATATAATCACCTGAAATACTGAGGACTGCTTTTAACCAATTTTATAGTAATTTTTCTCAAATACATTCACAATATATTAAAAGTTTCATGTGTCATACATGAAAGTTATCAGTTGCATGTTTCATACCAAACTAGATGATGGGGAAGGTGAGATTACAGCTTTCAATTTAAAGGTAATTTTAATCCCCTTTCAATGTTGTTTTCTGTGTCTTCACCACAAATGAGAAAATCCCATTTTTCATTAAATGTAAAATTGTTCCTTAATTTCTTTTGGAGACAAAGAAATATTCCCTCAGCCTCTCTGTTGCCCAGCCATTGGCAGGTCTGTGCCAATACAAGGAGGGGATAGAGGAGTTTCACATGCTGCTTATCAGAACAGGTTGAATTGGAATGACAGAATGTATCAGAAGACTGCCCAGCTGAAGAGGCCCCCATTGCCACTGCAGACATGCCATTGGGCCAAGAGCCTGGGAAGAGGCAGCATTTTTGCCATGCAGTTTTGTGAATGTTAGGGAGGGAATAGCAAACTACATTCCCTAGGGTAATCTAAGAGAACAGCCCTAGTGAAATATAGATCTCATACAGGTCATGGAAACTGACTGGTGTATTTTTCTGACGAGTCCAGACAGTCTTGCCTTGTCTTCTTCCCTGGCACCACAAGGGCTCACACCTTTACTAATCCTTAAAATGAAAACAAACCCTCTTCTACATGCACGTTCTAATAGCATTAAAATAAATCATCATTTATAAAGCCAAAAAATGCCACAAATCTGTTTCCAGCCATGAGTTGGTTTCAGTAGTGCTTACCAGCAGCCAACATTGAGTTACAGTATTTTCTTTCTATTTAAAGAACTAAATGGGGAGCTTTTTCCAAATCCCAAGTCAACTTTTTAAAATAGAAAGTAACATACAAGAGCTTGCAAATCTGCTTGTAATCAGGACTCCTGGAAGTTACATCTGGTTGACAGATTTAGAGCACCACAAGTGTAGAAAAAGGAAGGGTAGAAGAATAGCAGCAGCAGCATCAAGAATTGGAGGGGATAAACAGAACAGCAGCAGCAGCAATTAAAGGAAGCATCTAGAAAACAATGGATAACAATGAATAAAATATATTTCATTCTAACAACCAATACTATAAGATACTGAAAGAAAAGGTAACACACTGTCAAATGTTCTTCCTGACTGAAATTGTTAAGAAATAGACAATAAATATTTCTTGATAAATTTGGATTTAAAGATAATTAGAAGAATTTCTAAGTCCTTCTGAGTAGCCCATAAAGATATTATATTTATGACTTAAATGTATCACAAGTGGGTAAAATATAATGGATAGCTATATCTACCCAACAAATTAATGTCTTAATTTTGTTAAAACAAAATACGCTCCTTCACAAGACTGAATACATATAGATCTTTCACACTTATCTCTTTAATAAGCATAAGATTATGAAGTCATGAGTTTACAGTGTTTTTACTTTGAACACACAGAAGTTTTGCAAAGCCTCTGGGAGTTTTATGAAGCCAAGCTTTGTCAATTCCCATCTATTTCTGTTCAGGAATTCTCAGGTTCCAAACATGAGCAATTACTATTGTTAATTTTGTTGGAAGCAACGTTGACAGTTTTTGACAATAGTACAGTAATATAACTTTAGCCTAAAACTGCTTACAATTGTATTTTGCTATCATAAAAGTAGCTCTCCAAATTGGGTAAATACTTTATTAAAAATTAAAAGATAAAAAGATGAATTGCATGATTTACAAAATGCTACTTCAATAAAATGCACAGATACAGTCAAATATATGCATACAGACACGGACATGTTTCTAAAATTTGATTAATATTTCTCCAATTCTCTCCCTGACTGTTGGGGTTTTTTTTAATGAAAGGAAAATTATTTCAGAATTATCAGTCACTTTAGAAACATTTCTGAGTATCAAATGGTGTTCAGAACTCAACATCCTACATATTCTGTGGCAGGCACACATTGCTTGTCACCAAATGAATGCTGCTCTAGAAGAGTCAGAAAAGCTGAACCAGCCAAAGGTCCTTTATTGAAGGAGCGGTTTGGAAACATTTCACTGCTACTCTCTGTTGTGATAAGTTTTCTTGGTTCTGGCAATATAATATTTGGGTTTGGAGAACTTGATCTTTTACAGAACTAACAGCTCAGAGAAGCTTCCAACGTAGCTGTAGAACTTCATAGTGAAAGAAAGTTCATCTTGTTTTTTTCCTCGTAAGGGCAAAATGGCCAAGAAAGGCATAAAAAATACTCCACCCAAGGCAGAAAAACAGTTAAGAAAAAGATTCCTTCCATTTTCTTTTCTCATTAGAGACATTATGAGTTGTAAACAAGCAAAAGGGAACAGAACATAAAGTTAGGCAGGGAAATGTGAAAACAACATGATGTACCAAACAAAAGTTTGAGGACTAACTTTCAGTAAGTACAAAAAACCTTAGTAAAGCTTTTTCATGCACATCACAGTCGAGAAATGTTACAAGGAAAAGAGTAAAATTTTATTAGTGATTGACATGAAAATAGTTGATAAATTCCTAAGCCACAATTCTTCTAAATAAGGGGTCCTCTGAATTTGCACTTTATAATGAAATGCTTCTAAACTCATTTATGAGACAAAAATATAAAATGAACAGTGATAAGTCACCAACAAGAGATAACAGCCATCCAAGAATCCTAAGCTGATGGAAGAATGAACTATCTGAATTGTTATGGACAATCTTTGTTAGAAATAATTTGTTAACTAAGTGATGGTGAAAACAGATTTTTTTTTTTAAAAGGCTGCTTATGCATAATGAAGGAACTACAGGCTAGAAACTCCAACATCTATATTGCGCAATTCAGCAGGAACTATTGTAAAGAATATAACCAATAGCCATATTAATAAATTACATGTAACAGGAAGGAGCTAGAACTACTTCTATAAAAAGAAATAATGCCAAACAAATCAATACAAGTTCTTTAAATGATACACAAGAGAATGAGTAAGATTCACCCTGATGATGCAGATTATTTGGATTTCCAGAAAGCGTTTGACAAGATCCCTTACCAAGGGCCCAAAGAAACTGAGAAGTCAGAAGATTAAAAAGAAGATTCTTGCATGTATAAATAATTGGTTAAGATTGGAAACAGAGATTAAGCATCCTTTCTCACTGTAGAAGGAGGATCCCTGTGGAGCTCTGCAGTCATGTTTTTGGGTCTCATACTGCTCAGTGTATTTCTAAATAACTGGAAGGAAGAGAGGGTGAATATAAAGTGTCAACAGTTCCTTATGATATTAAGCTATTTAAGGCAGCAGAAAAAAGAGTTCACTGTGAAGTAATGTAGATAGTGCTACTAGAAGTCAGATACTGCAGATATTTCTTACTCTTAACCTGGCACTGTATCATACCTACAGGCATAGGGCAATTAAGTATTAGGTGAAATTCATTGAAGGTAAATATATAGGTAAAAAGATGGATATGGAAAAGTGACAACCCTTATTTCAGATATATTCTTGCAGACTCTAAGCCAGCCTTTACCATTTAGGCCTTCAGTTACAGCAATGAGCAGACTCTTGTGAATCTTTAATGCTGACCCCAAGTTAGTCCTGGGGAAATTTCAGAAGACGGAGAAAAATCGTGTGTGGTAACTTTCAAAAGGGCAAAAGGATGAATAAGTGAATGCTAGTTATCCTAGTTATCTGGAAATTATGAGAGAATAGTAACAGTCTATAATGTCACCCAAAACAGCTCATGTAAAAGTAAAAAAATATGATTTGTTGACAAATATAGTCCATAAAGGTAAAGGTTGTAATAGATTTCCATAAAATTCACAGTGTTTTATGAATAAACGATAAAAAATTGAGCATTAAAACCCATGACATACTATATAACAATCAATAATACTTGATTGTGTGTGAGTTCAGAAATTACTGCAGACAAGGAATAGTCTTCATAGGATTTAGAATTTGTCCTATTCTTTCAATGGGATGGTAACCTGTGCAGAACAGGTTTGAAAGTCCAGATGACTAAAACAGTATTCTTCAAACAAGTACATTGCTCATATGACAAATGCATTTTAACAATAGATCAAGCAACTAAGTTTGTGGTGGAGCTGCAGACTGAAAAAACACCTCAAAAAGAATTTGTGCATGAAAAAAGGAAAGTAAGTTGTGGCTTAGAGGTATCTACACAGTATCCCAGAACTTCCACCTGCTGCTCCCTAAAGACTAATATAAAAATACAAACAATCTAAGCAACGTTTTGCAAAGCCAATACCTCCAACTGAAACTACCTGCAGCAGAATTGGGTTCAATGCAATCTACTTACATTGAAGTTATCATTTCAGTAACTTGAAATTGCCTCAATCAGTTGGGCTAATGTCATACTGAAATGTTACCTACTATTTTCTATCACAGGATTTTTTTTATCAACACATCCTTAATTGCATTTTTTAACATTTGTTTTTCAGTTGCACATGGACCTATAGGTTTGTATCTTTAAAAGCAAGGAAAAATTTTGACATATTAGCAATCAACATTTTTGTCTACAGCCAAGTTACATTGCATTCAATTTATGAATATCTGCCACAAGGCAAAAGAAGGAATGGATGCAGAGATAAAGTTGCATTTTCTTTTTTCTTCAGAGAGTAGTTGAATGCACTTGCTCCAATCTGTTACCCGTTTCATCCTGTTTTCATCTTACTCTTTGTTTAACCGTGATTGTCTGTGTAACCCAGATTCTGCTCAGTAATATTTTTAACCCAATCTTTTCCTAACTTGTCCTAATTCTGGTTTTACTTTTAGCAATAACCAATCACCTCCCACCCAAATATAATTTGTCTACCCTCATCCCAGTCCTTTCTTCTCGCTGGGCCTTCATCACATTTCCAAACCTCCCTCATTACAAGCCTTTTCTTGTTATAACACCTTGGCAGAAGCTCTGATTCACACTCCAGATTACGCCTCAGAAGTCTTGCTGACCTAATTTTGCTCCTTATCTTTCCCCAGATCTGTCTTTTGAACCTCTCCTTTCTCCAGGTTTCTTGAGTGTTAGCTGGAGGCCACATGCAAAACAAAACACACAGGACAACTCGACCTTCATTCTGACGTTGGTTCCTGACTTTCCCTTGCCCTGCACAAGGCTGCAAATAAAATGGAAGTCTCTGACCAGTGATAAGATCCAGGATACTCCCTCGCCTGCTGTGAAAGAGGCCACATATGGTTCAACTAGCAGTAGACACATGCTCGCAGAGAAAGAGTCTTTTGAAATTTTAGCCTTTTAATATGAAGGAAGTTGGCTGAGTGTATCTTTCAAATGCTTATTATTTGGCCAAATTTCAACAGATTTTGAAGGGGCCAACAAAAAAAATCCCAACACATCCCTGACATATATTTCAAGTCTCGGTTGGAAAAAAGGGGTTTGCTGGTCAAAGAAATAATGGATCACTGAAGCACTTTGTTTGAAATTAAAATAAAATGCAAAAATAAGAAATCTCAACCTGAGGCTGAGACAAAACATGGAGAAATTTCCACCCAAAGTATTGAAGTTGTGCCAAGCTATAAGCAACTGAATAATAGGAACTTAAAATCAGGACTGATAATGAAAATTATTGATAATTTTAATATTGGTAATGATGTGATGCTACCATCCTGGCTATAATAACTGACAAACAGTACTCTCTTATATAGGCTAAAAGTAAAGGAATATAATTCACCGCAACTATATGGACAAACAGTCACATAATTATGTATCTTTCTCTTACAGCAAAGTGGGTGAGATAAGAAACTAGGTGATACAGGATTTTGCTTCTCCACAGAAATAGGATTTTCATTGGTTTCACCAGTTGTGCAAATTTGTTTTTGTACAGCTGTATTTTCTTTTAAATCCTAAGGAACAGACATATGTCCCCTAGGACAATTTTTCAAACATGTATGAAAATATCCCTAGTTGCTGTGTAGAGTGAACAAAATCCATATCCAATATCCATACGCAATTATGTTCCATTAGTCACCCTTCCTTCCATCCCTCCTTCCTTCCTATTACTCCTTGACCAAAGACACCTGGCTTTTTATTAACTATTGCACAGATTGAGGATGTCATCCTTGAGCTACTAAGTACCAAGTTTTTGCTTGACATTTTGCCAGAAAAATTGTGCTTCCTTAAAGACTGGATGCTGTAAGCTCTATTATCACCAGTATTTCTGATCAGTGTGTTGTCCTAGTTTATCTAAATAAGTGACAGCCCACTTAACCCATAAGAACTCTAGCATCTTTAATAAAAGCCTCATTATTTTTGCCCCTCATATCCCAACACCTTACTTGCCAAAGGTCAGTGAGGAAATGTTTACCGTTCAGCTTCAGAAACATCTCCCAGCAAATTGCATGAACGAAGAATTACCGTCAGGTACTGTCATGCATAGAATGCTTCCAAATTGCAGTCTGAGGTTTGGGGGGGTGGGAGGGTGTCTCTGTCTTGGATTAGACTCATGTCAGTTTTACAGTGGTTTTTACTTGGCATAAACTTGGAAGTGGAGAGGGGATCAAACTGTAATAGCTCAATATATTATGAGCCTAAATTAGTATAAGTGGGGTCTGATCTACATACAATGTAACTGATATATGCACAGGGGAGTGTATAATTTGTAAATTTTTCCTCTTCAATCCAGTCTAAGTTCTCTGTAAAAATTATTTTATGATCTGCCATTAAAATATTAATAAAAATAAAAAAGAAAAAAAACTAGCCAAAATATTATTGATTTCTCTTGTCAACCTTTCTCTTTTCTACTGTTGCCAATGAAAATTCCTTTTGGTTATCATAGTATGTGCCTATGTTTTTGGAGTCTTTTATTTAAAGCTTTCTTTTAATGACATTTGTTTCATTCAGCTTCCTTATCATCACTTGAATATTTTTACCAGTACAATACCTGCACTGCTTCCTGTTCACAGTGGGTGTAAAATGTCTGTCTTTACCACTTCAGACCAGAATGTCTCCAGTTATCTCTTCACATCTTTCTCACATCTTTATACAGGAACACATGTAGATCTGTACGTGTATTAAATGCATGTTACAGTAAGCATGCACGGTAGAACCAGATTTTGCATTAACCTATTCATGTAGAAACATCCTTGGTTCATCACAGAACACCAGACTGACTTTAAAATCATGCTGTCCTTTAGTACAACCTTCGTGGCACACTCTACTGGTTGCATTATGCAGCAGCTTTATAAGACAGTAATACTATGCCTGATAGCCTGATATCCTATCACACCTCAGAGAACACACCAATTAGCTGCATCCTAGATGGCAATCAGCCCTCTCCCCATCATTTTACTGAAAGAGGGTCTAGCTGTTTCTTTGTGCCATGCATGAAGCTCTGATGTGCATTTCACTTCTTTTGGTTTGATGAAAAGATGCCACCCATGGCACCGCACAGAATTTCCCTAAATCATTTTCATGGCAGGAATACTGTGCTGAGCTGGACAAGATAGTGGGGTTGTATTCATATTGAGTATCATGGATTGAAATCTCCTTGGCCATAAGAGGTGATATATTTTCAGTAGCTGAAAGTCTTTAACTGTTCATGGAAGAATGTGTAGACACCATATTAGTTAAGGCCTGGCCATAGCTTTGCCATTTACCTTTGAACAGACGGGAAAGAAGTCTGTCATTTGGAGAAAGAAACTGGGGGTTTCTGGTCCTATTTTTCATAGCTGTGAAAGTAATTAGGGTCTGTCACTGCTTACACACCACAGTGTATTTCAACACATTGGTTTAGTTACACGGGGCTGCACATTATTTTTCTAACCTCTTTTGAGTAGCAAAGCAAAGCTGTATATATCCCTCACTCTCTAGTATGATAAAGATACATAAGTACCACACACTCTTCCCACAGGTATACTACAGGCATTCATTTTCTTTTGCAGGGCTTGGAAAGTTATGCTCATCTCCTCAAATTTAAGAATTCAGAGGGCAAAGTTAAGCCTACAACACTTTAAAAGACCTAAATATGGTTCACCATTTCTGCAAAGGGAGATTAAGGGATAAGAATGCCTAGAGGGGACACCTCAAAATTTCACACCAAAAGTCTATTCATACTTCGAGAATCTCCAAACACAAATTTCCCCATTCCTGCTGGCCAAAGATATATTTCTTCTGGAGCTCCATCTTAAAAATCTTCATTTCAGAGCATTGCTGCATTTCTACATAAGATCTAAATTCTCTCACCCAATTTCCATCCAGCCCTCCACAGATCAGAGCCCCAGATGATACCTTTTACTCAACAGACCTGCTCCCCTTCAGCACTACTCCTACTCTTCTGGATTCTCCTTTCACTGATGATTTCCGGCTGACTGATAAACCTTGTGTGGAACGTCATCTCCTCACTAGGTCTCCCCATGACAGCTATGCTAACCAGAAACTTTCTCATGTCTTAGAGACTGAGGGGAAAAAAAAGAGATATGTCAGGAGTAAACATACATAGGGAAGCTCTACCAGATTCACTCTACTATTAATAAAACTCTCATTTTGTCTTGTTCTTCCAAATATGTTGTTCTAATCAGGGACATCGTAATCTCTTCTTAGTTTAAAACAGCTTCCAAGCAATAAAATATTTCAGCTAACAACTTTTATCTCTCTTTAATCACATGCATGTCTGCATGGTCCAGTTTATTTCTGAAAAGTCCATATATTTTTATCAATATTTTATTTATACATTTATTTCATTATTTAACATGGTATAGGTTGGGGTTTGTATCCCTTCAGCTTTAGGAAAAATATTAATATAAAAATATTTCATTTGGGGAACAAAGATATTAATACTACTAGAACTATGAATCAATGGCATTTGAAGTCAAAAAAATTCTAAAATTCAGATATAAAAGTTGATATAATGGATATCTGGCTATGTCTCTGGTAATTATGGTATATAACTATTATATATATATTAAATACCTTCTAAATACAGTAGTGACAATTCTATCATTTCCAAGAATGTATTACTTTTAGTCAATTATTTTTGCTATTTAATAGTAATTGTAGACAGTCAATAAGGCTGTATAAAAAAAGCACTGCTACCTGAAGGCTTAGGGACTTAGTGAATAAGATCTCAAAGATAATTCCAAGTAAGTAAAGTTTGCTGTAGCTCTTGAAGATCCTGTAACTCTCAAGACCTTGCATGTAAAATCTACTTGATAAGTTATTGTCATATTTATGTCTAGGTTTTAGACCAATGGACTAAACAATTCCACAGGATGTATTTTAACTGGATTGATTAAAGTAATGTTAATAGAAAAAAACCTCAACATCTTAAATGTTCAGTAAAAGCAAGGAAGGTGGAAAGTATTATTAGGTGAAGTTTGGGTGGGGGGGGGTGATACTAGATTGAATTGAATTTCTTAACTGATTTTGCAGATTTGATATTGGTTTGCAACAATTTGCAAACTCACTGAGTTGCAAAACTTGCAAAACTATTCTCATAGTAAGGAGTTTTATTTACACTAAGCAAGGATGCCACATTAACAGTCCTACTGCACGTATTCAAGCAGCCATTAGGCAATTTCATGCATCAGCTTTCAGCATCAGTAACCTAAAGTAAGGCCCCTAAGAGAGAAAACCGATATTTTGGCTATAAACCTATGGCATATGTTTGACCTTGAAGGACATATTCAAGAGCAAATTTTTAGCATTAAAAACATCTGTAATTTTTCTGCATTTCCTAAATCAGCTGACTGGCTGTTGGGTTCCTAATGTCCCCTAAGGACAATTTATGATTCCTCACCATTCATAGTATTCATCCCAAGTCATGAGCATTAATTTTACTCCCTTTAAAATTTTTCAGAAATCAGTTATAACATAGGATTTTTTTCCTCTTGGATTTTTATTGCTGAGCAGAACTCTGTGAGACCCCAGTTCCATGTGTTTTACCTGGCATTCAGGCTTCCTGTGACTGCACTATACAGGTGGAGTCTGAACCTACAAATCCCAGTTATCATCAAGTGAGGTGATATCTTGTTTGCCTGACTTCAGTGACATTGGGCCTTTGTGATCTGATAGGCACATCAGGACATGGGTTTTTTTCCCCTGTCTTTTATTTATTTTCAATTGTGGGAAATTATCCATATTTCTAAGGTTATTTTTTTTTCTTTTTAGTGGCTCTTGGCTGTGTATTCTTTCTTATGGGTTTGAAATAAATCATGTCAAACAAGACTGTATGGGTGACAGCACCTGCCTCCTTGCTCATCTGTTTTTGCAGACCCCTCTCCATAACTACATCGACTGTGCCTTTGGATGAAGGAATTCTGTGGGGTGCTCCTGTGCTCTCAACAATTAAGACACATCAAACTACCTGTTTTAATGATGCAATTTAACTCATGATTCATCAATGGTAATCAGGTCTAAAAGGCAACACTAAACTAAATGTTTCACCTTTGATCACTGAATAGTATTTAGGTGAGAGAAGATTCAGGCCTCTGTCCTGGTTTCAGCCAAGGACAGGGTTATTTTTTTGCTGTAGCCATGAAGAGGTGCATTAGGAACAGCACAGCTGGCAGGTCAAGGGAGGTGATCTTGCCCTTCTACTAAGGACTGTTGTGTGCAGTTCTGGACTTCTCAGTGCAAGAGAGACATGGAGCTCCTGGAGTAGGTCCAGGCAAGAGCTACAAAGTTGATCAAGGAACAAGAGTAAATCTCTTTTTAGGAAATGCCAAGAGGTCTGGGCCTGCTCAGTCTCAAGAAGAGAGTACTGAAATGCAATCTCACTATCTATAAATACCTAATGCAGGGATGCCAAGAAGATGGATCCAGACTCTTCTTCATAGTGCCATCCAATAGAACAAGAGGCAACGGGCAGAAATGCATGTGCAGGAAGTTCCACCTGAACACGAAAAACTTTACTGCGAGTGACCATGTACTGGAACTGACAGGCTAGAGAGGTTGTGGAGTCTTTCTCCCTGGAGCTATTCCAGAATTCTGGACACAATCCTGTGCCATGTGCTCTGGTATGACCCTGCTTGAGCAGGAAAGTTGGACTGGATGACCCACTGTGGTCCCTTCCAAACTGACCCATTCTGTGATTATGTGACTATGGAAATAAATTCAAGGCAGGTTTCCTTACAGCTTTAGAGCTCTTGAATATATATAATATCCTTACCTCCCTCTGTTCCACAGGGAGAAGATGAAGACCTGTAGAACCTAATTCCAGAAAAGATCACCAAGTGACCAACCCTGATGATCATGTGGTCTTCTCCTTCTTTTATATCACAAACCTTATACACCACTCAGTTTCATACAAACCCTAAAGTTTTAATTAGACCAAAGTGTTTCAGAATAAGCTCCATGCTACAGACTGAGAAGTGGAGATCAAGGCATTAGTAATTCCAAAAGATCCTTTGATGTTAGAAAACTGACGAAGTGAGAGCTGCCCTGATGATTCCCAAAAGCTGAACCACATCCCATGTTGCAAAGGAAGTTGAAAACACCTTTGTGCTCAGCACAGATATACACACACCAGCATCTAAAACCCTGTCAAAGTCAGGTTTGACCTTAATCAGACAGTCAGCCCAATCCTTAACCTTGATGCAAAACACAGCCACCAGGAGCCAAAGAAAGAGTTTGCCTCTGCTAACTTTAGGCACAGTCCTGAGCAATCTATTGTCCCATGTCTAGTTGTATGAAGAAGGACAGGAGAAATAAAAGAGCAATGCCCACCTCAGAGTACAGCTTGCTAATTACAGCTAGATATACCCCTGAGCATTCCTACTCTCTGTTGCAGATACAACAGGTGATATATTTATAGTGTCAACATTTCTAGATTCTGGTAAGGGTGAAGACTCTGGATAAGTTTGCACTATAGGGCAAAGAGATCTAAGCTAGCTCAAAATAAGCCTAACACTGGAAGCAGCATAGCCACGTCAGCATAACTGTGCTAGCCAAAGCATAATTCAGTGCAGCAATCATGCATCTGCACTGCTTCCAGGACCCAGAGTACAATTTCTGTTCAGAGTTGTACAGATGTGTAGATCTACTACGTCATCTGGAGCTAGCCTGAAAATCTTAAACAGAATTCCACCCTATAAGGCTTTTCACCCCACATACATGCTTCCCATTGTTTCAGGTCACGCAAGGGAGAACTTTTAGACTTTAAACACATTTCAGTATTCTCACAACGTAGCATGTCCTTTGCCTTATTAAAAACCACTGCACTCTAAAAAGCCTTCTTGACAGAGGTACTTGCTGAATATCTTCTCTGAAACTGATCAGGCAATCCCTGATCCATTTGCCCCTGTCCATTTCTAGGAAATCTCAATGATCAGTTTACATCCAACACCAGGAGCATAGAAGCAATCCTTCAAATAGGCAATATCTCTGTTTTAGGAACAGTCTCAGGAAATTATGTAGACCTTGTTTCAATTATTGTCCTTATTCTTTTTTAGTGTATACATTTTAGGCATGAGCTCTACTATCCTTTGCTTCCTCTCACAGCTTTTAATTTTTCACTTATATCTTTCGATACATAATCTGAAAACTGACGTGACTAATACCCACCTGCTCTCCTCCGAAAACCTACTCATGTCTCCAACCCATTGGTCATTTAAAACAAATTAAAACACAGAGAGCAAAGCCATATTAACTTCCTTCCTTTCTCAATCCCTTGAGGAAAGGCCTTTCCAGCATTGACTGTGAGTCTTATTTGAATGACTTTTGGGCTTTTGATTGGTCCTTGGATACAGCAGTGAGAAAATATTTCCTGTGTTGTAGAGTGTAATAAGAGCAACAGATTTTACTCTGAGCCATGAACTGAACAAGGGAGGAAATTGGAGTGCCTCGCAGTAATTAATCATTGTATGATGAGACCTGTCAAAACCCTTTCTAGAGCTGATATTGCTGTCAGTAACCAGTTAGTACATTGCCATCTGTGACTGCTTAAAATATCAGCCTATACTACAATCAACATATTTTTTACTTACACATCTTTTTTATTTACCAAATATAATTCTCCTAAGTACTATATGTGCTCCAGTGTTTGCTAGATGACAGCACTGCTGGTGTCAATATCTAAAACTAAATGCTTTTGCCCTAAGTAAGTATCCAACAAATCCCCTGAGCTGTAAAATAAAGTACCAGCTAAATTACATTTGTATCTAGTCTAAATTCCAGTGGTAAGAAAAATTTATTACCAAACATTTGTACTCTGGATGTTGGCTCATGGTTGAATGAGAAAAAAAGAGAAGTACCTCAGAGCAGTTTCCTGTCATACTGAAAGCCTAAATAAATAATAGCTACCACATTCTCAGCTGATATGAAAGAAAGGAATTCAGCTATAACTATAGAAAATTATGTTGCTCTACATCAGCTGAGAATCTTGCCTGAGCAAATCTGAACCTCACTTTGATAATTTCCAAATTTTATATTTTATTTTACTAATTGAAAGCAGCAGCACCACCAGCTTTTTCCAAAATCTAACTTTCTCTTTCCTTTATCAAATGTCTGTGAAATAAGCCAAGAGTCTTGTGTGTCTTTGTGGAATAAGCCAAGAAGTTTTGAGGTAAGACTCAATTTACCTCTAATAATATCTTACTTAGGAATAAAAATTTTTAAAAAATTAAGTTGCTTTAACTCAGTGGCTGCATGTAATCTGTGACACATTATTCTGTTGCCTGCAGCCACAGAAAATTAAAATGTTCAAATAGGGGTTAAAAAGGGAAGTAGAGGATGCTGTCTACAGTCAATTATTTGTGTGGTACTGCTTTTAAGACATTTCTGTGTTTCACATGCTGATAACTTCGTATCCTGTTTGTTCTGGACCACCCTGCAAGGGAACTAACTCTTCCTGGACACTTTGTAAGGAACTTACTTGACTAACTCAGTGTCATATTCCAAGACCTGGGCTACACACCTAATGGATGGGCATCATGCATTCTTCTGTGTTTTGTCTGCAGAGCCCTACAAAATTCACCTCAAAGTTTTGAACATAGTTAACCTATTTAATATTAAGAGCGTACAATACACAGGTAGCTCATGAGCAACTGCTTTCTGCTCCTTGGTGCCACAGGAAATGGCAAAATGACAGGTGTGGGATACTCTAAGAGGGGAAGGAACACAAGAGTCCTTGTGAAAAGAAAACAAAGCAGGGAGGCCACAAGGGAAAGCTGGGAGTGATAAAATATAATTCGAAGAGTCCTATCATGGAAGACACGAATGGAAGAGGTTACCAGCAACCTTCTCTCTGTAGAAAAGTAAGTGGATGGAAACATCTCCTGGGTTTTCTTCCAGTAGTCAGTGAGCATAGCTTCACTGCTTCCCCTGACTTTCCTCATCTCATTCTTTGTAAGGAATGTCTGGAAAATAAAAACCAACTCTATTGTTTCGTGTGGTCTGGATGTGATGAGAGCAAACCAATCTGAACCCTGACATATAGCAGGTCCTTGGTGTTCAACTCTTAAAGTGACCACAGTATATCCCATGATTTGCTTGCACTCACATAACTGAGATAAAGCGAATATTCTGTTGCAGTAATCTATCCTGTTCATGAACTATCTCTTCAAATTTTTCCACAGCCAGGCATCGTGGAAATGCATCAATTCTCAATTATTTCATATCTCATCACTGATACAAAATATTGAATAGATTATAACAATAAAATAAAATTAAAAAAAACCTGCAATACTGAGCTCAACTCTCACACATTTGGTGCTAACTCTATGTTTACATATCAGGACCCATAAGACAAGCTCTTTCTTGTGTACTATGTTAATTTTTGATCATTGTTTTTGAACTAAAATGATGTATATAACTATCTATATATGTCATATATACAGATTTGTAAGACATGTCACGTCTTACCGAAACCTAGGTAGCTTGTATCAACACAATTCCATTTTGCAACCAAAGAAATAATCTTGCACAAAAGAAAGTTATTTTGACAGGGTCTATTTTCCATATGCTTATGTTGATTGGCATTCATTCCATTTTCCTCCTTTCATTCTTTTAGTAACAGAGTCCCATTTCAGTAACTCTATTATTTTGCCTGGGATCGATGTCATGCTGACAGCCCTATAATTATGTGGGTTGGCTCATTTAGCCTTTTAAGTAGTGGCATGGTGTTATCTTTCTTCCAGTCCTCTGGAATGTCCTTAGTGTTCATAGGGCTACTGCAAATCAACATCCTGGTACACACCAGTTGAATGCATTCTGGTTTACCACTTACCATTAATTTACCTCTATAATCCATTTTACAGAATTTTCCAGCCAATAAGAATCTTGGAAAACTTTGTGTTTTTTTGCTTAAGTTGCAGTTTCTGAATAAGAACTTTAACAATGTCATCACTGAAATCAGAAAAAAAAAATCTTCAAAACCTTTTTCCTGTGCATTTTTATTAAAAAAAAATTACAGATGGTTCTGCCTTAAAGTATGTAGGATGTGTTTTCCTTTATAAATGCTTGTATATTTATGCATGTTTATAGATTCATAAATTCATATATCAAACTAAAATAACTGAATTACATGAAAAATTATTTGTGGTCAGGATAATACTGGCCATGTGTATACTAAAAAGTGATTTAGTGCAATAGGAGGAGTCAGCAGATCAAAACAGTTGCTGCTGCAGCTCCTACATCTAAATGGCTTTTCAGTCAGGGTCTTACACTGTACTCAGTTTGGTTTGGTCCCCTGGACTGGCTGTCCTTACCATGTGATGGCTCTTCGCCATCTGGAGGACAAGTCACAGATGTGGATGTTTCTACCTTTACTCCAGGTCTGGAGTTGTGTTTGGTGTGCAACAAGAGCAGAACATTTTCACTTGTTAGAAATCCAGTTGCATGCAGTAAAACTGCTCTACAAATCCAAGTCAAACTGCAGCAAATGCTTTGGCCACAGAATTTGTTTTCAAGCAGCAGTGCTGTTCTCAACAATGCAAATGTACACACAATCATTGACAATATTTTGTCATAATGAAAGAACTCATTAGAGAATTTTTCAGTTAGTTTGTTTCTTTTAATTGATATTTTAGAATCAGGTTTTTTACAGTAATAAAGTATATGATGTTGCATCAAAGATGCGAATTATATCTACTTTGTATATATCTATATTATTGATTTATTGAACAAAAGGAGAAGTTTAGTTCCTCATAGCTTAAGAGATGTTTTTAGATATTTGTTACATTTACTTAATCTGGAACCAGGTTGAATCTAAGCCAGATGCCACAACTATCTACTGAGAAGAGGGTGCTGAGTGAGATTTAATTCTACACATGTCAAGCATTTAGATCAATGTATGGCTCTATACAGTTGTTCTAACTACACTCTATATAGCACAGATTGATTATCACTCAGTAGCTGAAAAAGACAGCTGACTCTTGCTCAGTCCTAAAACTAAAAGCTGTAATGTGACATATGACTTGAGCAGAAAGCAAATGTCATGAGGAACTTATAACTGATAAAACACATGATCATCTTTCTGAGTATCACAGAGCAGTATGAACAACTTCCTTCATGTGGCACTATTTCCTTGCAGTATATCAGATCTGACAGAACGGCTTGATACGGGTTCTGTGCACATACCAGAGATATGACTGCACATAGCAGAGACAGATTCTGTCTAGGGGCTGCTGCTCTGCCTCTGTGACCATGACATAATGCCGCATTTATACCTGCTATGTATTGTAAAGCTTACTCAGTTGTAGTGAACTGTAGCTTCGGAAGGTTTGAGTACAGCCCTCTGTTATGTCAACTGCTGCAATGTATAACATTTTTCACTTACTGTTTGATCACAGTCTAAATATTTTGAAAGTTTTTTTGCTAACACTTGTTCATATTTCAGTGGTTCTAGAACTTGATTTTCCAAGAAAAATGCTTGCAATTTTGGGTCTACATTAATTCATGGCTGGTTCATAGCCCTTGGCTATAGTTGGATGGGGCCCTGAGCAACCTGGTCTTGTGAAAGGTTCCCCTGTCCATGGCAGGGGAGTTGTAACTAGATGATCTTTGAGGTCTCTTCCATCTCAGGCCATTCCTTGATTCTGCAATTCTATGATTGTTCCTTGAAATTAGTTGCTTTCCCACCATCTCTACCATTTTTACACAATATATTGGAAGATATAAGCAATTACAGCTTTCTTCTTTTTGCTACAATGAATGAACATAGCCTTTAAAGTAACCAGTTGACCAACAAGCAGTTGAGAAGCAGGTAAAACCATTTTTTCATATGTTCTTAAGAATCTCTCATTCTTTGTCCCAAAGCTCCATAACTTCAAAGAAAAAAGATATGTCTTAAATTGGGAATGATTATAATAATTTAAAAATTATTTGAATATGCTTTAGACGTATTTAACATATAATATGTTTCCTCTGAAGACCTCCAAGGAATTAAAAATTCACTAATTAAGTACTGTAACATCCTAGAGAGGCATACACCATTATTATCTCCGTTTTACAGATGGAGCAAGTGAAGCACACGGAAGCTAAGTGATTTGTCCAAACTAACACATTCCACTGGAGTGTAGCCAGGACAGATACCCATACTTTCTAATTTCCAGTGAAACAATAGATTATGCTACATACACCAGACTCCAAAGGCAGGTTGTTACTGTTTCTTCACCAGAAACTGTTGGCATCCTTACTGAAAACAAGATGCCAAACTTCGCCTCAGTTCAGATTGTCTAGTAAATGCCAAGCAGTTTTAAAAAATGTATTGACATACAAATAATTGTAAAGGCTTCATTGAAAGACTGACTTGAAAATGATACCCAAACACTCATGCTCAATGACAGCCTTCAATCTTGTACCTTCTTGGCCAACTGCATATCTGTTCATTCAAAATTCAGGTACCTCCCTTCATAAGACAAAAAGATACCTGATGAGATAATAGCAGACGGCATACACACCAACTATACCATTGGAAGATGCTACCATGACCCTTAGACTAATCAAACAAGAATGCATTACAATGATAGGGAATACCTTCATTTTGTACAGCATCCTCGCATAGGTCCAACCATATGACAGGGCAGTGGCTATAATCTCTCATTATATCCATGACAATCCGTGTGGCTTTCCCAAGTCAAAACTTTTGTTGCCTACTAGTAGCAGTTTATATGATTCTGGAAACCGTCTGAGAAATGCCTGTATTCTCTTTGATAGGCCAGACTTTATCCAACATAAAATTCAGTTTTCAGAGTCAGCACTAAAATTTAAGAACCTTGCTGTTTCACTTCCTCTCTGTCCTGCATCTCCTAATTCCTACTGGGTTGTTCTCCTCTTTTGCATATTCTCTTTCTAACCCCTGACCTCTTTGTTTCTTTAGGACACAACAACATAAGGAGAGTAACACATCTGCCTCCATCTTCCCTAATAATGTGCACCCTACAAGGAGCTAAAAGACACTTTACAGAGTAGCATGACATGAAACAGTTGGTTTCTCTCACTTAGGGAGAAAAGGACATGGATTCTGGTCTTTGTTGACAAAAAAAAAAAAAAAAATCCAGATTAAACCATATAAAATGGGAAGTGCAACTATTCTGATGCCTTCTGTTCTCTGAGTGAGAAATGAGTGGACTACATTGATATTTCTGAAATGGAGTGGGCTATGGGCCTGAGAGCCCTCGTGGGCTTGCTCAAGCTGCAATTTAACTGCCTAAGTAACTCTCAGTAATTCCCTTCTCAACATTTTGACTGCTTTGGATACAGTCTCAGATGCCATCTGCCCTACAGCACGTTGTTTCAGATTGACTAATGGGTCCAGTGTGTCAAAATTTGCCAGGAGGGCAAAAATAGTAGAAATGTGTAGCTCTTACAACTTCCCTGTCTTCCAGAAATAACTCTAAAACACTAAGTTGGTAACTATAAAACCCTTGAACTGATTATTCTATTAATCCATGTTTCATGCTACTCCTGCTCAGACTAAAAGCAATTACTTATACTTATGCAGAGGAAAAGAATATCATAAATTTGGGGGGAAGAAAAAGGTGTTTCATTACAAAATTTAACATTATTAAAGAAACTGGTTTTGCTGTTTGCATTAGAAACACAGAGGTTAAAAGATGACTCTGAATTTAAACCTTACAGAACGTCTGCTCTCTTGGAAAGTGTACAATATCCTCTTACCATGACCAATTATCTAAAAACTGGGGAAAAACATGGTATTGAAAACATATGTGTTTTGAATATTATACATTCACAACTTATTATAATATTAATATATTAATATCTTTTCAGTATTAGGACTTATATTATAAAAAACAAACAGAATAAGAACTTCCTTTACATATAGAATTATTCTGACTCCTGTTATTATCTAAATACATTACAAAGTTTGAACTAAATGAATACATTAAGAAATATTTTCTCAAATTACCATTAATTTTAAAATTGTCAGTGGAGCTTCTTCCAATTCTTAAATATTGTATATCAATTATCATGAGACAGACAGTGGGTATATATGATAGTGAAAAAAAATCATAAGCCTTGTATTTAAAGTGAATATACACATAAAGGCAGTAAAATTTGCCAGTGATGCTTGAAAAAATTTGTATGTTAAACTCTTTACATCTACTTTTATGTTACTATATATTCATTAATTAAAGAGCAAGAGCAAAAAATGTATAAAGTTGATGAAAGGTTTACAGACCTAGTGACCTATCCCAACCCAAAGGATTAGTACAGAAACTG
Organism: Drymodes brunneopygia; assembly: GCA_013400955.1. Lineage (NCBI taxonomy): Eukaryota > Metazoa > Chordata > Aves > Passeriformes > Petroicidae > Drymodes > Drymodes brunneopygia. The sequence continues at coordinate 523,881 of VZTZ01022894.1, read as the reverse complement.
TGTGTGACTGCAAATTATTACACCAGCCTTATGAGGATAATGATTTCCCACCTTCCATGGTGCGGCATTGTTATCCATAAGCTCCCAAAGGTCCTTAAGCTTGTTAATAACCATTATAGATGTGCAATGAAGTGAATCAAGACGAAAATGAACTCACCTGAGCCTAAGCAGATTAACCCTGTTCAAGTCTGATGATGTCCATATAAATTCATCTGGATCTCCTTCCATCAGCAAATAGAAAAGTGCAATAAAACAAGGGTATATTTTATCTGTTCTTTTAAAAATAAGTGCAGGAAATTATGCAGGACACAAATTCAGGAATAACTGTTTAAACTGAAAAAGAGGGTCAGCTTTCCCTGGTGTGGACATATCTGGACCCCTGGGATTATATTTCATATGTGTTCAGCATTTAGTATTCCTGAATCCTGCTCACAGGCTGAGGGCACTATGTCTTGTAAGCTGACTGCAAAAATGTGAATTAAAAAAAATTGGACATCTTCTGCATTAGACTATTAGCTACTCCCTGAGAAAACCATTGAAAAGATGATGCATGCAAAAAAAAGAAGCATTCACATTCAAAATAAAGATGAAGGCAGCAATTTATAAAATTTTTAGAGTAGTTCAGCATTTCAGAAGAAAGAGAACAAATTTAGGATTTGTTTTATTGTAGAGGCAAATTGAAACGTTTATAAAATAGTCTGCTAGGATTCATAGACAAAGCTGAAATCAAAAAGATAAAAGGCACTTAAACATTCCTTCAGTGGGATTTCACATACAGATTATTATCTTATTTTTACACATATTTAAGTCACAGTATTTCTGCATGTAATAAATATATAAACATGCCATATTTTAGTTTGCAAAAATCCTTATCTAATATAATAAATATCAGATTGATAGTTATTTCATTGTATGTTGCTACAGAATGTGAAAGAGGTGGAGTTAAATGGGAAATTTAAAATTGGAAATGGTGTTTCAGTGTCTGAAACAGGTATGGAAGAAAGAGTGACCTTATGATGGTGCTTAAATGCTAACACCGGAAAGAGAAGAAAGAATTAAATTACAGAGTCATGGCCATGGTGATGTGTGAATTTGATGTGGAAAGACATGGCAGGTGGACTGAACTGTAATCTGAGTAGCAGAGGAGAGACACTAGTATGGAAGCACTATTTCAGACAGGAATGATCATTTACAGGTAAGTAATTAGGCAGGAAACCACTGCAGCAGCAGTGTTATTCAAAAATAAATATAATTCATTACTTGGATATGATCTCTATGTTGTATGCGAAGAAGAGAGATATCACAAGGACAGGGAAAAGAAATCTGGACCTAGAAGGAGGACGTTTATCTGTGGTGATGGAGAAAGGAGACCAGGGTGATCTGGAAGAAAAGAGAAGACAGTTTGCGATATTGTTGTCAAACTCAGAACGTTCAGTGAGAGAAGGGAAGAAAAAAAGGAATCACGTCAGTTATGGGAAAGAATACAAGTGATAATAAAATTAATAGAAGTCAATTGTTAGAGACCAGATGTATGGAATGAAAAGAAAAACCTTCAGAAGTGGACTACAAAGGGACCTCTGATGAAGGGTGTTATATCAAGCCTCTCTTACCAGATGATTGGCATCATAGCTCTGTGGAGGGAGAGATGGAAGGAGGGAGACAACAATTTTCTTCAATAGAAAAAATCCCGCATTGAGAAATACTGTTCATGATGAACTAAACAGAGGCAAGCTGAGGCAAATGTCCCTGCCATCCAAACTGCCTGCCTCTTAGAGATTTATTCTCTGTCTCTTGTGCTCTTCCCCATCTATACAAGCTGTGGAAGAAAGACAGTTCCTGAGTGATGTTTTACCAGGAACACAAACACTCTGCTTTCCATTAAGAGCTGAAGCCAGAACAATAGCAGAAGGAAGAAATGTAGGTGCAAAAGCATTTCTTGATGCAAATTGTTCAGCAGACTCTGATTTAGAAGCTGTTTGTTTTCACTCCTTGTAGTTCAGTTGTTGATTCTGTCTCCACTCTGCATTTTTCCTCCATCTGCATCTCTGCCTTTTTATTTCCATCCAATATTCTTATTAAGTTGATGAATGAATATTTTTTCCTTTGATTTTTATGCAACCTCCTTATTATTTACACAATCACCTTGTTTTTTTTATGTAGATGCTAATTCTATTTGGATTATTTTAGTCTACCTCCCAGAAACATACAGAAGTTTGAAGAATAAACCAAAGCAGAAAATTCTACTTTGGATTTTAATTACCTCATTTATATTTTTCTTAATCCTGGTCCCTTTTCAAGAACAGCTAAAAAATAGAAGATGGCAATGCCAACTCCACAGATGATTTTCAGGTGATTTTCAGACATTCATGGGAAAGCAATAAAAGATCATTTGAGCTGAGAATCAAAATCATGTAAAACCAGACTAGTTCGAGGGAAAATAAACACCTTTTCTGTTATTTTATAGAGCAAAAATAAGGGAGTTTTGTTTGTTTGGGTTTTTTTCATTTTGCTTCATTTTGTTTTAGCTCCTCTGCCTCAAACAAGATTGTGATATATTCTGATTACTTAGAACAAAACCTGCCAGAACTGGAGTTCCAGTTTCCTATGTTCAACCGTTGTTTTTCCCCACTGAGCAGCAAGAGTTCAGACAGATGTATGTAATAAATTCAGAAATGTTGATCTGCACTGCAGATGAAAGGCTGAATAACAGTATAGTCATAAAACTGAAACTTTTCATACCATGCAAGAAGCCTGTACTATATTTTACTCTACACTTCAAGATATATCACAATGACAGATTTTGTAATGTCAGGATATAGTATCGAAAGAATTCAAAGAAGTTTCTCAGCAGCTGCTGTTAGAATAGTTGCAATTGACTTATAAAGCTGTCTGAAACACAGTAGTTTTCACTATTTCTTACACTTTTGGAGTACTTTTTTGTTAGTGAAAAATCAGATTTAGTACAGTCTAACTAATATATTCAGCCATTCTACAAGACTGCTAAAGATGATGTTTGTAGCAACTCACTGAGCTACAAAGTTTATAGTAACAGGAAAAATATGCAAACAGAACTTTTAGAAGGTAAGTAATTTTTATTCAGACTATCCAAAACACTTTATTTTTTTTTACTTTATAAACATGTACTTAACTCAAAGTTCTAAAAAGAAAGGTGGCTTGCCAGTTCTGACCAAGGTCGTAATCAACATCTGAACCTGTCAAAGCAGCTTCCAGCAAAGCCAGGAAAAACCCTGACACCCTTGAGGCCCCCAGTTCTCTCCTTTTACTTAGTTTTCCTGCTGCAATCTCTTTGCTTTATGAAACAGTACATTTTTCATCCTTTTAAAGTTTAATATTATTCTTAATTCTTCTTTAAATGTACAATAAAAATATTTCCCTCAACTTCAAATGAGCATTGCAATCTACCAGAAAGGATGCAATCGTGAGTTTTCCTAATTAGCAAAGCAAAATGAGCCATTAAAAAGTGGCAACAGTATTCAGAGGAAAAGAAAAAAAAAGAATGTAAGCTATTTTGGAAGAAACTCACCATTCCAAATTACACCAGATGTCCTTAACTGTAGAACATAATATGGCAGGCTTGTCCATGTGTCTGTGCACATTTGTGGGTTATTAGTACAGCAGTACCAGTTTAATTCACCCAGACCTGTACTGAAGTTCTGTGTGGTAGCAAAATTGAATCAGTTCAGTTAGTAGAAACCCATTTACACCTTAAAAATTAGGCCATTGTTTTACGATTTACTATTTGTGATGTAAATCCAATAGAATTTCTTATTGCAATAAATACATGCAAACCTGCTTTTTAAAAAGGTCAGTAGTATTCAGATTGCTAGAATGCAATTACTGACAAATAACTTCTTAATTCGTTTTTACAGGTAGCTTATGTTATGGCTGTTCTGTCTGCAGGAGGTTGTAAAGTCAATATCCATGGAAAACTTTTGAGACACACTTAGCAAATGTACTATCAAGCTTTATCAGTCACAGCAGGCAGATGCAATTGTAAACATGTTTCGTTTGGAAAAGAAACAGCCTGGCTTATGATTGAGATAAATATTGATTCATATTTTTAACATTTACTTTGTACTAATAGACTGTTTCATTTCATAAGCATATAAGCAATCATGGTAAAGTTATGGCAGGAATAAGTATACTGGCATATTTATTCCTTGAAGTTCTCCAATCAAAGACAAAACTCAGTTGTTTGCTTTGATATTTATTTAATGATGTGAGCCCTGACCGGACTTGAGACAACCTTAAGTATTTCATAGTGCAGTGAGTTTCTTTTGAAATGGAGCAATGTAAACATGCTTTCAGGTGTTGTATAAATAGCAAAACTGTAACGCATAATATTTCTTTAAATTAGCACAGTGTTAATAACTGATGGAGGACGGGGGTCATATATAGGTTACTTGGCAAAACAACAACGTGTAGGAAAATGCAGAACACAAGTCACAAAAGTGCAAAATACACAATAATCAAGATCATTTAGAACTGCCCACAGATATCTGAAAAAGCTATCAAAATGCTTCCATGATAGTTGTGAACAGACTTTTCAGTCTTACCACCCATATTATTATTAATTATAGTCAATCACTCTGAGAGATCTCAGGTGCTTCATGCACTCTCTGCAAGTATTTGAATAGGAGGTTTCTTGATGCCTATTCCTGAGCAGTTGTAATTTCCAGCCTCTTCCTACAGTGAATAAAGATCAAGTTAATCAACGGTAAAAGTTGGAAAAATCCATTAGTAAGCACTGAGTGATGAAAGAAACAATTAATAGACTAGTGGCACTGTGGTGCTGCTGTACAGATACAGTTTAGTCTTGATATTTTCATTTCTTTATTCTCTGTAGGACACACCGACTACAGTCTACTGAAAGCACTTTAGTCAGTATGCTCAAAAACACATCCTCCCCATATTTTAATGTTGAGAAGATGCATAAATTGCAACTGGAGCATGACATCACTAAAATTAAGACTAAAGAAATACTGTGAGTGTTATTTGATAGCATAGCAATTACTCCAATGGAAAAGTAGTATTAGTCAAGCTGGGACAGCTCAGAAGAGCTTGGAAACTTATTTTGGTTATTTTGGAGCCAGTTTTCAGAGGTGAGGAAACACAGAAATCTTTCTCAATATAAGACTAGAACTTCAGACATAAAACGGAACAAAAAAGAAAAAGAAAAAAACTTCTCAGAAATTATTAGAAGATCCAGGCTGATAAATTTCCCCTGTGTCTTTTCACCCAAACTGCAGAAATGTTTTCCCTAATACAAAATATTTTTACCTGTTTGTCAGGGTGCCATGCTTTTCTGACTCTTGAAATCTCCCCTGTTTTACTAGCACACCTTTAAGATGTTTCTATCCATGTCTCTCCTCCTTAAGAACTTTCACTCTACACAACACGTTGCTTAAACAGCGGACACCATTTAAAGTAATATTCATTACTATACAGGGTTATTGACAATGCCTGTCCAAACTAGCTTTGTATTTGGGGCCTGCTCATCAGCATTACTGCATTTGACAAAGCAAATGAAACCAGATCCACATGAATGAAACCATCTGTGGGTCCCAAATTTCAGAATATCCAAAGACAGACTGGACTCGCTTCTGCAAACAAAATTCAATCTCCATCTTTTAAAGAGCCATTAGAAGAGCTTGATGCCTGTAAAGGTGAGATTACATAAATATTTTTTAAGTCTTTACATCTTAGTATTTTGCTAATAGGTGTTCCAATATTTTATAAGGTTGTATAAAGAAATATATACAGTACATATGCACTTTTATAGCCAGAAGACCAAATAATTGACCACAAAGAAAATGCATTAACTTTCAAGAATATTCTACTACAATTACAAGCACTAGTGTTAGGTGTTAAGAATATGTCCAACCAGCATATCTATTGTGCATTCTCCAGAGGTGGGTGGCATGCAAAACCCTAATATTATTTCAGTCAGCACCATGCCATAACCCTGACAGAAAGGGACTTGTGCTTCCTGTCACTTGTTCTATGACTGCCAACTCCATGGCAGATTTTGCTGGGAATAACTTTCATCTCCACTGACAACTAAAATGTAGTGAACAATGTTGTTACACTTCTGAGATGAGAGTGAAAGGGCTATGTGTGAAGTGCCAGTCAGAAAGAGCAGAGTACACAAGACTTAATGTCACTTACAAATATAAAACACTTGGGAAATACTAAAATGATAACTTCATTAGGAGAAGGGAGGGGGTAAGCTCCACAAAGAGGTTTAATACTTTTTAAATAGAAAAAAGTCAGTAAACAGCACAGGGTAGGGGTCAACCTGGGTAATCCTAATGAACAAGCATTGATTTCTGCTTTTGTAATCAACAGCAAAATTACACCATGGCAGCAGAAATACATGCTTCTTGTACCAGCCAACTTCTCCCTTTGACAATTGAGCCTTCTGGATGCATGTTTACCACCATCTAAAACCTTTTGGTAGCACAGTCAGTGAACCAATTCATCCAAAGATTTCTGAATTCCATAAACTTGCTTCAGTGTATCTCCCAAAATATGTGAATTCCACAAAAACATAAACCTTACTGACAGGAAAGACAGCAAAATAAGTTTTCTAAACTTTAGAACATACTAGAATATACAGACTAAATTGATGCACCAAGAACATGATAATACGTAGTGATGTGACCTTAGACTGAATATAGACTAAAAAAACACCTTCTGGAAAATTTAACCTCTGTTCACACACTTCATAAAAATTGTTCCTGAAGAGGAATCAGAACAGACATACAGGAAGCCTTCCAGTTCTAGAAAACATAAAGAACACCAAAAGATTTAGCTCTACTTAACTGCAGCGGGCTAACAGTCACAAAATAAATATACAAAGCCATTCCTGTCTGCATTAATGGATCTAAATGGAGAAGAGATGACTGTTGAGCATGTACAAAGGCAAAGAAGAGCCTATGTTTATCATTAAATCATGATCTTTACTGTTTCTCACTTTTTCCCTGTCCTTCAATTACTTTCCATTTCTTGTATAGCAAGGTCTACTCTACAATTGCAAGCTATGGCACATTCTTGCACTCTTACTCTGATGGTATTCTTACCATTAGTGAATGTCTAAGAGATACCTAAATTCATATTCTTCTTCAGCTCTGGCATTCATATAATGACAGGTCTATGTTCAGACTAAACAGGTCTGCTTTTCTTCCTAGAACTCATGTGCCCTGTCTACATCATCATTTGTGGCATTTGGCTTATTCCTCAAATCTGTGTTTCAGCACATAGGGGCTCACAGATTCATTTTAAATAACGACTGACAAAATCCAAGACCAAAGCCCCTCCTAAATGCTCACTAGTGAATCCAACCCATTTGCTGATCCTTCCTGAGTTCATTCTTACGCATTTTCTTGGTTTTTCCACACTTCTAAAACTCCTGTGGCCTCTTTCTCCTTGAATATATGTGTACCTTACTGATCTGCTTGCCCAGGTAGTCCATCTGTCTACCAAATGAAGTTCTATATTATACCCAAATTAAAATGCACTCCATCCTAGATCCTCTCAAATAAGATCCTATGCATTGCAATCAGTCAAAACCACTCTCATCCAAATGCCTAATGGCATCTTCCTAAGCAACTAGCATTACCTCTTCTCCTTGTTCTCTCAGCTACCCATCAACTCCAATCTTTTTTTTTAAATGCCTATCCTCTTATGAATATCCTCCATTACTTTATTTACATTCTTTTTTAATCTTTCCAATTTCTCTGTCACTGAGTCCTTCCTCAAAATATCTTTTAAGTACGACACCCAACAAATACCTGAACACCATGACCAATAACACTCATTGTAAAATCTAAATTGCTACTTCTTTTTCTACCTGGCTTTTGTAAGCTCTGCCTTTTATGAGTATAGTATTCAACACAACAAAGCTCATGAGTTTGAGCTCAATATTATAGTAATATTAACCATATCAAAAGCAGCTTTCAACATTTTGGAGGAAGACACCTTTTTGGATTCTATATATCTCTGTGAAACCATCACATCTCAGTACAGACAGGCAAAAACAATTTTTGCATTTTTCTCTAGAATTCAGGTGGTTTGCTAATAAACATTTAAGTCACAAAGGTGAAAATAAACCAAATAAATGGGTTAGTTGTGCTGTGTCAGTAAGTTAAATAAGGAAAGATTAGTGTACATGAGTGTTTGAATTCTGGGTCCATCAAATATTAAGTGTTCTGAGGAAAACACATAATCAAATGCTATGCAGATGTGTGAACAGGCCAAAAATCATAACAGTAATTTAGGTTTTTTAATAAGTAAAGCAAAAATACCCCACCTTAATTCCACACGAAATTCTAAAATCTCACATAAAGAAATAATTATCATATGGAAGCAAGTTTATTTTTTTCACCCAAACAACACAAAAAACATATATCAAATAGAAACCATTCCAAAGTTCAAATAAAGAATTGATGATTTCAATCTCTGATTGACATGACATTAAAAAAAGTGACCACAAAATCATATCTAGATTTGGACTTAAGGCTTATATCCAATCTTCAATTGCAACAAACTCAGAAAGAAAATCAACTGAATTTTGATAAACCTATTTTGCTGAAGTATTTATTCTTTTAAAAAAAGAGGCAAAACAATCAAATGAAATGTTATGACTTCAAGGTTTGCTATATATTTTTAATATTTGGCACATTCTCTGTAAATACTTGCTTGTAAATGAGATTTTTTTAAAAAAACAAAATATTCTGAAGTAATATGTTTTTCACCAGAATAACTCATGCCTTGAAAGAACTATACTGCTATATTTATGCGTGTTTTTCTTCTTTTTCCCCCAGCTTTATGTAGAATCTCAAAGTTCTTCACAGTACACCTTATTCTCGCGAGACTGCACCGCTTCTCCTTCTCTGCAATGTAGTAAATGTAAAAGTTGACCTCACAGGTCTTAAATAGGTGCCCTTTGCTTTTATGCTAGTCATGAAAATCACAATTGCTGTAATAATTTGCTCCTAGCAGTAGTCTAGCAGCTGTCTAAATTTACAAGGTCAGTTCTAGCACAACCTAAGCCAAACTTTTTAGAGACCTCAGGGTCAGGTTTCAAATAACTGCACATTCCTACTTTAACCAAAAGTAATCCCTGAGACTCAGCACACTTTAAAGATGAATGTTCATCTCTTCTCACATTTGAAACTTCAAAGGCCCAATTACTACTGGGCTGACATGGGCTGTTTCATGATACTTCCTGTGCAAAGTGCTACCTCTCTGCACTCTGTGTTTCTGATGCTTCTGTTATCGCTGGTCAGTTGCTCTTTGGCAACACAAAATTCAATACCAGATTTCCTCTCACTTCTTCCTTGCACTTGTTAAAAGCAATTACTGTTAGCATCCATATTCGAACTTTGAGTTCTGTTTCCGGGATTGTTTATATTCTTTACGATGGCTACATTAATCACCAGCTATTGGGTTATCTTACAGTCAAAACTATTGGAAACACCTGGCTGGAAGATAAAAACAAAAGTAAGGCTACCAAAAATATCAGGATTAAGCTCAAGGTAATGCCACTATAAGACTGTTTGTATGCAGTCTGCTTTCAGGGAAAAACATTGGCAAAATAAATCAATTGATTAAAAGATAATGTTTCTCTTGGCAGCAGCAAAGCTCTTCAAAGTGTATTTCCACATTTTTGCTATTGAGAGTGTTTAGAATGCTATTTTCATTTCCATTCAATGACTGAAAGGTTTTCATAAATAAAAAAAAATCAGGAACAAAAATTCAAATCACAATCAAATCACATATATTTTGCTTAAAACTTTCCTTCGAAAAGTGGGTATTTTGAATCAAATCAAAACTTTACCATTCTTCATTTAGTATCAATATTCAAATTTTTGAATAATCTTCTATGATACATCATAAACAAAAGACATTGGTTAATTCATTAAATTCTTAGCCAATACGTGACAGAAAAGGAGAACAATCCCAGGATGGCTAGTTACTGAAAGGAAATGTGAATTCACAGGACGGATGGGATGGGTTTAGAGTGGATAGGGTGGAAAGAATAAGATTCGTTGTACAAAATAGTTACTTTTTAAAATTTTTATTGCAGTTCAATTTTGTTTAATAGAATTAGGCATAATAAGAGTTTGCACTGCAGTGTTAATGTAAGAAACACTTCAGTGACTTCTGAATCATGTTTTAAAAGATGTGAAGACTTATAATGCATTTTAAGAAGATTAAACCTAATACAACTGCAAAAAATTCAAAGTTCTGTTGTGTCTTGATATTAACCCGCAATCTTGAAATTGTTTGTCCTTTGTAAGGAAAAAAATCAGTGAAATCATTCCCAGTAACTTAATATCCTTAAATGGTTTATAACAAAATGGTTTGCTCTTCTTTCAGGGATTTACCTTAATGATATCATTCCAAAGGAGTCTGGTTTAGATCAAACTGGGTTAAAGATCATGACTGTCAAAAGATGATGTCACTTAGCTTCCATTACTAATAAAACCAGGGGTCATTTTGAGTACAGAAACAGATTGATATTCATGCTTTCTTTACCTCTAATACCTTTAGTCATGCATTACAAAGGTAAAACTTAGCCCCTTCCGATGTAGTTCAAGAGTATAGTACACCAATATGATATTTACAGCTCTTTAGCACAGTTCTTAAAAAGTCAATGGCAAGAAATATCCCAAACCAATTTCAATAACTGAAAATCACTTTGTCTAGGAGATTCTAATTTCTGAATTTTACAAAGATTAAGGTTGGAGATGCAAAAATTTATCAATCCATGCAGATGTAAATAAAAACAGTCAGTATAGCCAATACTCAGTACAATGACTGTAAAATGTAAGGTTAGGATAACTTAATATAAGATTGAAAGGCTAAAATCTTATAACCCATTACAACAGTTCAGCTGTTTTTTTTCTCTTGTCCTAACTATTTAATATTTTGTATCTTCCTAGTACTGTTTGCTGTGCCTGGTATTTTTCAGAACTATCCAACTTTCTCTTATACCTAGAAAACATTAAATATATAGTTAAAATACAAATAGAACAATAATATCAAAATAAAACAAGATTAACCACCTGCAATGAAGAACTGCAATTATCATACAGAATAAGAAGCAATAGAAGTCCAATTAAACAAAAGAGTATTTGCCACCATGGGATGCTCAAGTTGCATGTAGCTTTCAGTGAAATCTCTAAGAAGTCAAACAAAATAAAGCCCTATGATTTTCTCTACAGGTTTATGTCTTGCCATCAGTAGTCTAATATGTGAAAGGAAAAACAGGTACAAAACACTGAGCACTTGATGAATGTAAAAAGAATTATGTGTCTAGCTAAAATGAACTTTGGCCTGAGTATTTAGGACCCTACTTGTCAACTCCTGCTTACATGATTTCATGATTTTAAGAATTAAACTCCAGCTAAATCTACTGCTAAGACTCCAGAAAAGAATCTAACCAGTCCCTTCTGCTAGCCAAGATTTCATTTACTTTTGCATAGTGAGAATCTTAGTAAGGACCACTAGATGGTGTTGTGACGGACAGGGCAAGGACTTCCTTGGATGTTTGTGGTGTCTCGTAAAAGACTTGCTGCTTGTTAGCTCTGACACACATCACTGTGAAATGCTATGGTTCTTCTCTGCATTCATTTTTGACACAGTTGCTGCAAACTAAAACATTACCTATTGCCAAAACATTTAGTTCAGAAATACGTTGCAACATGTTCTTCCACAGACTGTCCTCCAATATTCAACCAACACTACCATATTATTCTTAATTTCTCCTTACTCTTTCTTCTTCGTATTTTTCCATGCCAATTCTCTTCTGTCTGCTTTATTGTCAAGGTTTTTTTCAAATCAGTTTCTGCTGTGCACCCTGCAAAAGAACTGGAAACAAAAAGCAAAAATACATATCCATTTGTCAAAAATGAACCATCATATTTTGAAACCTGCATCTTTTCCTCTTCTGCTTTTGTTATCCTTTGGGTATGAAATAGTATGAAAAAGAAAAATATCTTTTTTTGTTTCTGAAATTTCAGTACAACAACTGAACAAAAACTAACATCAATAAAAGAATAATGTTTAAACACAAAACATTTCACAGTGGAATAATCTTCTGCTTGAAATTCAGAAAGGCTGTATAAATATATTTAAATGAGCACTTTACAATATATATTCCTGATAAAATGTTTAACTTGCACTTAAAGTAATGTGCCATATGGAGAATTAAACAAAGTTCATTCTAATGTGGATAAAACAACCTTTGGAAAAAATAAACACTGCCAGATACTTCATAGGTTGAATCAACTATACAACCTGTTGAAACGTGAATTACCTGCTGAATCAGATATTTAATCTACTAAATCAAAGTTAACACCTACTGACTCAAGCATAGCAACTAGTAAAAAGCTATTAGTACAGATTTATATGTATTCAAGTGAATTACAGTAAATACATTGCTCAAGAAATACAAAGCAGACTCTATCTATTTATTGCATTATGTTTAGACAGCAACAAGTGTTCTGCTATGAGGGAATTTCCCATTCAAACAGCAAGAAATAAGGTATTCCTTTAGTGAGTCAGTTTTCTTCACTAGATGGCACAGATCCTCACCAATGAATTCATAGATATTCTAATGCCTCAGCAGAACTTGTAGGACTAATCAGGGCAAGGGGCAGGGGGAAGACATCTGTGCAATTGCTTTGCTCCCTGCTTCTTTTATTATTCTTTCCCTCATATATCATGTTGCTACACATGTAACTGCAAGGAAAAGTTTGTGAGGAGAAGTAAAGGGGCTCTTGTCCAATGCAACTCAAGAGAATTTCAGTTTGTAAATCCTTTGTGTTTCAGCACCAGATGGTTCTGCACATTATATCTTTTCTCAAATCCTCCAGTTCCTCTACTTGTACAAGCCTGTATATAGGCTTATTTTTTTGACTGGCACATGCTACATCTATGTTGTCTTTTGTCCCTACACAGACTTTTTTTCTGAATATTTGTGCTTTTTCAGTATTTTGTTTGACAGACCTTCTTCATGTAGAGACCAGTGAATGTTGCTTTTTAATTCCATTTGTTCCTTAATATTATGAAGAAAATACTAATGTCCCTTACTGATAGTATGAAGAGGTGTCCATTTGCTTCTTTTTTTTCTACATCTCATACCTTCTGCTCAGGTTACAGCACTCATTTCATTCCATTGGTTTTGTGCACTGATATCCATAGTAAGTATACTTTTCCTTTAGACCAGCCATTTCTTAGGTCCTATTGTTGCCTTTCAAGAGCCAATTCCTATATTTTTGATAATGGCCTGATTATGCCTTTTGAGACATAGAATATGTGCCTACATTTGAGTTTTAATTTGTATCAGAACAGTTTTGACCTGCCAATTTTCCCTATTTACTCTATTTTGGTATGCACCATGGAGCTGCCATGGGACACTTGAACTGAAATCCTTTCAGGTGAAACTAAAGAAGAAGGAGCAATTTCAATGCACACCAGTTGGGGTGGTGACTATAGGATAGCCTAGAATTTATCCCCGCCATTGAAATGTGACTTGTGTGGGCATGAACACCAAGCATTTCATACTACAGATCTTGCTTCTACTGGTCTACTTGCCACTGCAGACATGACACAGACAAAGGCAATCCCAATTACCTTTCACATTCCTCTTTAGTAAATCTAAGACCTAAACTCACACCCACCTACCCCCACTTATAAAGAGATTAAGTTTTATGGTGACTACCAGTGACAGGACTCGAGGAAACAGCATGGAACTGAGTCAGGGAAGTTTACAAAAAGGCTTTTCACCCAGAAGGTAGCTGGGTACTGGAACAGGCTCCCCAGGGAAGTAGCGTCAGCACCAAACCTGACAGAGCTCAGGAAGCATTTAGACAATGCTTTCAGACACAATGTGACTGTTGGAGTGTCCTGTGCAGGCCTGGGAGTTGAACTCGATGATCCTGATGGATCCCTTTCAATTCAGCATATTCTGTGATCCTATGATTCTGGATATTTATGTTGACTCTGCACAGGAGGAAAAATGTATTAACATTTTTATGTAGACAGTAATGTAATAGCTTTCTTGCTTTTAAAAGATTCATGCAGGGAAGGTAAAAACTCCAAAAATAATTTCATAATGAAATAAGCCCTCTTAAAATGAAAATTCATAGCTAACATATATTTAGGTAAAGATACTTTAATACTGAAAATTAGTCAAAGCACAAAAAATTTCAAGCTCTTCTAATTAGATTTTTGATATATCAAGCAGTAATCTATTTAATTTTCACTGCAGAGAATGCTCCTAATAACCTAATAATTACTTGTCAGCAACAGGTATGGAGAAATAAGAATTAAATTATGTTCTTATCATAATTTGGTTTGCTTTTCTGTTGTTCTTTTCCTCTTTTGCTTTATCATTGCATAAGAAGTACAAGGAAATCTGCGTTCTGGATTATAATCAATGAAGTAACTGACTTTCTGCAAAAGGTTTTGTTGATTCAGTGACCTAAGATATTTGAGTGTTTGGGCTAGTTATCAATAGCTTAACATGATACTGGAAATAGAACACTGACTGTTGCAGAAAGGTTGCATGTTGTCCAGCAACCAAGTTATGTTTCCAGAGGATGAATTTTCATATGGCACGTAACTGTGAAACAGGTTTTACTCATTAATACATGACTTGTTACTGACCTAAAAGAAAATTGATTAGTTATTTGCTCTGCACCATGCTTGAGATACCGAGAAGCAGCTGCATATGTCTTTTATCTATGGATTTGTCACACAGCATTTTCTGTTCATACACACAGGATCAAAAAAAGATATTTGTTTTACCTAAAGCAAACAACGACATCCATTATGAACCTACTTCAGCTCCTTTGGTATCTTGGAATAGGCACACACTAAACAGAAAGTGACATATATGGTACATCTTTCATAAACTGGAATACGTTGGTTATGGTGGCTGAACATTTCTTAAAACCACACGATTGCTACAATTACTTTACACTGAACACTCAAAGGAAGAGTACTCATTATCTCTTTTATAAAAGCCAGCAAAATGATCTAACAATGTCTGATACTTTTGTTCATAAAAAAATCTCTGCTTTGAAAGGTTAAATAAGTAATTATTGTAGAAAAAACGCAAACTTTCCTGCATATTAATGAAAAATTACCTTTTATTGTTAGATAAAATGGATTTTTCATTCATTTGGTTTTGAATGCTTAGTGTCAAATTGTATAATGAGATAAACCTTTGTTGGATATTACTATAATAATAATAATAACAACATTTGATTGATTATTATTAGAGCAATAGCAGTAAGCACTACCAAGACAGACACAAAAAAAATTTCTTACGTAAGAACTTAGAATAGAAATAGACAGCTGCAGAAGGGAAATGAGATCAAAAGGACTATACAGGAAGAAAAAAGAATGAGTTTGTGCATTAAGAACATTGCATATGTTAAAGGTTTTTATATAGGGATGATTTGGCATTGATTAGCACTCTCCAAACAGAAAGAGTTGGTTGGATGGAATTAAGTTTCCAGAGCACCCACTAGCAGCTCACTTCCCTCCTCTTTATCTCAGTCACCCTCATTAACAGATGACTAACAGATTAATGGAGGTAAACGGTGACTTCAGCATAAGAACATTTGTAATCACTGTGGACTCTTTTTCCTTCAAGTTTCCAGGTGCACTTCACTGTCCTCAGTCACTGGAAACACAAGTAGTTACTTTTAGGTGTCTGACAGAGACATGCTGTATCAGTATGCTGCTCCCCATGCCAGCTTCCCTGGAACATGACACTTACTCTGTCCTTGGGCTCTTACCAAATCACTCACAGAAATCTGTAAATTCAGGTATTGTGGCCATAAAAAACAGAGTACCATCTTGACTATGAAAGAGCAGAGAACAAGTCACTACCAACCAATTTGATCTCTGTTCTCTTAATACCCTGCATTTTCTCCAGGTTAGAGCATTTCTTTTTAGGACTTAGTGCCAAGAGCCTTAATACATCTTTCCTGGGATCTGGCTGTCAGGACTCAGAGACACCTCAGTCCTGGCACAGATCTGGGCACCATCCTTGCTGATGATGACTAGAGGCACACAGGCACCATCCTGACATCTATTTAGGAAATAATCCTGAACAAATTCCATGAGTTTCATTTTGGTGGCTGTATTTCTATGGAAACTATGAAGCCAGGCAGTCCTGTTTTATAAATGTTTATGTAAACATAAGGAAATAAAAAACCAACAGCGGAAAAAAACAGTATTTTGCAAATTCAATCTAAAGTACACTGAAGCACTCTGACATAAAGAAGTGAAAATTACATTCTTGGTTGGAGCAAGTATGAACTCATTCCAGCATAAGTTTCTTTACATGGCCTATAGTTACTGCAGGTGTATCACTTGACTATGAAAGGAACTTCTTAAATGAAAAATAAAATTATACGCAAACAAGAGTGCAAATATACTTTTTCAGTTATAAAATAATTGGGAAAAAATTCCACAATATATAAAATCTTCTCATTTATAATATGAGATACCTTTGCAAAATTTTAGGAGACAGTTTTGTTTAAAGTGTCTTAAATAACTCTAGAATTGAAGAAAAATTTTGTTGTAAATTCAGAGAATGTTTTAATTGGGAATAAAAGTTGGGAAATAAGTAAACAAACTAGCGAAATTTTTTTCCTGAGAGCACAAACCTGGATGCTTATGTCCTCTTCACACTTCTTGCCATTCTCCTTAAAGAATTGCATCACTGTGTTGGATATTGTACTGGAAACTAAGGCCATGTAAATTTGAAATCCTTCTCAGGTTCATTTCTTGATTTATTTTTTGATTTCTTCCTTCAGAAGTTTCTTTGTAAGAATTGCACTAAGATCCCTCCATTCTTTTTGAGAAGGATGGGGACAAGGGCAGACATCCAGCAGATGCAGTTCTAGAGGGCATTAGCAAATAAGCAGTGAGCCCAGTAATACCAACAGTGACACAGAAATTAACCAAAATCGTGGAGCCACATGGTGATGAAACTGTGTGCCTCATGCACTCTCAACACATACTCCATTCACTGGGATCAAAGTTAAAAAAAAAGAAAATCAGAACATTTATGAAAAAGACACCCTTACAGGCCTCCTTCAACATATGAAAGTCAACGCATCCACAAAGATATCCACCCTTTCCTCTGCAGCAACTCCTCTGAAAACAAGACAGACCATGCACACAAAGGAGGCTTTTTCTCTCAGCTTGACAGCCCACTGCATGCAGGCAGATAAAAGCATTTTGGATCCTTGCCAGGAGAGAAACCTTAAAGCAGCTTCATTAGGCAAAAGTAAGATAATCAGAGTAAATATACAATGCTGCCTTTGTTACTTAAGCTGTTTGATTGGCTGTTTTGCTCTTGGTTGGCCAATTAATACCCTGAGCACAGGGCACTGACAGTGCCAGGCACCTCAGGGTGCATGCAGGAGTGTCAGCATCCGATGCATGGCATGAGCTGCACAAACAGATCTGCAAAAATCTTCATATTTCCTGCTTGCTCAAAGCTGAGAAGAGATCCATCCAAGAGGTCACTCCAGCATGGTAATTATGATTTGTGTATGTTAATTATGTCAATGCAAGCAAAAGTGTGCAGCTCAAGGAAAAAAAAATTAATTTGTAGTAACAACCTGAGTGCTGGCCCCAGCAGTGCAAAGGGGTAGGTAGCAGAAAGGGCAAGCAGAGAAAAAAATGAGCTGGTGATGCTAAATGAAGAGATCTGTGACTCTAAGTAAAAAAAGATGCTAAAGAAATTCCTTAGGGAATATCCATGTCATGGTGACTATGGAATCAGAGTTGGGTAAATGCTGAGAAGGTGAATTGCAACGATGAACATTAAAACATCCTGTGCTACAGTGGGAATACTACAGGGCCTTTGTGCCTAAATCCACAGATGAGCTGAAGATCTGCCCCCACCCCTTCTTTCATTAAGACTGCAGGACATTTGAACAGTATTTCCTTAGACAACAGGAGGAATGTTGTGCCTACGGAATGTTTATTAAGTATTTATATTCATAATTTCCCTTCAGCTAACCACATTCTTTTGGCAATCTCAGACAACATGTTCCTTAACATCAAAATCTTCTACCACCCATCACTGAACCCCTCCCACCACCTTCATGACTGTAACAGTCTCTGTCTTTCCCAAAATCAAAGGAAAAGATCCATTTTGTTTTCGATCAAGTGGATTGAAATACTAAACCTGCTAAGGATGCAGGAGAGAAACTTCATTCTTGTCAGTCCAGTCACAGGGGGCAAATGCAAGAGGGAAACTGTGAAAGCTAAATTCAGTCTGCTAGGTAGGGGACTAAAGTCCCTGACCTGCATAGTAACATTCTCTGAAATCATGCAGGTTATGAAGGCCAGGCAGGAATAATCTCCATGTATGGCAATGAAAGAGCCTACATTAGAAAGACTTGGCTGAACCTTCATTGTAACAGAACCAAACTGTCAGCAGTAGAAACTAAAATAGTCGCATGGGGTCTCTAAAGTGGAAGTTTGACTAGCAGAAATGTCAAGCCCTGTGTAAGACATTTTAGAGCCTGAGTAGAAGGATAATTGATGGGCTTGTGTTCCTAGGCTGCTGACTTTTTGTGAGGGGTGAATTAGGATATGCTCTGAACTGGCAGTTACATACTGCCATACATGGCAGAAGTCATACAGGATTGTTAAGGCCGTTTGTGTGGCAAAGGCTGCATCTAGCATGGCTACGTCCTTGTAGCTTGCATGTTCTTTATCTCTGCTGCTCAGAAGAATGTAGTGGATCTAGAGAATGGGCACACAAGAGAAGAAAAAATGAAATTATCAAGGAGAAAGAGTAGCTACATCACAAGAACAGGTTAGCATCCTTCCTGTAGAGAAAGCTAAGGAAAGAGCCTGACCAGGGGTTATGAATTCGAAGGGGCAGATTAACAGAAATGTAGAGCTGCTGTTCACTAAACTCAGCAATAGACGAATTCTGCAACACTAAGTAAGGTGGCGCCAAGCTAGTATAACATGGATTTAAAATAAAACACCTGTTCTGCTAGTGGCTGGAGATTATCTGGAACTTGATGCTCAGGGAGGCAGTAGAAGCTGGGAGATCTTAGGAAGAAAAGGTACAGACAAACTCATAAACAACAGGGTCACAAATGATACTAAAAACATGGGTTAGGATCTCATGTACAATATTCTAATACAGTAGCTGTAAAGTTGGTGGAGTACATGAGTTATAGCTTGCAAGTTGGCCAGACTTACGCACTCTGTTAAAACGGCATTCTTTGACCTGCCCGTGACATAGCACTGGATGGACTGCTGGCCTGCCCTAGGGAGAGCATTTCTCATTAGCAATGAAATCTTAACACTGAAATGTCAAAATGTCTCTTGTACTGTGCCAATGACTGACTGTTGAAGCTAATCCTGAGAATAGCTGATCATCACTCCAACAGTGAAAACATTGCTCGAAAGCCTTAATATCTGAAATTTGTCCTTGGTGTCTGGAAACATTCACCTGGACTTCTTCACTTTAATCAGCTTGTATCTTGTTCTACCAAGCACACTTCTCACAGATATGTACACCATGCAGATAACCAAAACTGTCCAGTGAACAGGAACTCAACCATAATGCCTCAGTATGAAGAAAGATGTCACCAAGCATAAGACAGTAAGAGAAAAAGATTCTTTCACGGACCTTAAAAAAGTAATAGTGTTTATCTAAGACTTAGCTATAATAGTCAGATCAATTGCCCAAGGGATTTTATTCCAGTCCTCACACAAAGTGTGGCATGATGGCTACAATTCTCTGACTAGGACATGAGAATGAATCTGCCACTGTAGGTGAGGACTTAAGTAGCACACCATAGCTGCTTCTTGAGAGTTCATAAAACACCAAAAACCGTCACAAATTTTTGTGAATGTCCAACACAGAACATGCCCTTGAAACCAAATTGCAAATGCTCTCCAACATTCTAGAAGGTATTCTAGACGTAGTGATGTTATTTCACTGTGCTTTCCCATTTCAAAACAGCAACCAAAGCTGTGCTTGTTCTCATTCAGTAAGGCCCAGTTCCAAATAATCTAAACTGCTCAGGTAACTGAATTGTTAAGAGTATTTGAATTCCAAAGATTTACTATTCACAGCATAAAGAATTGTTTCCTTTTATCACTTTTAAATTTGCTAACACTCAGAGTAATTGAGTGTCTTCTTGTTCTCACATTATGAGACTAAATTAAGAGCACCAAACCATCTATCTTCATTACACAATTCACTAGTCAGTGTATCTGTTCATTCTTTCTTTTTCTAAATTACTTAAGTTAGCTTTTTCACACTAGTTTACATGCACTGCTTGCCCTGCTAATTTCTCTGTTCTCAATGTTTTTTCCCATTCATCTTTTGATTGTTCAGAAGGAAGGTGATATGAGTATCTTGTTTTCATGTGGTTGCTGAGTCAGAACTTTACTAATTCAAAACTAAACAGGCCTTTTTTTATCTATGTTTGCTGGCATAGGCTTTGCATCTTTTTTCATGACAGCTCTTGCAGACTATTATGCACTATCCCCAACCTTTGTGTGGACTGAAGACTAAATTTTCTCCTCCCCTTCTTTCTTGGCATGATAAAATGAATGGACAACAAAATCTTGACCTCTGCTGAAGTGAGGCAGGATAGAGGTTGGCTGTAGAAAGTGATTGGAAGAAATTGGTATTTTTCAGAGATAGACAGAAAAACTTTATTTTTTGGGTTGTGTTTTCCCAGCAGTTGCAGTAAATAGAATAAGAGAGGCACTGACTGAACAAGTAACTGTTCTCAACACATTCTTTTTCTTGAGGAATCATTTTCTAATCAGTGTTTTCTACCCTCATAGTTGGCAAGTCAAAGAGAGCAAGAAAATGCATCTAAAAAGCTAGAGGACAGATGAAAAATGTATTCCCAGAAGCATAGTATCTACATGATATGACATTTACCCTGACTGCAATGAATCTAATTTTCAATCTAGTTCAACAGAGCCCTGCAACGTCACTTCACTGGGTCCAAAGGAAGAGATGATTCCCAAAAGCAAGACCATTCTACTAGAATGCCTGTTTTTAAATTAATATATTGCCTTAAGAGCCATATTACAAATGTGGTGTAAGGAAAATAAGAGAGAAGAGAATAATTACAAAGTACCAGCTATTCCAGCATTTGACCATACTGGTGCATTGTAGTACAAACAGGGTCAAATGAGAAAGGGCATAAGGTACTATCAATCAGGAGTGTTCAGCACCTACGACTGAATAGAAAGTGGGTAACACTAGGGTTACATTCCCAATTTTTGCATTCCTCGCCAAACCATGACAGTCAAAGTGACTGGGGACACAGAAAATGAGAAAGGATGCAGCAGCAGCAAACTCAATAATGAAAGCAGATTTCAATCATATATAGCCTGGCTAAATATTGGGTTAGGATGTGAGAGAGATGACACTCCAGTATCTCATCGAGAGATACTGGAAGTCCCTCTTTGGAGCTGTTAGCTAGCAAATCCAAGAGAAGTCAGCTAGTGCTTCCCTTACTCCTGGCACTGACGGGGATGCTATTCAAAATGTTACTACCAAATACCTACTCTGTGGTAGCTGGCAGATAGCTAATCACACAATCATCTGCTGGTGGGATCAGGTGTAAGGGGAAGTGGGACTTAGTTTCAAACAGGGAAATCATCTAATGTGACAATATATAAAAAATAAAGTTGAAGGTGCATTTGAAAAGTTATAATACTTGGAGGTAGCTTGGAGATTGCTTGCTGACCACAAAAACATCCCACCACAAGGCTGAGACAGAGGCAGTAATGTTGTGAAAGTATATGGAAAGAATTCCATGAAAGAACAACTGAAAATCTACAATGCTTCAGCTTGGAAAAGTGATAATCAAAGATGGATGAGATGGAAGTCTGTGAACTTAATGAGTATCTATAAACTTAATGAAGGTGCAGGAAAGGAAGTAGGTTTCCTTGCAAGAAGTTAAAATCATAAAACAAAACAAAAGGATATGTTTCTTTGTGCACAGTATGCAATGCCTCTGCTATGGGGTCTGGCAGATGTGAGAAGTCAATCCAGTCTTTTCTTCCACTACTGTAAGGTTTGTAGAAGAAAAATTCATTAAGAGATTTAAAATAAACTGACAATTTGATCTTTAGCTGTCTCTGAACCACAAATGGTTCAAGGCCAGGGAAGAATTTAAAGGAACTACCAAAACACCTTTCTTTCTTTCTTATAATCTTCCCTTGACATCTGCTGGTGTCCGAGAATGATACTGATGCAGATAGACCTTTGGTCTGACATAGTGCAGTCATTCTTACATTTTTATGAAGAAAAAATCAATAACATGAGCTGTAGCAAATTGCAAGGACCAGATGGTACTCACCTAGGAGTTTCAAAGGGACTAAAATATGAAAAAGATGCACTGCAGTAAGTGATTCAGTTAAAATATAAAATGTCCTTGGTAGCACATAGTGGGAACTAAAGTTTCAGTTCACAGAAAGGTTCTCAGACTGAACTGAAGTTCAGATTAGAAAGCCTGATTTCCATGCTGGAGAAAATTGTAGAAAACATAAAAAATAGACTGAGTAAGTCTATGGATAGGTGTGAACATAAAGAGGAAGAAACAATTTGCCTCCTGTAAATATATTTTTGGAGTTTATTCAAAGAATCAATGACCAAATGGAAAATAGTAACTTGATCCTGGCTTTTCAGGAAGTTTTTAACAACATTTTTCAGTTAAGATTTATAGCGAAACTAAGTTTCCATGGACTAATAACAGATGTATAGAAAGATAGAAAGCAATTAATTACAAAGTTGATGATATTAACACTAGGGTGTTGGGACTTCCATTTTACAATATGCATTAAGGATCTAATAGAGAGTATACTTCAGTGACAACACTGTAGGACACTGTCATAACGTTGAATGACTGGAAAATAAAATGGTAAACAATACCAATGTTGGTATTGTAAAAGTAATGTACATGAGAAAATAATCCCCACTGTTCATATGCATCAATGAGCTCTAAACTAAGTATTACCAGTCATAAAGTCCTGGAACCTCAGGCCAATACTGAGGTGTTTAGAAAAGCAAATTTTAGGAGTTAAAATGAATAGAAAGGAAAATATTTCATCTGAATTATGCAGACTACTCAAGAACTTGTACACAGTTGATATTTCTAGCCCACTCACCTCAGAAGTATACAGTAAGATTGTAAAGCTACAAGGAAGGATAATAAAAGTCTACAGAAAACTGTTTATGAAGACCAAGTTAAAAGATTTGTATTTTTTACTCCCAATTAAGAAATTACAAGGAATCCACAGAGAGGTAAATGATGAAGTGCAGGATCATGATTTTAAAATTATGCGTGAAACAAGGAGGATTGGTGAGGAAGGGCTGCTCAGACAAGTGAGGAGACATCAAGTGAGATTACCAAATGCAGGCACAAATCAAATTCCCCAAGATCAGTTACCCCTAAGTACCTTCACATCCAGGTCAAAAGATCCCTAAATGGAGGACATCCGGTAAGATTCACAACTATCTAGGCAGAAACACATGCTCTGCTTGGCCTGCTCTTACTTCTGCAGATGGAAATCTTCAAAAGGATATTGGAGTGGGAAAATTGTTAAGAGACCTAAGTTATCATTCCCAGGCATTTTCAGTAGCACTGCCAAAACTCTAAGAGATGGTGAACTGGATTTGTCCACCATATGATTGTTTATTCTAGAAAAATAAAGTTTTTCATTAACATTACATAACAGAGATAACCTGTCACTGCAATGTAACAATGCATTTTTGAAAAAGATTTCTTCTAAATGTCAATGACTACTTTTTAATTTATTGTAACACACACAGATTTCATCTGGATTAAAGTCCCTAATTTTTGGAGTCTGTACAAAGAGGTGCTTGGTATACTTAGTACAATTCAATTTAAAATGACTGTTTAAAGACACTGCTACTTCTACCACGTGCTTCCTTTTCTAGTATAGTACCTTCCTTGGGCTCTGTTTCCTCCCTTCCTCTCCTTTTCTGAAACTGTTACTAATTCCTGCTTCTCCATGTTTTCTCTCTCACCCCTCCACCTTTTCTCCATTGCCTTTGCTTTCGTGTGAATTTATTAAATAGATAACAGTGGAAATGAAGTGTCATTATTAACAGGGGATAAGACAGTTCATAGCCCTCAGCCACTGTTTAGAGTAAGTTTAAGATTTGAACAGACATTGCTGTTTCAACTACAGCCCCATTCACATCTGGAAGACCTCCACAATATTCAGAATTAAGAGTATATATTTGGGTTTATTGCTTGTTTATAGAAAATCTTCTGTACTAGATGATCTAAATGCATGATCCAAAGTCAATGGATTCTATGTTTAACATAGGGTTGATAGATTCAGCTTTTTGCATTAAAAAGAGAGCCTATTAAAGGGGAGGATATTTGTTTTTTGTCATTTGTTAGTTTTCCTTCAAAGAATTAATAACTATCTCTGAGCTGACAGAACTTTCAGAAAGATAGTCTACCATATTTAAATTATCACCATTACCTTGGATCCCCAGCAAAACTGCTCACAGTAAACATTAATTTCTCAGGATGAAATTTAAGGGAGGAAGTGAATCTTGAGTCCATGGAGTGCTGTAGACAAGACAGACATGTTCTTTATGTACTTTTTTGTACAGTTCTCCGTAGGAATTAGGCCATGTTGTGTTTAGGAATGTAATTAAATTCCCCTTTCTACTAGCTCTATTAGTAGAATGTGCAGAAGTATCTGGTGAATGGATTTGATGGGCACATTTGTAGGTATCAGAAATGAGTCTTGGATCCCTTGTCCCAGTTCACAGTTCCCGCCACAATTCTCTCTCCAATATTTTCTATGGGTACTTACACATCACCTGAAACTCAGAATAGCTAAAGCACCTAATACTTTAGTCCTGTTCCCCTTTCAGTGTGGTTATGGCCTTTCTTTGGCTGATACCTATTTGTGCCAACTCTTATTCTGCCCTTTCATTAAACGCTTCAGAACCAGATGGAGTTTTTTTGTAATGTCTTTCAGTATATTTCATCTAATATGTTCTTCCCATGTTTGTTCATGCTCTTATTACCTGGTAACATAACATATTTTCATCTGCCTTTTGAAAGTATTACCTTACTAATATCCAATCAGAATTAAGCTGAAAAGACAATTTTCTTTGTCTGCATTTTTAAATATTTTAACCTTTTTATTTCATCTATTCAGAAGTTAATACAAAGCTTTATTTTCACCACTCATTGGTTCACAGTTTTGAACCAAGTGAAAAAGAGTCTGAAAGACAGCACTGAGACTGATGAGGTTTGTGGAAAGACTTGAGTCAGGGTTGTTTAACCTAAAGAGAAGATTGAAGATAGGCACAAAAGTCTTCAAGTAAGCTAAAGGCTGCTGCAGGAAGAAAAAGAAAAATCTGTTTTCCACGTTCAAGTTGGATAGGACAGGAAATGATGGGTTTCAATTGCAACAGGGAAGATTTAGGTTACTAACGTGCATTTTTTTTTATAGTGATCAAAGTTAGTGAAGCATGGGAACAGATTGTCTGGGGAGTCTGTGAAACTTCTTCTTTGGAGAAATATAAAAATAACTTGGACCAATATATACCTGAGGTGATATTTGCCTTGTTGATTATGCCTTCTGGCAGGAAAGATGTATTAGATGTTCTCTTCATGAAACCTTCCAGCCTATTATGATTATAATGTTTATATTTCCAAATTTATCCACTCTCTTGAGAGCTTTGAAGACCAAGAACTAAGATCTCAAATTTGATTTGATAACTGAGGAACAGTCAGTGTTTAATCAAAGAAAAAAAAGTTGCTTGTTGAAGTGCATCTACTGGATTTAAATGTTAAGACATTGGAAATTTTTCTATATATAGGAACGTATTCCCATGTGAAGAGTGTTACTGTAATAGCCTGATTCAAAAGATAAAAAATATATGGCTCACTGTGGGCACACTAGCAGCTGACAAGCTGGAATACTGCCTCCTCAGTATCCACAGATGAAAGAAAGTGCAGCAGCTGTTACTATTCAGGTAGCTGGTAGTGATGAAGAGCCCAGGAGGAGCCTGAGGCGGTCTACTGCCTTGACAATTGCAGGACAGATGGCCTTAGTTGTGATTTATATTACTAAATATTTTCCTCTTTCCACCTCTGTGTTGCCTGAATCTAAAATCGTTCAGGTGGTCTTCACCCAGGGTACGACTCGGGTAATGAGGCATTACTCTTCTAAGAGGTGCAGAATTATATACTACTGGCATGTGTGCAAGACTACACAGGACCTTTTGTTCAAGAGTCAGTCTTAAGTGCTTGTAAATTAATCTTTTCTATATTTTTGAGTTATGGTATTTTTATTCCTTCTAGGAGTAAGATTGTGTGAGTAGCAGGTTTCAATAAGGCAACTGCAGAACAGGCAATCATCCGTTCATCCGGTCAGAAAGCCTGCTTTAAAACTGCCTCGCAGTAATGCTGCAGTCCCAGTAGCAGAAACCTGACATTCAGCCAGAGCACTTCTCAGCAAATTGATACAAAAATTTCTCCTCAACTAAAAATTAGTGAAGAAAACGTTTCATGGCATGAATTGCAGAACTTTGATCTTCTTAACTCTAAAGCATGGTTTTGAGACAAATGTTCAAGCTTCCAACTTGACTAAATCCAAAAACATTTCTAAGTTTGTTGGGGCATTTTTTTGGGACAGATGATTTAAATAGGAAAGGGAATTTATTTTTGAGTATTAAACTGCAGATTAGAAATTTTCTGAATTGACAAAATGCATTTACACTCCAGAATAATTCAGCTAAATATACTTTAGTATTAGAAAAAGAAAGGATAAATCACTTAGTTTTGGCTATGAGGTAGGACAGACTGTCTTTCTAGGTCCTACCTTGTTCGAAGTCTGGTTTTCTTTTTCTATAAATACAAAAAATGATGATTTTTTTATATGATTCCTTCATAAATAGTAATTACTGAGAGAAAACAATTGAAAGGATGTTTTCATTCATTGATGTAGATACAGTTCTGAAATGTCCCAATACTTTCCTCATGCCTTTGATCTCTTGGATGGATATCTGTTTCCCTTAGGGTTTTCTTTAAGTTAGCAGCCTGAAATAGACTCTGGACATCTGAAGATGCTACTTTCTCTTTTCCTTATTGGGATTTTCAGCAAAAAATATATCGTATTAGATATTATACAGAATAGTTACATACATATACACACACACGCGTATTTATGTATGTATGCATATATATACATATGTCATAGAAAAGGTTGGAAGAGGCCTCTGAAGATCATCTAAGAAGGTTAACTTCAGATGTTATGTTCAGATGATCATGTTGCTCATAGTCATATCAAACCAGGTTTAGAAATACCTCTTTCCATTGCTTAACTACCTTCTTTGTGAATCTTCCATTCCTCGCTTTATGTAGTCAATATTTACCTTGGTTCAGCTTGTGACTGTTGCCTCATTTTTGCTCTGCATACATGAGAAGAGTCTGGTTCTGTCTTTTTAATAACTGCCACTATAGATAGAACAGTTTTATGGAGGTCATTTTAACTAACACATTTATGGAGAAATTAATACATTTTCATTTTCTACCAGATCATTTGCCAATCATGACATTTTTTAAGCAATTGTCTGTTTCCCTTCCTATGAAGTCAGAAGCCTTGACATCTGACAAAATTCTAAAATTTTCACATATTCACAGGTACTGAAAGCATCACAGAATCACAAGAAAGGTTCCACCAGGAAAAATAACAGATGTTGGCTCTTCTATATACAGGTTTCTTGGCTGCCCCACTCTCAGCAGCTGTTTGACTTGCCATACATATTTAGATATAGTATTCTCACAAGTTGCTTCAATTATTATTAAAACACAGTAGAAAAGTAAGGAGGAGGATTCAGCCTTGGAAAAAAATTATTACAGAATCTAAGCAAAACAATTAGCCATAGAGCAAATGTGTGCAACATAAACCCTCATGACTTACATATCCAGTTATAGTTCTAACAAAGAGAAAGCAAACACTGAAAAATAGCTTTCGTGGGTGGGGGGACAGATACACAAAGAAGAGAAAGAAAAAGCAATCATCTTCTCTAATTTTCAAACAACCACCTCATCTTTTTTTTTTTTCATTAAAATAACTGAATTCTAAAAAGTTCTAGTCAGACATTACTTTTTGTCAGCTAGAGGGCCTACTTCTCCACAACTGAGATTCTTTTTTTACCAACATCAAAGGGTCTTCATTTTTACCAAAACACATGATCTACAGTGTTATGTTCTGCCCTCATAATTTCCTGTATTTTTAAAAATATTTTTAAATTATGTCAAGGTCAGAAAAAAGGATCCTCATGTTTCTTCCACTGATTTGTATACAAAAGTTCATTTTTAGCAAGGTTTTTCAGACCCAAATGGAAAGTTTAAAAAAAGGACATGTGAGACTTCAGAGATAATGTGCTGTTTTACGCTTGGATTATGCTCATGCAGTCTGGAGCCGCACATATGCTTAACTCATGTCCTGTAAAGTGTTCACGGTAAAAAAAAAAATAAAAATCCATACATATTTGTTTTATTATAACTAATGGCAAAAGTCAAGATATGTAGTCATTGATTCCAAATGTGGTGGCTACTGCCTAAAATACAAATCCAGCATCACCGACGAAACCTGTTTTATAAAAGGCAGGTGACATATTACATCTATATAGCTGCATTTTCATTCTCATAAAGACATTGAAAACTGTTTTTCAGATATCCTACCTGTATAACAAACTCTTTTTGATCAGATTACCTTTGATAGTGTTTTTTTCATCATCTCTCACCACTTAACACTTAGAGTATTTAGCTTAGAATTAGAACTAGACATTAAAGGCAAATAATTTTGGGTTTCTGTCTGATAAAAAAATAATGAAATGAAAAAAGCAGGGTCTCAAATGGACATGGAAAGTTTTAGAGAAGCTGGAGATGTTCCTGAAGAAGACTGTCAACCGAGGAAATGAATGGATTTTTGAGACACAAAAGGACAAACTTCATAAGGTACCAAATATAAAACATCACAAAGATAAAAAGGTGGTAGTGATCTCATTTTCATCTAGGTATAGACTTAGTACACTGAAAAATACTCTGGTGAAAGAACTAAAATAGAGATCCATTGGGCAATATTTGTCATGCAATAATCAGAGCCTAGGAATATTTTTGCAGTGCTAAACGCTGAAGTTAATGAGCATCTGACTCCTCATTGCAAGGCATCCCACCTGAGCCTCTCAAACATAAGCTCTCCAAATAATGTTTCTATTATGTTAATAGAGGTGATTGTTTCATTAAAAGAATCAGAAATTGTGCTTTGTTTGGCTAAAAGGTGCAAACTGTTACCCATACAACAATATTCAATCATTCTGAGACACCTTCAGACATCAGCACTGCTGCTGTAAAGGGTCCAGTAGATCTCGTTGTGAGGTGATGCATCCCATGGCTCAGCTGGTTTCACCTGCCCTGGCTCTCTGCCTGAGGCTCTCAGAGCCGCTTGCAGTTCTTCCCTCATGGAATTTGGATGAAGCACTGGCTGTTTCCCTGCACAATGTGTCTGTGTGCCTTGAGGACTACATGTGACCCCTGGACTAATCTCTCAGGATACCATCATTGCATGTGACCACTGTTTCTCATTACAAATGCCCAACATCTATTTCTGGGAAGTAGTGGCACCAAATTCAAGTGAGATTTAGCTTTTTATTCCATGCTGTGCCACCTGATATATCTGGAGGCTCCAAATCTTTGGCATAAATTCTCTCACAGTACAAGCAAGCTGATTTTCATTCATTCTTTACTGAAGAGAATATTACTGTGAAACGTTTTGTCTCAGCAGTGCTGCATTGTATTTTGAGAGTTGAATATGACTATGAAGGCTTTTTGGTATGTTTCTAATTATGGCATCAATCTTCAGGAACCCAGTAGATTGGAGATAAAGCCTATATCTTTGATATTTTACAACAGATATTCTGAATTTTTTGCAAGTACCTGCAAGAAAAATTCCATTGATATCTGATAGATGGGATAGTGACATAGAACATGGTCTTTTTTTTCTTTTTAAAGGCAAATGTAAAAGACCGGGAACTTAATTTTTTTTTTTTTTGTAAAGTACTCAGGCTTTCATACTTGCACAGAAAAACGTCACTCTGATTTCCCACACTTGACATCACATATTTATGCAAGTTCTGTAGTTCTGTGGCATCTGTTGAACTTCAGCCATCTGGACTCATGTTCTAGCCTTAGGCATTCATAACCCAGCAATATTTAACACATCTCTTTCCATATAGAATTCATTTGGCATCTTCTGAATTGCTGTGCCAAGCAAAGTTCTAGTAGAACCAGCAACCTAGTAGACTTCTATTACACCTTTGCTCAAAACAGCAACTGAGAAGATGCCAAATAGAGGAAAGTCAATTAGTTTTTTTCTTTCCGATTATTTATGTGTAAACTCTGTTTCAAATACCGACAAATTCCACTTTTCAGCTAGCTTTCTAGTACACAGATAAAATGGTGTGTGCTCTCTCTCTGAAAAACCTAAATCAGCGCAGAGATATGAAGCTACTTCTGACCTGTTCTGAAATCACTATCAGAGTGATTAAACCCAGGCAATCAAGTGCTACAATGTCAAATGGATTGACACTAAATGTTGTAAGTTTGATGAACTAGGAAAGGATGGGTTATTATATCACTTCATGGCATCATGAATGTCAAATGGACACAAGGAAGTAACGCAAGAGTTTAGGGTGCCTTAAATCTAAACATCCTAGGGTGATAACCAATGCCCATCTTTAGGTCAGATTTTTGATCCAACATTTCTTTAGGCTGCATGGTAGTTTCTCATCTATTCTCTTCATCACAGCAAATGACTATGTCATACTGCATATCTAGTTCTTAGCTTTTATGACAAATCTTATATGGACAAGTAAACCTTATACCAAGCTTTCCAGTATTTATAAGTATATCACTATTTGTTTTATGATAATTTTTACATGTTAGGTTTTAAATTTAAAGTTCTGTTAATGCAATAATTGTCCTTATTTTTCAATCTTCTGGTGAAGTGCCTAATGAAGAACAAGAACTCAAAGTGGTCTTTGGTATAACTCTTGTCATATGAGAACAGAAAAAATCTCAGCAGCACTGTGATAATTCGGATCCCTACCCTCAGAGTTCTTGTTTTCTCTTACTGTCACCAAGTAATGTATGGTTCTTTTGAATCTGTGTCTTCCACAGCACGATCTTCATTTCTGTGTAGCCAACATGCAAATAAGCACTTTTTGTGCTTATTCTTCTCTCAATACTTTTCTTTTTTCATAATGATCCTCATAGAATGATTATGGTTATGATTACTGGTAAACAAACTTTAACAATATGAGCCTTCGGTCATCACAGGTATAGTTAACACAGAACCAAAGATCTTGCATGACTGTGTTCAAGGATTTTTTTTCTCTTTTTCTCAGGAATAGTATGGATATGTGGGTCCTGCTTGTAACAACTGCAAATCAGTGCAATTTGAATATAGTTTCCAGCCAAGATATTAAGTACACTAAATTTGACTCTGATTCAAAGAATCATAGAATGTCTCATGTTGGAAGGAACCTTAATGATCCTTTAGTTACAACTCCCCTTCCATGGCCAGGGACACCTTCCACTAAATAAGGTTCTCAGAGCCTTGTCCCACCTGTGTCGGAGTTTGGATCTTGGTTTTTTTTTGGGGGGGAGGCTTTCTTTCTTTTTCTTTATCTTCAGGAATTTTTCTCCCATGAGCTGTTAATCACTGAGTACTTAAGAGAACAAAAGCACATGGCCAAAGCCTTTCTCCTCAACAGGGCGGAGGGCAGGGGGCAGGGGGCCGGAGATCTCTCTAGTGGGAGCAGGGAAAACGCGAGATTTTGGGGACTGAAAAAAAGGGGCAGGGGCGGGGAGGGGTTTGGCTCTCTCTTTTGCCCGAGACCCTCGGAATTGCACGGGTGAAGCTGCGCTCTTCTGAACCCACGGCCACTGAGAAACCAGCAAGGAGCTGCCGGTCTTTCTGCTGTGAGTTTTCCTCCACCCAAACGGGAGTTGCCATCAGCCCGTCTCTCCCCCGCTCCTCCGGTGCCGCTCTGAAGGTTTTGTTACATAGTAACACTGCTCCCCCTGCACGCCGGGACCTCCTGCTGCCCAGCTCGCTGTGTCTGAGGATCCTGCTGGCACGGACAGCAGCTGACCCCCGCCCCTGAGGGTTTGTGGAACTCCCCCACCTCTCTCCACGCCGGCGGCCGCCATTGCCCTGTGCTACCTGGGCTCACGCCAGAGCGCCCCCTGCAGCCGCGGGGGAACCATCGCATCCGGAGCGCCCCCTGCAGGCTGTGACTGGAACTGCACCAAGGGAAAAGGTGCCCGAGGCCAGGCAGGCTGCCACTGGATTTCTGGTTGTTTGTTGGTTAATGCCATAGTTGTTATTATTTGTTAGCTTTATTTTAGATATTAGTAAAGAACCGTTATTCCTATTCCCATATCTTTGCCTGAGAGCCTCTTGATTTTAAATTTATAATAATTCAGAGGGAAAGGGGTTGCAGTTTTTCCATTCCAAGGAAGGCTCCTGCCTTCCCTAGCAGACACCTGTCTTTTAAACCAAGACAACCTGGCTGTGGACACCTTCAAGGATGAGACATCTACAACTTCTCTGGGCAACCAGTTCCACTGCCTCACCAACCTCACAGTAAAGATTTTTTTTTAGTATCTAATATAAACCTCTTCTCTTTCAGCCTGAAACCATTCCCCCTTGTCCTGTCACTACATGGTCTTGTAAATAATCTCTTTCCATGTTTCTTGTAGGCTCCCTTCAGGGACTGGAAGGCCACAATTACATCACCCTGAATCTTCAAGGGTATTAATGAAATTAATTTTATTGCCAATAAATTATTTAGACCAGGTTCTTTGTTTGTTTGAGACAGTGTTCTCTTACCCTTCAAGGAAGGTACGCCTGTTTCTTTGAAGAGACATATAGACATTTTGTTTCAGCCTAGTCTAACTGATGCTTCTGATGACCTCCAGCAACCTTTCCAAGTGCAGTAATGTCATCTAGGCAATTCTGGAGTCCAGCCTGCCTCTTGAGAATCAAAAGTACTGTTTGCAAAATACATACACTTACAGAATTTTTTACACTTTTTGGATTGCTTACTCTATTAGGTCTTTGTTCTCACACAAAACCCTGCAGAAATCCATGATCTTTAGAGACAAATAAATGCAGGCATGCTGTCTCCACAGGACAGATATAGCAAATAGAGACACTATCACATATTGCTTCAATAGCCTGATTTGGTGTACACATGTGGGATTTTGGGAGAGTGCTTTGAGGCTTTTTTCACCAGTGTAACAAAATCATTAACAGTGCTTGACTACAACTATTCATGTTCAAAACAGAACTCATGCTCTTGGCCACATCACATATTTTAGATTGGGATCCATGATAATGGCAGAAGATATTGTCTATCCTTTCCCCAATGGTTCCATTTCTCTTGTAGAATAATAATAATTTTCAGGTTTTGTGTAGATTTTAATCAAAAGCATAGTTTGCCTTGTATTTTAATAGTTTCTCAACCTTGTAGCTTTACAGATGTCGAATCACTGCCAATTTTCTCAGCCTCTGCTCTAAACTCCAAATTTTTCTAATTCCAGTCAAGTTGCAACAGTGACAATAGGTGTGATTCAAGCAATAAATACTCCCTAATGCCTGGTGTTACTGTAATCATGTCATGTGCCATGTTCTATGACCATTTTAGCTTTCAAGGTTTCATGGGAGAATCAGCTTCCCCGCAACAGTTTCCCAGACCAGGTTTGTATTCACAAAGCTTAAAGCATTCAGCTACGGTGAGGCCTTTAGCCAAGGGGAGGGGGGAATGAACATCAATGAAACAGCATTTAACACCTGCAAAGAGTGAGTACAGAGTACATGCTGGTTTCTGCTCCAAGACAATGTAAAAGCAGCTACACTCATTCCTCAAAAAGCTCTGTTGCAAATTACCAGCTCGTTGTTTCCAACACTGATCCAAGCGCTATAACAGATTGCGGGCACAGGCTGGAGGTGGCACAAGCAATACGTACTGATGTCGGAGGCAGAGGAGTTTCTTCTTTATCACCAGTTGTTCCTGCCCCATGGAAGTGTTCACCAGCCCGTGGCGACCCGAGGGTAGAGGAGGGCAGGGAGCGAGCATTCCCAGCATGTCCCCAGGCCCGGGCCCGCCGGGAGCCCCGGCCCGGGACAGCCCCGCTCCCGCTCCCGCCTGGCAGCACAACCGAGCGGCGCCCTCTACTGCCCAGCGCCGAGACTGCAGCGCTCCGCGGCAGCGGCCCGGCCTGGGCCACGGCCCGCGGCGTGGGCACAGGCCCTACTTTCCTCGAAGCCCTACTTTTGTTTTTTTCCTGGTAGTCAGATTTTCTTGTGCATCAGAAAAGATAGGCTTTTTCCTGGTTTGGCATTGCTGGCCATGCTTCGTTTGATGAAGCCCGGGGTATGATTCTGGGCTTCAAGCTTCATATTGAGCTGCTCATCTACCAGCACGCCCAAGTCGATCTCCTCAGGGCTGTTGTCAATCTGTTCTCTGCACAGCTTCTGTTTGTGCTGGGGGTTGCCCCGACCCAGGTGCAGGACCTTGCACTTGGCATTCTTGAACTTCATGAGGTTCACCAGACCCATCTCTCAAGCCTGTCCAGGTCCTTCTGGATGGCATCCCTTCCCTTCAGCAATTGCAGCAAACAGCCTGGTGTTGTCAGGAAGGTTGCTGGGAGTGTCTTTAATCCCACTGTCCTTGTCACCGACAAAAATGTTAAAGAGCACTGGCCTCAATATCAGACCCTGAGGACACCACTTGTCACTGGGCTCCCCTTGGACATTCAGCCATTGACTGCAACCCTTTGAGTACAATAATCCAGCCAATTCTTTATTCACTGAGTGGCCTCTCCATCAAATCCATGTCTGTTTATCTTAGAAACAAGGGTGTCACCCAAGACAATGTCAAGTGCTTTGCACAAGTCCAGGTAGTTTATGTCAGTTCTTCTTCCCTTTTCCACCAATGTTCTAATTCCATCACAGAAGATCACCAGACTTGTCAGGCACAATGCCCTTAGTGAACCCATGTTGACTGTCACCACTCACCTCCTTATCTGACATGTGCCTCGGCATAATTTCCAGGAGGATGTGCTCCATGATCTTGCTGAGCACAGAGGTAGCACCAACTGGCCTGTAGTTCCCCTGGACTTCCTTATTTCCCTTTTTAAAAAGGGGGGTTATGTTTCCCTTTCTCTAGTCAGTGAGATCATTAGACTGACACAGCTTTTCAAGTATGATGGAGGGTGACTTAAACCCTTCATCTACCAGTTCCCTCAGGACCCAGCAATGTGGCCCATCAGATCCCATGGACATGTGTACCTTCAGGTTCCTTAAATGATCTTGAATCCCTTTTTCCTAAAGTGTCTCTCACTGTTACAGAAGACTTTTCTGAGGCCCAGTCTTGAGACTTTGGTTCTGCATGAATGATTTCACAAACCATTTTATTTTGATTTAGAATCTTTAAAGGTATAATAGGCCTTAATTTTTCAAATATCTTAATTATTCTTTTTTTTCCACTAGAATGAATTTTAAAAAGATAAAAGACATGCATTAAACAAGACTTATGATTAGAATTTTGAATGCAAATTTGTAAACAAAAAGTAAATAAAGTACACACAAAAATCCCAGCTTGTATTGTACATGGCTCTTTTGTAGATGGCTAAGCATATCTTGCTTAATATCCCTCCTGTATGTCCCCCTTCAAAAACTGAGGCATCCAGCATTCACAGAATCATTCTTCCTGTCATAAAGCATTGATGGTTTCCCTTTACTCTGTGATATGGCATCTAGAAGTAGAACTAAATCTGGATGCAATATTTTAAAAAGTGAGATCATTAGATTTACACTGTGGTTTCATGTGTTTTCTCTTCTGTTTCTAATAATCTGTCATATTTTCAGCATCTATTTGTCAGATGAACTGAACATTAAACTGATGGTTTCAAAGTACTAACAGTTTAAAGCAATAATTCTGAGACTCTTTTTTGATGTTAATAATTTCAGGTCACTCACTCTGTGTGTACAACTAGGCTTAGGTTTCCTCATATAATTTACTGATCATTTATCAATATTTCTTTTATAATTTTACCACTGTCATTCAGTGGCAAACAAGGCCTTGTGCAACTTTGTTACCCTTGTCACTCCTTTTTCTGGACCTATAGTTGCCTAGATCACTCTTTGAGTTCCTTTCAAAATTTTTTTGTCAATTTCCATTCCTCTGACACTAACCAGGGCTGGTAGATTTTGTGTGAACTTTTTTCCATCTAATGATTAGGTTTTAGGGATTCAATTGCTCAGAAATGAATGCTGCATTCATCTTCTGCTGACAGGCACTCTGAAAAAAATTCCTCACAGCCAATGATGCTTCTCTTGGAATCACAGCATACCTTGCTGGCACTAGCAAATTTTTCAGCTGCAAGAATCTACTCTGGTTTGTGATATTTGCCACAAAACAAGGTTGGATGGGTATCTCGGTCTCTGGTGCACTGTGAGAAGAGGTCAGGGACACAGATACTTCCAGCTAGTTCTAGTTGGCTCCAACAGACCCACCACAGGGCACAGCTGAGCCCACACGCAGATTGGGAAAGTGTGTTTAAGAAAGGATAAAAGATCCTGGATATGCAGGGGGGAACATAGACACTAAAAGAGTGAGAAGCAGCAGCAGGAAAACCCAGATCAAAGAAGGAGGAAGAGGAGGAGGAGATGCCCAATGACAGCAGCCTATTCACTGCAGATTGTGAAGAACCTGCCCTGACTATTCTTTCCAGGAGTCATGGCCTGTGGACAGCACGTTCTGGAGCCAGGGAAAACCATGAAGAGGAAAGAGCAGAAGGAAAAACTGTTACATGCTAACTACAGCCTGTATTCCCTTGTGCAGCTTGGGGCAGGTCTGTGTAGGGTAAGGGAATCTGGACTGATGGTGTGAAGTTGACAGTGAGACAGGAAAGAGGAAACATGATATTTTAATGTTTGTGTCTTTGATTTTGTTTGCATTTTGCTGCCAAAAATATTAATTTTAATTGTCAATACATACACTTTCTCTTAGTCAAGTCTGTTTTACCTGTGAGAGTAGCTGCAGAACAATAGCCCTCCTTTACCCTGGTATATGAGCTTTCTTTCTCATTCACATTCTTTTTTCTCCCTGTACCACCCCACCGGAGTGGGAGTAAGAGAGAGCAAATGGATTGGAGTTTTGCTATTAGCCAAGGTTAGCCCATCACAATTTCTCTTAAACTTATGTTTTTACCTGGCTTAGACAGAAAACTCTTTAGTAAAATGCCTCTTTATGGGTTACTTAATGGGCAGCTACTGCTTCAAAATAGACTACAAATTTATTTAAGCAATCCTGTTTTCCTCATCTTTGGTGATTTTTGCCCTTCTTGCCCCTCTTTCCCCTCAAGTACCTCAAGCACAGGTGACAGATATGAGGATCATGAGCAGTTTGGATCACAGTTCTCTGTAAGTAGGGAGCCTCCCTTGTCGGAAAGGGATGCTGGTCATGAGTTGAGGTCTTTTTGGAATGTATTAACGTGTGTCTGTGCTGCACCATTTGGGATATCAGCGCAACATATTTTCATGGCACCTAATTAGAGACGTGTGTAGACACTGGATATAGAACTAGGCCAGGTGTTTCATCCTGCTAAAGTCTCAGCATGATTTTAGATGTTATATAATGCAAACATTAAAGGGTGATGTCAGAAGTCTTTGTAGAAACAGGCAACAACAAAAGAGCTGTGTTTACAATAGTCTCAACCTTTAAGAACATGGAGGGACTTTTATTAATTATTTTCACTTTAGTTTCACATAATAAAAATAGTTGAACAATCTTATTTTGAATGTTTATATAAAGTTTGAAAAGGGAATTAGGGAAAATACTAGATAATTTATCTGTAAATACTTAAATATAATGTTAAAAAACACTTTCGTTTTCATGATGTGATAACATTCCTATTAAATCAACTTATTTATAGAGTAACTAAGGACACACCAAATTCACATAGATGGTGTACATTTTTTTACACAAGATCTTTCATTTATCTCCCATTTGAAGTGGCAAAATTTGTCAGCATCATTTCATGCATTTGGTAAGCTTTTTTTTCAGCTATAAGTATATATATAGTATACTATGGGAATTGAATGCATGCTTTTAAGACTGCCTTCTTCCTCTGAACCAACTAGACATGTTTCTGAAGTGTACATTTCATCAAATAGGAAAATCAACCAGCCTGAATAATAAAAATGTTGCCAAGAAGCACATGCTTACAAAAGGCAGCTAATATAAGATCCTCATAGTGAAAGATGGTTATAACAGTTCCATAAATTTACCCATTTTTTTGTATTTCCTTTTTCCTGCACTCACATTCTTTTCTGTTTCACTTCTTGTACGTACTTCAACTTTTTGAGCTCTTCAGACACTGAAATATGAGAAGAGATTAAAATTATTTAAGATTCAGCCAT
The DNA here is from genome assembly GCA_013400955.1 of Drymodes brunneopygia. Lineage (NCBI taxonomy): Eukaryota > Metazoa > Chordata > Aves > Passeriformes > Petroicidae > Drymodes > Drymodes brunneopygia. The sequence continues at coordinate 485,262 of VZTZ01022894.1, read as the reverse complement.
TAACCATACAGTAAGGTTTCACAGGTTCTTGTCCTAGAAATGAAATGTTAGCTGTCTCTTGTCAGTTAGTCTTTGATGTTTTACACACATACACAGAATAATAAAGATGTATTGATTGACTTCTGTAGAGGTTAACCTTAAGATTTGTTACACTGAGCAGTGAGCACTGACTTAGTCAAGCCGAGAAAGGTGAATCAATCTCTGATTTTCATCAAAATACCAATACATTTCTAGATAGGCATAGAATTTACTTATAAACATATTTGGAGCTCAGTTTTGCAACTACTGAAAGTCAAGATATAAAAATATAACGTCTTCTTCTAAGGGTTTAAATAAAGGGAAAAAAATTCTCATGCACTAGTGAATGACTTGACAATAATGAATTCTGTCTCAGGGAAACTGAACATTTGTGTGTGATGACTGCCCAAAAATACAGCTTCATGTCCTTTGGAAGAGAAAAAGGTGAAACTTATCACAATAATTTATAGTTTTTATATGCTCCTAAGTTTTTCTGCTGAGCCATGAGGTTAGTCAGAAACAGACAAACAAGAAACATCTACATTAAATGACAGCAGGCATAATCTTTTAAAAAAAATCTTATTTAAAAAAAATCATGTATCTGGGTAAGAAGTAAGAGAAATAACATTCTGAAAGTCATTCTAGGTCTAATAATTAAAAATAAAATAAAAAAACACAAACTGGGCCTCTGTATTTTTTATACACCCCATTTTTGCTTCAGTCAGTTAATTCAATTTATAAAGGCAATTTTCTACAACAAAGCCAGTGGAATTGGAGGAAATGTAAGAGTTCTGATCATCTTCAGAAATATTGAACTTCATTTCTATATATATAAGAAAGAATAAATATTTTTTAGCATTTTAATAAAATTCAAAATCAGCACTAGAATTCCTTATATCTCTGTTTTACCAAGCCTTTGTCCTCCAGGAGTTATAACGGAGTCACAAGTTATTAAAAATTCTGCCAACGCAAATCTGTAGTGGTTAGGCCCCCTAGGTTAAGATCCTAGCTTAGAAACTCCCAACTCAGGGCTGAATTCCAATCAATTCTCCCATCTCCTTGGTGAGCATGCCATAATCATGAAAAAAATGGCCGCAACAACAGCAACTACTGGCTGGTATAGGTATGTCTGGATTGAAAAAAATAATTGGGAATTGGCTAGGGAGGCAAGTGAAGAGTACATCCGTCTCCGCAGGTACAAAATTTACACTTGAGGAATCTATCAATCCATAAACTCTCTGAACACACCTCTCCTCTGGATATCCCTTATATCAGAGAATTTCTCCCTGGTCTCATTGTACTTGAGATCTCTCCCAGCTACCTATGACCATGTAGTGAGGAGGTGCCTTTCTGTCTTCCCCACTCAAAGTCTCAGCCTGCAAAATGATAAAATTTGAGTAAGTGGAACTTCTTTACAAGGTCAGAATTGTTCTTTTGTACCTTTCTCTCACTTTTTATAATGTCATTAAGGGAAGTATAAGTGCTCCTTAGATGTAAACTTTGAACAGCACCGAGGTTTGAATATTTCTAAATCTCTTGTGCTTTGGTTTTTAGAGCAGAGAGATTCCAAAGCATGGGCTGGACTCTGAAGATCCTTACACCACTTTCTGGAGTGTGCAGATATGCCTGTTTGCCACAGACTTAATAATACAATATTTTACCAGTGTTTTTTCATTTCCCACTATTGCTGAAGAACATGCCGGAAGACTAAGGAGGAAAAAATATCTTAAACTACAAAACCTGAAGGTTGTTACTTGCTTCTTTTATTTGATCATCTACTAAAAATCAAAGAAGTAGGGGACCTAATTCATTTCCTTCTGTCAACAGAAAAGAGAGATTGGATAAGAGAAGGAAAACATAGGTGTTCTTTCCCTCTGAAAAGAGATTTTTCTACCTCTTTATTTTTTCAACAGAGCTCCTTGATAGGATCTTCATCTCACAGTGCCTTGGCACAATCAGGATTTTATCAGGAAATTTTTATCTGTCCTTTTGGACTATGTCTACGTATTTTGTTTTCTCTGAACTTGCTGACTTAAGGGGTAACCAATAAAAAATTCATCCTCCAAGAATTTCTTAGTTTTAAAAGTTTCCCATCCTTCATATATCTTGAAAACTGAAACTCCTAACTTCCAAAAAACAATTGAGATGGAATGAATTAAAATAATTGTTGTTTCATTTTTACATCAACCTAGAAACGCTTAATCATTTTAATAGTGAATTAATGTAACTTTCTCAAAAATAACAATTTTGAAAAAAAGGTTTTTTTCATTTTCTTTTTCAATATGTATATTTTTGATAGATTCCAAAATGGATTCAATTTACATTCATGCTAACAAAAATATGGTGACTGTTTTGACAAGATAACATTTCTAAAACGAAGAGAATTTTTTTTAAAAATTAGGAGAAACACAAATGATCTCTTGAGCAAAGGTACAGTATGCCAGCATGGTGGTGTGATAGGGCTTCTGTTGTCAGAGAAAGATTAGAAGAAGGAGGGCTGGCATGAAGACAGATAATATTTGGTTTGATAAATTACGCTGCTCCCAAGAAACAGTATAAATCTATAGATTCCCAAAAAGTATTTACAAGTTCATGTCGTTGCCTAATTTCAGTACAATGTTCTGCACTTCCCAAGATTTTTTTTCCCTTTTATTTTGCATTTCCAGCCTTTTATTTCTCTCCGTATATCTTCTTTCTTCTTCCCTTTCACTTCTGTCCTCCTGTTCTTGATATTCCTCTACTAGCTCTCAGTCTCCATTCATTCATCCATACTCTAATTTCCAACAGAGTACTTTATGAATTTCATTCTTAACAATAGAAAAAAAATCTCATTATCACACAGTGGAAATGTTTGTGCAAATGCTACAAAGGTAGCTCTTAAAAAAAAAAAAAAAAAAAAAGAGAAAAAGAAATCGAAGAAAAATTCCAAAAGGAGATTCATTTGAAATTTTATTTCTTGGGGGTCTTACTCATGTGAATTGTAGGCTTTGAAGTGTCAACATTATTTGTTGTAGTACCATTGCTAGTGGGTGCAAGTATCCTCTTGGATCCCAAGGAGAAAAGATAAACCTTTTCAACCTGAGCCTTAAACTCACCTGTGACTTACATTATCCTACAGCAAAAAGGAAAAGGTGTGTGCGAAGTCATTACCTGGGAATTGCTTCCTGGTGAAGCTGTGGGCAGAGAGAAACAGCCTATTATCACTTGTTCTCAAACCCTAAGCTCTCTCTCACCTTCTAATACTCAGGAAAAACATTCTACATATATGCAGTTTACAAATATATATTTTCTTTTAATACCTTTATTACCACATTCATACTTAATCACAAACTCAGGCATAGACTGTGTCTTCAGGATTACTTGTAAGTGTTTTACTATTGCTGAGATGGAAAAAATACTTCAGCATTATAACAAAATCCCTGTTCAAATACATATATCAGTAGTTGCTAGCTATAAATAAATATCTAAAACGTGTGCACTATTGATTAAAGATGTAGTATAATGTAGTGACCTTATTGATAGACATAAATATCAGAGCAAAAATAAACTATTGTCTGTGCACCCATCCTATATACCTTAAATGTATTGTTTTTCTGAGATTTTGGTTAGGTCTTGTGAGACCGTCAAGAAACAGTCAATGTAATCTGCAGTTCCTGAACATGTTTTAACATTTCACTCTGCAAGTGCCCTTCTGCGCTTTCTTCTCCCTTCCTCTTCCTCCACCCCACTTTGCTCGTGTCTCAGGAAAAGTGTACTTCAGCCTTCACTGACCATAAACAGATAAAACTGGCATGTGATCAACAGTATTTTAGGGTATGCAAGTTGTGGTGAATATTCAGAATATTCAGCTTTTTTTTTTTTTAGTTTCTAAAAGAGTTGTTTTTCTATCTCTCCATGGCCATCTTAGTATCATTCATGCAAAGCAAGAAAGACAGGGAAGATCCTAACATCCAGGATTTTCTTCTCTTCTTTGACAGGCAGTAATACTGTTCCTAAGTGCTGCCACTATTCACCCATGGAAAGGAATCTTTTCCGACCTGCATAACTGTCAAAAACGGACACATATGAATGAGCCCTGTTGAGGCTGAGAACTGCAATATCAAAGCACCATTATTTACATGCCCTACCAGAAAACACTAGTCCTGGGCTCCCCTCATCCTTGTCTCCTGCTTAGTTTAACCCCAGGCCACACAGCATAGCTTACTAATTGTGGAATGCTGTTTTGAATACAGGGTTCAAATAGCAAATTTAAACTGCAGATTTAATCTTCCAAGAACTGTTGAGATGTATGTAATTTTCTTCCACAAAAGCTGAACAAAGAGATGGTATAACATTATGATTGTGTAAATCTTCTTTCAACACCTCCATTGTACAAAGTGTAGTCTCAGTGACTGAATAGCAACAAACAAAAGTCTCTCTTCAATTAAACTCCTGTGACTCACACACAGAAGGCTTCATCTAACACATCTACTATAATTAGATTCCTCCTTTAAGGTAAAGTGCTTTTGTTTTAAAACATGTTTGTAATAATGCTGAAAAAACCAACATGATAAAGATCAGATATCTGGTTTTTTCTGATTCATTCCTTTAAAGAGAAGTCAGAATTTTACCACTGGAGTGATTTAAATGTAGCTATAGAATTATAAAAAAAAATCTAATTAAAAATAGCATGGATTTTTTCTGGTATCACATGAACATCCATCACAATTCAGTATCTATAATCAATTGATATACAGTAGGCAAATGACACTCTGTAAGTTAAAAAGCATTTCTACAGAGGTAGCTAGGGGGAAAAGTCAGTATGTTTCCACTTTCAACAACTGCACAAATTTAGTGGAAGCCTAAAATAACTTTCAGATGAGAAGCAGACATATTGTGTAGTAAGCAAATACATAAAAAATTCATTGTGGAGCAACAAAGGCAGTGGGACATCAGTATTCATTGTTCACTATTAAATATAAAAAATATAGCTATTCTGTACAGAAACACTAAACTTTTGCACAAAAAACATAGTGTGGGATGTTAACCTTGAGGCCTTAAGGCACCATATTCTTTCACATACAGGCATGCAAAAATTCTTCACAGAGGCAGTGCAGTACTTTCAGTTTTAAGATGTATTTGGTTAAAATAGGGCAGGTGGGCCAGATTTTCCCTCATGAAGAGATGAGGGAGTGAAGTGATTGCTCTCCATAATACAGGCGAAGTGCTTTTATACCTGTACTATATTCTGTAAACTTTTCCTTCATCCATTACTTCAAGAAGCCCCAAGAATCTCAATGGAAGACTGAGAATATGACCCAATAGATTTGCGTAACTCTTGTGTTTATGTGGCAGTGCTCCAAGATTTATACCCATGGATTGAAAAGATAGAGGACAGGCTGACCTCAAATATATGGAAATAAAAATTGAATCGTCTGGAGTCTTTTTGACATACATATGTGTAGTGGGAAAGTTTGGGCCTGTATAACAAAATGAGGTTAATGTTAATTTGATACCAATGCTTCCCTTTATTTTCTTACCTTTTATTTATTTATTTAATTCATGGCCATTTGGAATATGGTTTAGAGATGATTGGGGTGATGCTAGGTTGACAGGCGGACTAGAGGATCTTGGAGGTTCCTTCCAACCTTGATGTTTCAATGAGTCTGTGGTTCTATGTTTCTGTGAATGAGTGATATTTACATATTTTTAGAGGCAAAATTGGGAACATAACGGCTTTATTTTCAGTTTGATGCCTGAACTTGAGGGTGTAAGAGGAGTGGAGATCAGGGATCAGTTCACATCCAACAAAGGCTGATATTTTTTAAGGCAGAAGTGTTGGATTCTGGCCTCCATAAAAATAGTCCAGAATGCCTTTGTCTCCTAGGTGAAAAAACAATGACTCAAAGCTCCTCCCAGCTTCCTTCATTCCAAGAAACAGAGAGGGGACTTTCCTGTCTCCTATGCTGAAATACTAGCCTAGTATTGCAGCATATCCTAAGGCATAGTAGGGCATAACAAGCCTCCTATTGCCATGGGTGGCAAAAGATCTGAGAAGAATCAGATGGTGGAGATCTCGTCTCATAATTGTGGGCAAGGAAAGCCCCCTTTCTGTTTTTGATTTTAGCTGGTTTTATTGAATTGTAGGTGCCAAAATATTTTCCAGGTTTTGCAGGTGTAACTGATCGGCTTTCTTGATTGCCAGTGCCACTCAGCTCCCTTGTAGCCTTTCCAGTCTTCTCTAGAACCAGGTGTGGAACCTGCCTGGGAGGACACACATTCATTTGTCTTGTGCCTCTCTCTGTGGAAAAGATTGAGCTAAATATAACCTTTTCCATCTACAACTCAACATTGCTATTATATATGACAATTTTTGTCCAAGAGAATAAAGTACTGTGTCTCTAAAGGTTATCTCTTTTGTTCTGCATAGAGGAACTACACAAAAAAGCCAGTCTTTTTTTCAAAGGAGACCACACAGGTATCCCTCATGCTTGTTTTACTTTTTTGGTCACATAGTCACTGTCACGATAGGTGGCAGAAATGATTTCTCTTTTCCTTTACATTGGCTGCTTTTGGAACCTGTCTGTGAGTGTCTTCTGCAGTATTTAAATGATGCTGTCTTTCCAGAAGCTCTTTTCAGGCCCCGTTCCCCCTTACTGATTTTTAGGTCATGCTCTGATGCACAGAGCTCCAAATGAAATGGAGTTCAACCAGTAGTAGATCAAGGTGTGCTACAGCTAGACAATAAGTATTTTATTATTTAGTTATTTATTTTGCTCTTCTATTATTTGTGAAAGGGTATGTTAGAATAAAAGCCATAGCAATAAGCATGCAATTGTTACGCCAGCAAGTCTCAGGTTAACATTTTCCTATTCCCTGAATCATTGTAAAGTGTTTATTGTTCCCATTCTAGTGCTGTTTGTAAAGCTTCTGGCAGCCCTAGCTGTGTATTTAAAATAGAATAAAATATTTATTTTTAAAATTTATTTTCTTCTTTCATCTCTAAAAGGGAAAAAAAAATTAAAGATCCTTCTTATTTAAAGTCTCATTGAGATAAAATGATACAGTTTATTCCAATGAGGGTACATATTCTCTAGAAGAAAATTGAAAAGCAATTGGTGCTATTTTATTTACAGAGTTCCAACAACATTATTCCTCTTAGTCCTTGAGGAAGTAATATACTCTCACCCTTAAAACGCTGTAAGTAGTCGATAATCCATTATTACAGTAAGCCGTACACTCTCACAGTAATTATCTAATAACCCCTTATAAAAGACCGTAGCTTCCTAATCTGTTTATAATTATCATTTCAATGATCCTGTGCATTAATGTCTGACCTTCAGCAACTCTGACCTGATCTTAATTAGCTGTAATATCAAATCATCACTATATAAGAAACTAGCCATGACCAAATGAATGAACCCCAGGTACAGCTAATTTCTGGAGCAATTATCTTTTCATGTAGGGAGATTTAAATGATTATCTGCACAATTTCACACAGTTTTATGTAATTCTGCGACATTATAAATTCTGTTTTAAATCATATTTCAAAGGCATGGCTGTGCAGACTGACTTCATATAGTACACTAAGCTATCAGGACAGTATATCATACTACCAGTGTATAGAAGTAGATGATTTTTTGTGTCATTATTTTCAATTACGCAAAGTATATTTCACAAAGTGATAAATTGTAGCTGAAATATATAAATATGTGCCAAGGTAGTCTAGGGGCTAGTGACACCCAGTATAAATTGTGTGTCATTTTAAAGTAATGTTACATTAAATTAAAATACTGTAAGTAATTGATAATACCATATGTGTTAAAGCAAGATTAGAAAATTTTAAAATGTATATTGGTAATATACATGCAGTATTTACAATGCACTTGAAGCTGAGTATCATTTATCATGTTTAAAAACCTACTGTATAAAAAATGAGAATACCACAGAAAATACTTGAAGCTGCTGTTTAACACACAATTATGCAGTACTAAGGGCATAGGACTATTTAATGTGTTATTAAAATACCCAGGCTTCTGATTTATAGTTTAATCTGACTGGTACATTACACAAACCTTCATGCTGCCCCAGCTATTTACCTCAAGCTTTTCTACACACACACAAACACACACACCAGTGGGAACATTCAGTCTCACAAATAAACCAAGTAATTTAGGACTCAGAAGACAGTTCTACAACCCATACAAGGGTGTGCCGCATTAGTGCATTTTTGAATAATACATCCCTGTAAAAACCCAGTAAGCATTTTTTCTAGGTTTTCTGGGGACACATTTTTTGCTCAGTTTGGAGAGAAAAAACAAGAAAAGAATGTATTAAACAGTCTTTTTATTTCAAAAACTGCAAGCCAGTTGGATGAAGGATTTCAACAATCAAATTATTTGCTACCCTTTCCTAACACAATTTATCAAAGTTAACTATGGAGCCTTCTTTCTCAGAGCTCTTTCAAATGCTAACATTTCCTACCTATAAGCCAAAACATTTGTCCGACAGAGAAAAGATTCTAATAGCAGCCCAGATGAAGATAGCAGCCTGATGAGGGTGATTGATTTGAAAGGTAATTTGAATGGAAGATGTTGTGTACATCCTCTTAGTGATGCCACAATGACAGGTCAGACAACCTTTCTGTGATATATCACCCAGGAAAGCAGAAAAGAGTAAATTTAACAAGTGGCATTGCCTTCTTATCACATATTTTCTTTTCTTTTAATTTAGCAACTTCATTCTATATTGTGTCTAGTTATTTATGAATATCAAAGGTAGTGAGCAGATGTCTTGTCTTACCTTTTATTTAAGTCAAACCTTCAGTAAGTGATGTATAAAATCAGACAGTTAACACCTACAAGGTAAATGAACTAAAAAAGTAATTCTTAGAAATTATCAAAAAGTGAAGGCAAGGAAATCCTAGCCTTCTTTATGATCAAATGGAACCATCTGTTATCCTCTTTACAGGACCATTTATTTTCTTTTTCACTTCCTTTCCATATACACATATATTTAATTCCTTCAATATACTTAAAATCAACCATGTGCTTTATAGGTGCTGGCAATTTTCTCCTTTACACTTCTAGCATAATATCTGTAGAGGAAAAAATTGTCTGTGCTTATCTCAAACACTGAATAGTTGAAATCATTATATAAACTTCAGCCATTTTACAGGTTGAGGTTTTGCAAAAGTACAATGAATTATTTTTATAGAAAATTAGATATTCTTTTTAAAATTGCTGGTATATATATCTTCTTGAAATATTATCATCTTGCTGTAAAATTCTTTTCTGTTTTAGATCTTCTGTCCTGCATTTCATTTTCATATCTTACAGTTGAGATGCGCACATGGACACTTCAGGAGGCTTTAAATCAAAATGAAATTCCTCTCTTCAAAAGAAAATAAGTCTACATTTTAATCAAAGACATTTTAGGAGAATACAGATTTCCTTCTTTTTCACCTTCAATAATTTTAGTGTGAAATCTTGCTTTTTACCCCCATACATTTCACTTTTAAAAGTAATTTAGTAAAAGCTTATATGAATTTTATGACATTCACTCATGGGTTTTAGAAGAGAGAATGTGAGCAAGTGCACCATCTAATCGGCAAGAGCTGAAAACATTAAATTTGTGTAGGAGAAAGAGGCATTCAGGCCTTTCTGTATGGATTACATTTACTTTGGGAGAGAACTAGGTACCTGGAAACTCGACTTTCTTCCATAAACCCACACACATACAGACAAGCTTTTCATCCCCTTCTCCTGGAGAATATCAAGCCAGAGGCAGCTAAGGTTTGGGTCTTAATTGCAATTACAATATTTCTCAAGTCTGATATATCTCACATGAAGCCCAGTGCTATACATTATAAACTCTTCTGGCATATTAACCTAAGTATTTATTAATCTGTTTGTCAGAAAACTTGTATGTGAGAAAGGATGATAAAGAAGCATTGTTAGAGGTAAGCAAATAAACAGAAATGAGCTGGGAAATAATGAGACAGATCTTGCATAAGTATAAAAAAACCTCATTGGTTCTTAGAGTTACTTAGCTTGGAAGGAGTTCGAGAGAGGGATCATGCATTTTTCCATGTTTGCTCAGTGCCTGGTATAACAGAAAGCCTGACTGTGATGACAGGTCACAACGTCTGCTGTAGAAATATGAAACATCGCATTTGCATTACAAATGAATGATGTAACAGGCTAAAGAAACTGATCTTTGATTTCAGCAAAATGCTAAGGACCTTGTAAAGGTGACCTATAGGTATGTACAAGGCAAAATCATTTGGGACTGTCTAGAAAGTATTTGTACACAGAAATGAACTTATCTAGTTATGACAAAAATTTCTCTCATGAACTTATGTTTCTGGGAGCTTATGAAGAGGGGGTGCATAAGCAACATTTGCCATAGCTCATACTTAACAATGGCAAGTCTGCCTCAATCAATAGAAGTGTTTCCTAGAATATTGAGTAAATTGTCTGTACACTGGACACATACCTGGTGCTAGACTGAGTGTAGGTCTGGCTCATAAAAGTTTAGGTCTAGTACCAGTCAAGTATGTGATTTAAAGTGCTCCCAGCAGTGAGGATGTCTGTGATTTCAGGGTACAATGACTATGTTCATTTCATTACTTGTAGTTCTTTGTCTAGAGGCAGAGGAGGAAATTTAACTTCATGGAGGGACTTTTCCAAGAGTGCAGGAGGTATGGAAAAGGTTTTCATAGGAGCTTCAGGCAGTACCTTGAACAGTGGGGTTTATTCCCTATTAGAACTCTATTTTTTTTGAGTGAAACAATGCTCAAGGTACATACTTACTTTTAGGCATAGAAAGGAAACAGACATCTGAGAGTTTTACTGGGTTTGTATTGCTACTTTGGCTTTTGTTTTTAAATTACTTAACAAGATCTGTCATACCTCAGAAATTTAAACTCAGGTGAGCTTGTTTCAAAACTGTGGAAAACAGTTTTTGAAATGTCTTAACATTGTTTTTAGGTATTTCCCCAAAGGCTTCAGCCTTCCTTTTGAATTGAGGTTTTACTGAGATGAAAAGAAATTCTCTCTCATTGATCCCCATAGGAAAGGCATTTGTCTTTGAACTCTATTTTTAGAGATGTTTTAACACATATTTACACTTGGGGGGATATGGATAAATGTAGTTTTGTTTAAAATTAACATGTTTTTGTTTACTTTATAGGCAGGTAGAGTTCAGGTTTTGTACAGGAACTCAGCTAACATATACACCTCCTGAGAGCCAATATTTCCTTTGAAGAATTTCTTTCTTACCTGCATGCTCCACCCTGCTGGGCTAAGTGTGGCAGATAGGGAAGAGAGTTTTCCATATATTATTATCACACCTCAGAAGTATCATTCAAAATAAAGCTCCTGAAATTTCTAAGGGCTGTGCTAAATTCAATTTTTCATTCATTTTACGTCTGTCAACCACTAGCTGTAGAAAGACCCTTTGACTTTTACAATGGGACAATGGAAAACGGTTTTGACCAACTTCTGTGAATCATCTTCATAGTTTTAAGATTCAGTGTAAGTTTTTATCCAATTTTTCTGAAAGCTCATTAGCTGCATATCATATCTACTGTTTGAATTAAAAGGGCTATACCATGTTGTGACCCCTGTTTCATACTGCTCTGATAGAAAAGTGAACCAGGCTATAAATTTTTAAGCTTTACTTGTTGAACAGTAGGACTGAACCTTCATACCTAAGACTTATCTGTAAAGGGAAGGCAAAGTTTATCATGTCAGATCTTTAACATGCCAGGTATGCCAGCACAATTTCTTTAGTGGAATCCTTTTGCTTGTGATAGGAAGTCTTTCCTGGGAGATAGTTCCCTTCATGTGCACAGCCTGCAGTTAGATTCCTCATAACTTCAGGACACATTTACATGGAAAACTTCTTTTGTAATATGCTACAGGTGTGAATTTAATGCATCTTTTCTAGTCAGGAGTAATTTGCCATGTCAGCAATATTAACACACTGTGAAAGTAGACAAAGAGATCATTGCAGACTGTGAGATCCACATGGAAGTCATCTACTATATGATTCACATGCCTTTTACTGTGCACAAATGAGCTTTCATAGTACACAGGTTTCATACGCTGACAGCAAGAATTTGTTTGTGGCCTCTGCCATTAATTTATGTACATAAACACACTGAATCCCACTGTTGTATGACAAAGGCCAGAATGTCTTAAGTTTAGTGTCTTAAAAATCAACAAAACATGAAGATTAATTTAGGAAAGTAGCTGCCCTAAGTCCTGTTTTTCATGGAAAAATTATTCTTCTTACCAAAGGAGGGAGAGAAGAACATCAAGCTCACTTCTCCACTGATTACTCTATGGTAATTGAAATACTTCCTACTATTTCCTAATCTTGTTCATAGCCCTGCAGTTCTTTGATCAAATCTGTATTTATGTAAGTCATCACTCTATGGTCTTTTTTTGTAGTCTATCTTCTGCTATTCCATCCTTCTGCTGCACCTATGGATAGCAGCAGTCCATTTTATGTCCTCTTTCCCCTTATTTTGTCATGACAAGAGGCCCCATTTCTTTAACTCTTCATCAGCTGTGCTTTCTATTCTCCTGATTACTGTAGCAGTCTTCTGTATTTTATTTCCTTCAAAATGGATAATTGGTATAATACATTGTATCCAGAAATAGCTTGTCTGATACATCAAAAGATTATATTTGTACAGAAAAAAAATCAATAGTGCAAATTTCCATTGCTATCCCATTTCTGCTTTGTCTATCTCTGAGACCATCTGATTCTTTTTAGATTATATTCCACATTGCTTTTTATTATAATTAGATTTTCTCTTTTGTGTTAAAGCATTAATGTCAGTATGAAGATATTCTGTCGCAGGCCTGATTCCTGGACACCTAGTAGCTTCTTTCCAGTTTCTAGTTCTACAAACTACTATCTCTGCTTTCATTAAAGTATTTACTGCACATCACAATAACAAGACCTCTCTCCTGTGCAGGATTGATTAAACATGTTTTTCAAGAATGTTTGTCAATATGCAAATTTAGGAAGTTACTGACAAGACAGTTTGAAGTTAATAGAGTGATAGTATGTCACATTCAGCTCAGATGTGTCTGACTGTAGTTAAATGCCAAAGATATTCAATATCAATTCTAATTTTTGCAATTTGTCTTACTGCAGGAGGGAATTAATAAAAACCTGAATCATGAGACTTCCCAACTGCCAGGATGGAAAGCATAAAGCAAAAAGATGTGCAATAGAAACTGGTGAAGTGAATCATCAGAAATAGAAGTAAGGAGCAAGCCAGCCTTTGGGCTTCCACCAGAAAGAGGCAGCTGGTAAGACAGAGGTGGATCATGTTTACTTAACTGCAAACCACGAACCTAGTGGCTTCTTCAAAGGTTTGTGTGGTCACCTGTGTACAGTCTTCAGTGGTGACATTTTTTGCTCCCTCACTATTTTGACTTATGGTATGTTGTACAGGGCAACAATGGTATCTTCCATTATTTCAAACTATGTTTTGGAGAAGCTACTTTCACATTTTTTTCACCTTAATTCCTTCCCCTCTTGAGCTCCTGAATATTCTGGACCTCCGAGATTTTTTCCCCTCCTTTCCACCTTCTTACACTGCTGTTTCTGTTTACTTTGTAGACAGCATGTCTCCCATTCTGCTGCAGAGTAGTAACTGCCAGCTGATGGATTGTAGCTACAATGTCAAGCTGTGCTCACAGCTGTACGAAAGGGCACAAAAATTACCAAATCACTGAATCAATGAAACAATTAGGCTGGGAAAGGCCTCTGAGATCATCGAGTCTAACCAATGACTGGAGATCACCATATCACCTAAACCATGGCAATAAGTGTCATGTCCAGTCTTTCTTCAAACACCTCCAGGGATGGTGACTCTACTACCTCCCTGGGTAGTCCATTCCCATTTCTAATCGTTCTTCCTTTGAGGAAATTCTTTCTAATGTCCAACCTAAACATCCCCTTAGGGATGCTTAGGACTTTGTCCTCTCGTCCAGTGTCATTAACTGTGAGACCTACCTTCACATGGATACACCCTCCTTTCAGTTCCTTGTAGAGAGTGATAAGCCCCCCACCTTGAACCTCCTCTATAGAACCCCAGCTCCCTCAGCTGCTCGTCATGGGACTTGTGCTCTAGACCCTTCACCAGCTTTGTTGCCCTCCTCTGGATTCATTGCGGCACCTCAATGTCTTTTCTGAATTGAGGGGCCCAGAACTGGATACAGGACTCGAGGTGTGGCCTGGCTAACAGCCACAATGATGAGAAATGTAGTGCAAGGTATAATTGCATTCTGGTATCTCTCTATAAAGGTATTTTCATAATTCACTCCAATCTGTGGAACTAGAGCTGCTGTAGGAAAAACTGGAAATTTTACTGACACAGGGGTCCCTGTCTCTAACTGTAGGATATCCCAGACTCTGAATGCAGCCCTCAGGCACTGTCAGTGTGCATTAATAAACTAATCAACTGACCATACCTTTGTGATGCTATAGCAAGAAGAAACAATGAATTAATCCTCCTTGAAATTCATTTGATAAAAATGGAAAACTGAAACTACTTATTTACACCAAGAATATTTTTTAAATATGTATGTATTTGGGAAAGTATTTCCTCTTGTATTTTGTAATTATTGAACTAAGGAACAAATGTATCTGCTTTACTGTTTACCAATTAACAAATTATCATCTGTTTGGCCTGATGGCAGAGTTGCTTCTAATATGAAAATGCAGAAGAGTCCATTCCACACACCAATATTCAAACTACCAGCACTTTTGCTGTAGATGGTATCTGGAAAGCATGGCTGTAAATGTCATTGGGAAGGACTGACGGGAAGGGGGACCTTAAATGAAATTACCTCTTTTTTTAATATTTGTCCCAAATACACCTGGATATAAAGTAAACTAGGAAAGATGTCCACATTGATTAGTGCATAATCATGCCAAATTAATATAGGACTTTGAAATACAAATTTTTGTGCATTTTGATTGAATCTCATAACTTCTGTAGAGATTTTTGAGTAAATGAAGGACTAGAGAATCAAGTCAGAAAGAATTCTGTCATTCATGTGAGATTTGAGGGTTGTACACTAAATTAAATATTCTTTTTTATTTTTGCTTTTTAAAGCACTAAAACAAAAGTAGATCAGTAGGGTGGGAAATGCATTTTACAGGTGATGTGTGCTGCATATACAGCTGTACAATATTTATGGGTCCACTATTTGCTTATTCTAAAACCTGCTAAAGTCTCAGATTATCAAAATAGGAAAAAACTTTGTATAATATGAAAAGTAAATTCCAATCCATATTGTTCCTTGTGCATTTCTTGTAAAGATTTCCAGTGGGGAATAAAAGAAGCATGCAGGATCCTGTCAACACTGAGTGTTAACAATGACTCAAGAACACAGTCTAACATTAATTAAAAAGAAAAAAGACAAAACAAACCTGGATTGCTGAGATACAGAAGACACTGACAGCTCCAGAAGTGTCTCCTATGATCTTGGGTAGTTGTACTATACCAAAGTTAGAGGCATTTCTATTGACTCCCTAGAGGATTAAGCATGTTCTTCCAAAGGTTTGCCTAAGATGTAGTTAATGGGTTACATTTGATTTTTTTTAAGGTGTAGAAAATCAAATATGGATTTAAAGAAATCCATATTCATACAGATGCCAATCAGTTAACTTCTGTCTCCATAAAGCTGCATGGAAGATTTAAAATTATTCTCCAGGGAACTCCTTTTAAGTTAAATTCCATAGTCTCATATATGTGTTTTATGACAGCTTCACATAGGCCCAGTCACTTGGTCTTTGCACAAAAATGAATACAATCTCTACTTCATGCACATTCTTTACTGTTTATTTTTATTTTTAAATCAGATTTATTGTAATATATTAAAAACACTTTAATCATTTAGTTATAAGAATTGACTCAATAGATTTTTTTCCTCTCTTTTTAATAGGACTTTCTGAACAGAGTTCTTTTGATCTCCTTGACTGCTTTCTATATTGTAAGTCTAATCCTATATTTAAACATTTTTCTACATTTCATCAAACACTCTGATTTAAATTTTCCTTAATCTAGCTAGTCATATTAATCTACTCCTTCACTTCATATTGTAGAGCATGTAATTTCCCTTTAAAATAAATAAAAATAAAAGTGGCTAATGAAAATGACTACTACAACATATTTGAAAATACTCCACAATTTAGCATCACAAAAAGTGAACATTTAAGAATTCTAAATGCCACCCTAATTAAAGGAACCTTCCTTTTAAATGTGCTTTTTTTCACATGCATAAGAGGCCTTATTCAAATGAAGGGGAAGACCTTTCACATACATGAGGCTATAATAGAGAGCTTAGCATAACTTCTACCTGATTTTCAATGCAAATGGCAGAGGAGAAGTTAGTGTGTTGATGCAGATTATGGTTTATCCTTCTCACACACCACAGAATTCTTCACGCTCTGGAAATATTTTGCTTATCAGTGAGAAGCAATGATCAACACCTCGCACCCCCAATCCCAGAGAGACTCAGAAAGTGAGATCATCAATATTCAGATACAGTCAGATTCTCACAGTTCCAGACTATTAATTTGCTCCTAAACTGAAGGTTTACTGTACAATTCACAGTATAAACATTTTACTGCTACATATCAAATATCAAACAGAGTGATTAAAAGGCAATTTAACAATGTTAGGTTGCTGAAAAGTGGCAGACAATTGGTATTTAAATGCATTATATGCAAGGAGACAGTTCCTTTTACTCTTCATTGAAAAAATTTAGTACTGTAATTTTCATTTGTTCAAAAAGCAGAGTGTAGGAAGAGATTTCTATGTCTGATATGGCAACTAAGTAACTCAAATTAAACTTAACAAGCGCATATATTTTTCACAATCCTTTAGTCAGTTCCTGATTTTACTTTCTACAAAAGCTTGAAGTCACTGCTCATTTCATAAACAGGTTCTCCTTTCTCTAGAAAGAACAGGCACTATTTATGGCATGACAGAGGAAAGAAACAAGCCAAGCACCTCAGCCCAGAACCCAATGAATTGGTGCTCACACTAATTTGGATTAGCATCTCTGACAGCACAGGAGCAGTGCTACAGTTGAAGAGGGGAAGTATATGCTTGGTGTGCTGTTTCCATGAGGCTTTCTGACCCTCCTGCTGGACTCATGTAGCTCTAGCCTGTCTTTAAAAGAAGTGAAAAAGAAATCAAACAAGCAACAACAACAAAAAAATCATCTTCATTATTCAGGACAAAAATTTGCCCCTTTCTGTTGATGTCAATCTTATCTGGAAAGGCATGGTGGGTTTTGAGGTAGATCTTCGCTTAGGATGTCATAATGATGGCATTGCCATTTTTGGCATTCATTCAGGTATTTCTTCTCGTGAGGGGAAAGTTTTAAGAAATTAATAATGGAAATCGTTCTGCAATAGATTCCTAACATGTTTCTATTGTAGCTTTGTGTGTAGTGGTGGGCTGATATAAGAGATAATTATCAAGTATTAATAAACCTATTAAAAGTGGACATCTTCTACAACTAGTCCGCCACATGGATCTTCCATGTGGATAGTAAATCCTCTTTCAAGCTACCCCAGAAGACAAAGCTGGGTCTTGGAAATAATTAGAGAAGAGGAGGACTCCATTTTTCCAGCTCCTCCAGAATGTGAAAGCAGATTTTCAGTTTTCCAAAGTTTGAAATAAAATATTTCAAGAGCTTCAGTACTTTTATCAAAACATGGAATTTGAAATTATTCAAAGCAGGGCTTTATGTGTTCTGTTTGATAAGCCAAGATTTTGTTTAGTCATTAATTTAAATGAGGAGAAAATTGTTCAGTCCACAAATTTTCAAGGTGGCTATATTTCTGATATGCTGAAGACTGGCTTAGAAGGGGCCCAGAAGAGCTCTAACTTGCAATTTGGTATATTCAGTAAAGGTCATAGAGGCTGTGTTTTGTGTAACAGAGGTGTGAAGAAGAATTAATATATTTTTGCATCTCAGGTGCATCAAACACATGGTCTAGAGGGTAATGAAATGGTATCCAGGAAAATATTGACGGGGTGTGTTGACTTTTCCCCTCCATATGCCTGAACCTAACACTGTGGTGGTTTCTTCCAAATAGAGACCTTGCTGCTGTGCTTTCTGTCTGTGATACTGCAGTGATACTGGATTGCTGTGCTCTCATGTTATGCCAGTTTATACCCTAGCAACTTTTGGAAGTTAGAGGTGGCTTCAATTCACTGCAATTTCCTTGGTGAAAAAAATTTGTTGTGCTGTAATCTAAGTGCCTTGATGCCTCTGAATTTCCAGACACCTTTGAAATAATGCTTGCTTTTTTCCTCTTTGTCCTGCTGCCTTTGAAGTTGCTGAGAGGAAAAACGTGCCAGTGAAGAGCTTTTCTGACAATCCTGCTCTAGGTAACCTGTGATGTCTACAAGGTGTTTATAGTACATCCTCACATAATTTTTATATGGTTCTGGAAGAACAGTCTTCCTAAGACCTAAAGATTCTTCCAAACAAACTGAAAGTAATTTCCTGCACAGCTGAAAAAATACAGTTTTTGTGGGAAATGTCTTGTTCATACAGGGTGCCTATAAAGTGTTCAGTGGTTTTTCATGATGGTTAATTTTATTTGCACTGCCATCTTTAACAATGTGAAAACACATCTGAAGTAGCAGATCTGTCTTCTATTTTATGTCTTACCATTGATAACTTTAATATAACTTCACAAATTTCCTAAATGCTAGATGAGATCAGGATAGGATGAAAATAAACTAACTGAAAGACAGCACTGAGAATGCTTTTTGAGTGATGTAAATATCCAGAGAAATAGTTCTGGATAGCAGAGAAGCAATCTCTGAATCAGCTAATTGGATTAGATTTTTAAATGGTGCTATGTACATTAAAACTGACAAAGGCTCTTAAAAATCATTATTTATGCCCATCTATAAATTCTTAGAAATGCATTGCAAAATACTCATGTCAAGTAATAGGGCAACATGGCTAAGATCAAAGTCTCTGCAGATTTCTCCCAAGAGAAGGAGGAGCAGAACATGTCCTTTTAATTTTGCAACTTTCTTTATATGCAGTGGGCTTGTTTCTCGAAGTGCTATCACCGCTTCATGTATGACCAACAAGCACTTAAAATAAGTGCTAAAATATGTCTATCCCAAATCATTAAGAAAAGGTGCAAAGAGTCTTAAAAATGCACCATTTTGTAAAGACAGCTAAGAGGATTTTCAGTGAGTATCAAAAATTTTGCACAAACCCAAGACTCAAACAATGATCCTTATTCTTTGCCCTACTTGCAAATGTAATTGATTCTTTTTAGTAGACCTGTGAACTCTTCAGCTGGTGTCCTGGCCCACTAGTTATAATGAAAATTATTTTCCAATATTCTTTTTCAAAACAGAAGAAAATACAAAAAAAAAAAAAAAGAGAAAATAAGGAATTAAAAATTTCATTAGTTTTTATATGATGAAAGGAAATATTAGAGTTCTGAAATAGGGAAATAAAAGGGAAATAGGGCATAAAAGGTCTGAGGATTTATAAATGGGTTTCTGAGATAAGACTGTAAGAGTACAGTATTTAAGCTTCCCACTCAGTGGATGGAAGTTAGACACCTGTAGAAACCAATCCTTAAGACTCAGCCAAAACCAAAATAATACAGGGGTCTCACTTAACTCCTATGATTTTGCAGAGGTTGAGCAGCTGGTTGTGGATTTCAAGCTTGTCACTTCACTTATGACCAAAGGCCTGAGTACTGCCTTCAGGTCATGTATACAATGACCATTTATTAAAACATGTAAGGATAGCCCTAGGAACCAATCTGCAAGACCACTTTTATAGACAAAACACAAGAGTTCCTATGTGTGACATCTTTGTGCATTCACGAGCACTCCAGGAAAATACTTTCAGTGAGGTAAGATTTCGAGTACACAAATGCTATTTCAGTCCTTGCTTTCTACTTCTCTGAGAAGTCACAGAATCACAGAACTGTAGAATATCCTGAAGGGACTCATAAAGATCACCAAAATTCAAGTCCTGCACAGGATGCCCCAAGAATCACACAATGAGTCTGACAGCATTGTCCAAACACTTCTTGAACCTCGCCAGGTTTCATCCTGTGACTGCTTCCCTGGGGACCCCCTTCCAGTACCCAACCATCTACTGGGTGAAATGGGATGTGAAACATTGCTGTGCTTCATATGTGCAATATCATTCCACAGCTGTCAGCCATAGTAAGTATTGTACCCTACTTAAAAGAAAAATACTGTCTCTAAAAAGACATACCAGTATAATACAGCCATAGGACAGCAGAACCTACTCACTGACTCTGGGTTTAATTTTTTTTTCAGGAACTTCCTCAAATCCACATACGGTTCTTAGTACAGCATTCTACATTTGGATTTTCAATTTAGCTGAAGGATCTATAAAAACTTGTGTTGCTCCAAAACTCCCAGTTGACCACAGAGAAAAGGCAGCCCAGGAGTATCAATTATCCTTGTCAACTGTAATTTACACTTTCTAAACTGTCTGGCAGATCTCATCTTTCCAGATGCTGTAATAGGAATAACGTATGCAGTAAGCTGAAAAATTCATCTTAATAATATTGTTCTTCTGTAATATTTTTCATTCTGATGGAATGCCAAAAAAATTTAGATGTTACACAGAAGAATCTGTTTGAATACCATTTGTAGAGTGCCTTGTAGTCAAACATAGCCAAGAATAGAGAAAAAAAAGGTGGCCAAATAGTTGGAGCTCTGAAGATCTGAAACAATTTTGAAATTGTCCTTGTTTTTTTCATCCTACCATTCCTCTTACTTGTATGTTTTTCTATATCAGTCTGTTATTGTTTGTTCTTAGTTCAGTGTGCAAGCCATTGGGGGTAAGAACAGTAATAGTGCTCTGTGCTTGCCTAGCATGATGGGAACACACATTTTATGTTCCTCAAGCATATAGAGATTGAGATTAAATAACACAGCAGTTTAGCATGCAGCCTCGCAGATGCAAGCGGAGTGGTCTTCTACCACTCCAGCTGACATGACTTCAGCATTTTTTAACAAAGAAGACATGGCTTAAAGTATCCTGAATTTCTCTCTTATTTTTCTTGCCCATGTCCTGATCAGACGTGTTCTGGCTAAGCCTATGAGGAGTAAAGGAACTTTAACCACAGAGTATGTAGCTGGGAGCAGATTTTGCTAATGACTCCTGTAGATTTATTACTAACAAGGCAGATGTATCGGCAAGACTGAGTGATTCCTTGGCCGAGGAATTTAACTCTTGTTACTAACGTGTTCTGGAGTGCCAACTTTTAATTTGGAAATATTATGTTCCTAACCCCCATGGTGGGATCTAGAAAACCAATTCCAAGTCTGTGGTGTTTTCAATTTTGTTAACAAGCATATTATTTCATAAAATTTAATAATTGAAGTAATATTTTTTGCCTACCTGACTCTTAGTCATGTCTCCATGTTGCTGCTTCCTATCTCCTTTTTCCCACAAGAGGGAGTGAAATTTTATTACACAGCTGGTCTTTCCAGCACTGCTAGTCTAAGACTAGGACAATGATAGGGAAGGATACTGATAAATGACTATGGAAGTACTTGAGATAAATGGACTATGAGAAGATAGCTGCAGGAAAATTAAATATTTTTTTAAAAAGAAGAAAAATAGAGTGAGGAGGAGGCTAGAGACAGGCTCAGAGATGGCTTTTCTTAGCAGTATTTTAGGTCTCAATACTTTTGTACAGCCCAAGAAATCCATAAGAATCCCTCTTTAAAAAAAAATTACTATGTAAATAATCAAGTATTTTGCATAAATTATATGTATTCAAGTCCAAGCCATCACTTTGTACATACTTAAAATGGGAATGAGGAATGGAATTGTAAGCTGATTAGGTGATGGATTGACCTTTTCATGGCACTGAGGCACACTTACCATTGGGTAAACAGTGTGCTGACCATTAAAATGGTGGTCATGAGTATCATGATGCTCATATGCTGTAAAGTTTTAGATCTTCACATGGAGCAAAGCAGCTCTGGATTAAAAGAATTAGAAATACTGTACTTTTCCCCACTCTTAGACAGCTCAATCTTAATTAATTATTGCAGCTGCAGTGTTTGGCACCAATACATACTCGTGGGCCCGTTGAAGTCAATAAAACTCTTCAAGGCCAAAGAGTACCTCACAGCAAATCTTTTTCCAGGACTGAGGCCTGGAATTGTTTTGAAGCACAGCAGCCGTGTGAACATTATAATTAGAGCATGTCCTCATTCTGTGGTCAGATTCAAACAAATATATATCCTCTTCTTGACTGGGCCTGTTCCTACAGGCGAGTGCACCAACTTCAAATCATTTGTCAATTACAGCAAGACGCACACTCGCAACTTCAGCTCACTTTAGGCATCTC
This sequence comes from Drymodes brunneopygia, assembly GCA_013400955.1. Classification (NCBI taxonomy): domain Eukaryota; kingdom Metazoa; phylum Chordata; class Aves; order Passeriformes; family Petroicidae; genus Drymodes; species Drymodes brunneopygia. Next base: position 462,831 of record VZTZ01022894.1, on the reverse strand, counting down.
ACTAAAGCTACAATTCAGATTCATGAAATGTAGAGACCTAAGTGACCTGTAGTTAATGGACAGAGGCAATTGTCTTCTAGGGGTGATTCAAAGCAGCTGCTCTGAACTTCTTAAATGCAATGTACACTAAAATTGGTCTGATTTGATACACCATGCTCAAGGCCATCTAACCTCAAACAAGACAAACACTTGGGAAAACAGTTTTAGAAGGTGGGCAGGGGAGACTGCTGTCTGAGAATTATGATGATTTGTGGTGAAGATTTAAAATGAAGTTACTTAGAAAAGCTGGAAAATAACAGTGAAATTTTATTTGGAAAAAAATGGTATTAATCACACAGAATAAAAAAAGAAAAATTATCAAAAATCTTCTCTAATAGATAGCTATTTCTATAGATTCCCTTTAAAATATTAGAAAATATACACCATTTAAGTTTATAAGTTTGTTTTTAAAGTATTCAGAGAAAAATAAATTACACACAAGATTTTCCAGTAAGCAGAAGGGGAAATGGAAACAGAGAATCATGAACAACAATCATGGAACTAAAGAAGGAAAAGATGTAAATCTAATTTTCAAACAAATTTACAAAATGCTGGATACAACTGAAAGATAGTGGGCCTTCTTTACTGGGTATTGCCTGGAAACAGAGGACCTATTGCTGAGCAATCTTACTGAAGGCATTCATGTACATCCACACTCTAAGCATGAATAAATTCAGATCAGGGTATGCCATGAGCATGAAGCATTAGGGGGCTGATGAGAGATCATTAGAGCACTGAATGTCCCAATTTCTAGAGATGAATGGAGGCTGTGAAGGTTACAGAGCCTGGCTGGTAGCTATGCCTCTGCTAGAGGGTAGCGCTTGGGCTTCAGTCCCTGCTTGCCTAACGCAGCACACTTCACCAGAGGCCCAGTCTATCCTACAGAAACCTCCTCTCCTCTTTTCTACATCTTTATGGAAACAGGGATATTTATTACAGCAGTCAGGCAGAAGGGCTGTATAGTTTCTTTAGCCTGGTAACCTTTCGGCAGGCTGGGCTTCCTTCTACCAACCCTTCTACAAACACTTCAGTGGAAAGAAGGACCTGGACTGAGCTCAGCATCCTGAAGTATCAACACTGGGTTTCTCTCCTTGTCCCTCCTACATCCCCTGCAACTACATCAGCAGCTGGAATGCAAGGAACAAATGCAGCTATCCCCCTGATCTCCTGCTACTCTCTTCTCTTTCCCACAGCAGCCACTCATGTCAACAGGTACATGAGGGAATAGATTTCTTGGTAACAACTGATGCTGGTGGTGTGAAAGGCAAATTTTTGTTTCTTTGGAAGGGAATCTGTGGTGGGGATTGGGATGTGGAGAGGATGGGAGAGTGTGTTCCAAATACGGCAACTGCTAAGGCTGGGTGATGTTAATCTAAGCAACAAACTATACTAAAAATAAACATTTCAAATTTCAGAGTTCCAGGGAAGAAACTTGAGAAAAGGATGTCTCCCTTTTAGCATCATCCTTTCTGAAATTCCATGCACTGACAAACTGGAAATAACAGAAATATTCAGTCTGGTTCTTGCAGGTCTGAGGTACCTACTCTAGAGAGATGCAGATATTCAAAGACATCTCTGTCTTTTGCACATAAGCTCAAGTCATGTCCTGTAGTCCACAGTCCTTCCCTACCATCCTTTGAAACAGCTAGAATTATGAACTGGTTGGATAGAGAGCGTACATATCAAAAGTAAGTGCTCTGTATCTCCTTGCCAAGATGCCTGCAGCTGCCTATTGAGACACCTAAGCTGATGTTCCAGGCTAAAGGGAATCATTTCCATTCTCAACACTGAGATGCCATTTTTATTTGAAGAAATTGCAGCAGTGGACTGTATTACTATCCCATGAAAATTTAGAAAGGAAAAAAAATGCAAAAGAGTTTTTGTCATGAAATAGCTTAATCTTCTGATACAAACATGATGGGAAAACAACCGCTTCAAGTTTTGCTTTCCCTGCTTTGGCATATAAACTCCTCCATCTTCCTTCTTCCACATCATGGGCAAGTATAATAACCACTGCTCTACAAAGTCAGGTTGGTTCTTTTTTTTTCCTCCCAGCCTCTCTTGTTGATGCTATTCCACTTCACATAAATAATTAAATATTACTGTTAAATAATAAATATTAAATAAATGGGCCAGAGAGAGAGCAGGAGAAATCCTGGCACTAAGATCTTTCACATAACATTTTCACATATTTTGTTGGGATTTTTGAGGGGGAATACTTCATTTTTTGTCTGCATTTAAAAAAAATCATAATAATGAAAAAAATTGATTTAATTCTTTTTTCCTACCATTTGTATTGTAAGTTGACTAAACTGAACATGAGAACACACAGGTGTAAGCATTGTTTATGTTTCAAATCTCAGACTGCAAATGCCAGAAAGCGTCCAAATTAATTACAGTAGAGAGAACGATTGTAGAGGTAGGCTTATTTCAATTTATGGTCTACCTTTTTAACTAGTGCCACATTCTATGGGAGGGTTTTCTCTTCTGTGTGTTATAAACGTATTCAGGCAGCTGTCTAAACAGAAGGTGTATTGAAATCAAAAAAACACAAAGTGATGTTAAACTCCTGGAACAGCTGTTAAAGTGGAAAATGTTTGCAAGTCATTGCTCACCTTCCAACCCTGAGCATTCTTCTTCTTTGAGAATATTTTTTCTCCCTCTCCTTAAAAAACCCAACAAACTAATATATAATATGTTCACCTACACTTTCTGAGTGTGGAAATACAATGAGACCAGATTTTGAGCAGCTTGTAAAAGGGCTTGAAAACTAGAAAAATTGAGCACCAGATATTAAGTGCTTGATGTCAAGAATAAAACCCCCCAAGACAGATGTAACTTTATTTTCAGAGATTCATTTCTTCCAGAAGTGTAAGACACAGACTTGCACTTGCACTTATTATAATGAACCATTTCTTCTCATGCAAATTTCAGGATGCTCAGAAGAGAAAATTTGAATTGGTTGTTTTAAAATAAGTTATTAGATATATATTTAACAATATACAATCCTAACTACTGCATGAAAAATTATATGCATTATGCTCAAAATACATTTCATTATTCTAATTGGTTCCACTACTTTAGCTTGGTTTTAGTCTTTGGACATCTTAACTGTGACTTAAATTTTCCAAATGTGCTGTTCATTATAAACTGAGATTAAGAAAAATGTAGTTTTGACATTTCTTCAGCCTTCAGACCCTTCTTCCATAGAATCTGAAAGCAAATAGTCACATAGGGATGGGCTGATGTGGTGGCTGATTTGGTTGCATAAGGCAGGGATGCTATGAAACAATGTTTGAAGTTATTCAAGCTCACGTTTGGTGTTACTAAAATGCAGTGAGCTGTTCTGAAGATGTGCCTGCCATTTTGGGTGGACGACTTGCAGAGGCTGGTTTTGAACTAGAGTGGGGCTGTGTCTGCCCTGTAACCAGGAAAGAGGACTGTTCTAGTTCTGCTTCAATCTATTACCAAAGCTTATATGGTAGGTTTGGATTCAAATCTGTCTTTCTTCTTCAGAATAAAAGGTTTTAAGGTAGAAGTTTTGTTTTCCCTATATCCTTCTGTAAAAATATGTATCAGAATTAAAACAACAAACTTGCTCCTCAACACAAAGGTTATCACAGCTTGTATTAATGGCTAAAATAAATACATTTTCCCAACAAGACGAATTATGCAGCAATATTCAGTATACCTGGAAAGGTCAGCACAGAACTCATCTGGGAGCAGAAACAATAAATTATTTGTGTGATAAAAGCAATGTGTTGCCTAGAACAAAATGCACTGTGTTTTTTAACTCTGACAATTTATTTTCCTTATAAATAAAATATTATCCATGGTAAAACAATGTAATGTGCAGTGAACAGAAATAATCTACAATTTTTAGCATGCACTTTAACAATGGTGTGAGTAACAGTGAAACAAGTTCAGCAGTAGATGGAGACTAAGAGCTGGCTCTACAGGTAGGAAGGAAGAACTGTGGTTTTAATGTTTCTAAAAATACTATGATACAATCAGCTCTTGTTGCAAGATGTGCAGCCAACTGGAGTGAAAATTCATAATGACAAGTAGATTTGTATATTCTTTCTGTCCAAAATATCCATTTGCTTCATTTTTTTTCTTTCAGTGACATACAGCACCCTGCATGTGCACTGAACACTCTGCTAAATCTATCTTCAAAATCCTTTAGCAAGTTTGTGGAAAATTAATTTATGCTGCATAATTACTTTATCATACATTATGTTCAGGAAAAGGTGTTTTAAAAGATACGTTTTAATTTTATTTTTTTTATTGGAAATCTTTGTGTTTCTAGTCAACCTGAAAGAAGCATTTAGGTCATGACATACAAATCTGTATTAGCACATATTGCTGTCTTCCCATTTGCAAAGCCTCCACAGGACCTTTCTTGGCTGAAACCTGATGGAACCTCCTTTACGTATCCAGATGGAATTAGGGCAATAGCAGCTGCAACCTGTGTTATATGGAAACTCTATTCCATGATATTCCAGCACAGGCACTTCAATATTTATAGGTGATAGCATAGAATCAAAGAGCCTTTCCTGAACCACTTAGTTATGAGTATTTTGGGTTCCACAGATGACCCTGAAACTCAAGGATGTGCAGCTACCTTTCTGGCAATACATGAATTACCTCATCCATGATGCTAATGAAACACTGGCAAGAGAAAGTGAGAAAAGTCAACTGATTTTCACTCCCCTAACTGACAGTTTTCTTCTGTTACCTTACTGTTTATGTATTTCTAAATTTACAAATTCAGTTCTATCCTCCCCCACTTTGTTTTTTATCTTTTTTTTTTTTCCAAATAGAGTGCAAACTTTGGGTGGATGAATATTGCTAGAGATAAATACAATATCTTCTTTTGTCCAACACTATAGCATATGTAAGTACTGATGCATTTTTAATATTTTTTTTCTTCATTGTTTGTTATTAACTATTTCATGATATAGTGGCCTGTTTCTTTTTTAAAATACATCTGTGAATGCATTTGTGACTTACACATCAGCTAGAGATGACTACTTTAATGGTTTTAACTCTTCATATATCCCCAGCTGTGGCAGGATATGAAGTGAGATTTGCTAAGCTATAGTTTAGTCTTTGTCCTGGGGCCTGTGTCATCATGAGAGTTTATTTTTTTTTTTAGCAAAACCTAGAAGTCTCCTAAACTTCTACCACCTTTTGAAACCAGCGATTTACAGAAACAAACAAACAAAAAAGGTAACGACATTGGTCCACAATTTGCTCATACCAAGCATTCACCTGAACTCCCCTTAGATTTCTGCATTGCTCCTAATCATTTATCATTAGACTTTAGTCACATTCGTTAGAGAGGACTACCCATGTTAAATGTTGCCTCTCACAAAGAAAGGCTAGAAAACTTGCCAGATATCTATAATGTATGTGTTGACATGCAGATAAGCTGAATCCCATAGCTGTGGTCCATAGAACTGGAAAGAGACTCAAAATTGAATTCTGATCAGCTGACTGGTACCACAGCTGCTCTGATGGAAACACACTTTCCCATCCTATCCCCCGAATTAAAATGGTTATCATCAGCAAAAAAATTGCAAACCCAGTCCAAACAATCCAGGTGTATTTAATACATTTTAATACAAAAAAAGATTAATTATAATCTGTCAATTTTATGTGAAAGGTAGCAACTCTATTTCCACTAAACAAAACCCAAAATATTTTTAAAATAATGTTTTCATTCACTTGGCATTAATAGCTTGGTATGAACTACAATGTGATGGTGTACAATGTGTAATTGTACATATCAAAGCTCAAAGTCTAAGCAAAACAAGAAGTTATTAATTTTTTCAGTTGTCTTGAGTCACTTTAATTTGGATTTTCATTTTATGAAATTTTCAAGTTTCAGCTTTTCATTCTGAACTAAGAGATTTTTCAATTTATTTCTCTAGGCATCTCATTCATTATTTGTTTCTCAACCAGGTCAAATTTGCCTTTCAATTTAAATATATTTTCATGTTTGCCAAAATCAGTGTCAATGGGGATTTTTTTGGATGGAGGTTACAGAGTATTGCTCCCTTTTCCTCTCCCAGGGTTTCCTAATATGTCACCCTGCTGAGGACAGTCTGACCTTTCAGATCTCTGAGATGACACTGGTCATTGTATTACAGCACCCATTTTGGCTTATCTCCCATTAAGTTCAGCATGATAATAAGTAGGATGCAGCTAGGTTCCAGTAGCTACTCAGATTGGAAACTAGGAGCTTGAAGCTTGGTGTTACAGGCAAAGGGCAACTCTTTTCAGCACCAGAACTCTAAGTTAGTATCTGCCAAAGAAAGCAATTTTTGCACACTTGTCCTGAACAAATATAAACAAGGCAGTACTGTTTTTGTCAAAAGTAGAAAAAGGCTATAACACTGAGATGCAAATTATAGGAATTTATACAGGAGTTTTGCATTTGTGGCTGGGCAGGAGACACACCTGGTACATCAACCATGGGACAGACAATGTGCACACTCAGCTTCTCTGTCCTGGCCTGCTTTCCTGTCTCACCCATATGTTTTGGAAGAGGAAACATGAGGAAGCATGAGATCATTGGTAGGTCTTGCTGAAAGCACTTGAAGATAATGTGCCAATTATCTGTGCAACTGGGCTCAGTTACAAGGTTATAAATATTTTTACATGAAACCTAGAAGTTCCCAGTAATTTTAAAAATAAGATGGAAAAATTGAAATCACATGACCGTTTACTTCTTTACTCTTTTTTCCCCCCTACTTTGGTAGGAAAGAGCTTTAAAATTTCTGGGAAATTAGAGAAATTTCTCATATAATGAGCAAAAGTCCTAAAAACATCAACTGCAATGCAGAATGTCAGAGCACAAAAACTTTTTCACCTTATATTTTACACTAAATCTGACTAAAGACCCTATCAAGAGACTTAGCAAATCATCACGTCTTACTGTAAAGTAATTTACAGTTGCATTTGCAGGCAGGCATCAGCAGGCTCAAAACTCATTAAAGCCAAAGATAACAACATTAACTTAATCCTGACAGGCAAAATACTCTAGTCAATACAATTGCAGGTACAGAGTGTTGAAATATCCAACTGCAAACAATCATGAGAAAGGTCAACCCAGCACAAGTGTTTAACAATACAAGTGTTCCAGCCCAGTGTTTTAGACAAAGGTTATCACCAATGCTCAAATCAGAGAAATTCACACTGAATCATTGCCTTTGAAGTTTTAGTAGCACCAAGCTTTCATCATAACCACAAGCAGTAGTATTCATGTATCACAAAGCCTTTGTTTAAAAGCCCCATTAAAAAATGTATCCAACTCAAAATAAGTGCGCAAAGAAGTAGTCAACCATTTGTGTGCATTTTTGCAATTCATAATCTTTCTGTTCATAATACCTTGTTTACAAAGAAAGGTAGGTAAATATCTGAACATTTGCATTGCCTCCAAGCCCATATTCTCTATAGCACTACCAGTTCCTAGATAGTCTCTTGTTTTCACAAGATCTTTTGATTTATGTTAATAGTCAAGCTGGAAAATATGTGACTTGCCAGAGTATACAACTGAAGTATTAAATAAAGCTTAGCTGAATTCCTCTTTCAGGGGCACAGACAGCTGTTTTGGAATTCAACACTAAGAATAAAATTTAGCTATAAAAGTAGTAGTCACCTTTTGATTAGCAGAATTTCAAGAAAAAGCAGGAAAAGAGCTCCTGAAATACAACAATGATTTGCCTTAAACACATCTTTGTTTCAGTTGTATTAAATTCCTTATTGATTTTGATGCTTGCAGTAATGCTTGCTCTGATGTTAACATAGAAATAAACAACTTTATAGTATCTATTAACCATATAGGGCTGTTCCTCTGCACTTAAAGACAAGTGGCTAAAGTCCCACCTTCTAGTTATATATGTGATTTTTCAGGCTAGCTAATGCAAATCACATCTTTTTTAAGGCTAGTATTTTCAAGGTAATATTAAGACAGGAATCTTGTTCCTACTAATATTTTAGGTTCAAAAGAAAATAACTACTATAATTATTAGATTTGGAGGCCTAATTTCTGCATTGAATCAAGTCATGTAAGGGATAAATGCAAGAAAAACAAATTCAGAAGTTCAGGACTGGATTTTTTTCATCATTTTCCAATTAAAAAATAATTTAGTATATCCTAGCAATGTGTTAACTCTTCGTGTGAAGAGTAACATGTACAGATAGCTGTAGAAGATTTTCAAATTACTCTTTGCTGTGGTCTTTGCTGTGGGGGAACAGTTTTTATTACAATAATAACTGGCACATTACTGAGTCATGACTCAATTTCTAGGAGAGAGCTGATGCTTCTCGGGGAGGGACAGTCTCGAAGGTTAAAGCGACCATGCTTCATTAAACAAATGCATGCCACTAGATCAAGTGCCAATAATGACATAACTGACACAGAGCAGAAGAGGTCTGCACAAGTGTTCTCACTTTGTTTCCACCAGTGTGTGTCATTGTGGATGCCTGTGTGAGACCCAGCACCAGCAAGGGGAAGAAAACAAATGATGCCTTCGTAGGGAGAGATGGGCACAACACAGAAATGTAATTTATCAAAAAAAGGAGAGACTGGAGCTGAACGTCTGCATACACATGTAGATAGACCTTAATTTCTAAGGTGTTGCAGAGCATACTCTGGGGGAAATAATAAGAATGCTTTTCAGAACATTTGTATTGTGGCCTCTTTGTGGAACTGCAGGGGAAAATATGCAACGTTGAGACATTTGTGATTAATCTGCAGTTTGCGTAAAATATCCACCTGCATTTCTATTTCAAATTTCTCTCTGATCAGATTTGTAAGAGCTAATATGAAAGAATTAGTGGTTGTTAATATAAACTGAAATGGTCAGCTATTAGCATAAATACTCTGCCCCTTATAAAACTTAATAAAGCTCAACCGTTTATACCATTAATTCATTCTTTCTCCAGTGGTGATCATAGCAGAGTGACACAATGGACAGCTAACTGAAAATAATTCTTTAGTTATCCCAGCTCTAGATATTGCTAAGTAAACTTCTACACCAGACACATGGTAAGATCAAGCAACAATAACTTTCTCCCCTATATCTCAATAATAATGCTTCAAAGACTTGGAAGCAAGAAGTTTTTAAGTTTTTATTTAAGTGCTCTTACAGGGCTCCTTTCCCCAAACCTGCAAAATGCTATTAATTATATAGTACCCATTTACTCAACCCAAACTGACCACCTTTATTTAAAATTACTTTGGGATTTTTAGCCTTTCTACTTTGCAGGGAGGGTGCACACTCACTCAGTTGAGCACTGAGGGTCAGCAGTGTCTTAGTGATCCTGTTGAACCATTATCACCATCCATGGGAAAGAGTCGGATGATTCATAAGACTACTTTGCCTTAAAAAATAAGCATGGAAAATACCATGTGAAGGTGAAATAGTTACATGAATATTGAACCTTACACTTCACCTAAGGTGAAGTACGCAAGGCCCGAAGCAAGTTTGGATGTTCATACTCTAGTGAGTGAAGTCATGAGGCTGCCTGGTTCCTGCCTTAACAAGAAAACTTACGAGTTTCAACAGCTTTTCCAAGAACTTCTTATCTACTACTACCATTTTATCTAAATATTTTGACTTGTCTGTTCTACTTTCTCTTCAGATTATATGGAGTTCAAGGCTCCAAAAAGCACCTTTAAAGCATATTTTAAGTCTTGGTCACATTTGCTGCCCTTTGATGTTCAGATCATCTATAGTCTTCTTTCCTGGTTTTATAATAAACCAATCATCGCACCTTTAGTCTGATAATTTTCACCAGCAGCAAGATAATTGTTTGAGGAGAATGGTAATATGGAAGTGGAAAGAAACTGTGACAGGGAGCTTTCTGCTTCTGGCTGTGCCTGATTTAAAAGAACAGTGGAAAAAGAGTACAAATCACCTTTTTCCTTTTTGTGTGTTTTTGTGTACAGTACACACACACAATGTAAGTGAGTGCACTTTCCTGTTCACAATGAAAAACTTCTGAAATAATTGACTCCGCAAGCTACTTCTCTATTATAGGGGTAGAGAACGGAAACACCTCAAAACTTGCTTCTCACATATAAAAGCCAATAAGCAGTAATTAAGGTTGAGAAGGCTTGTTGCTTTTTAACTAAGCTAAGCTGACATACACTATCCACTATGTCAGGATATTTGGGGGCCACAGAGCTTAATCACTAAAGTTTAGCACATAGCCACCATGGCAAAGCACTTCAGTGACTTCAGACTAGGTTTAACTGTCTTGCCCCCATCCTAATCACCCCTTATCTGTGCACCTCTGTTGCTGAATTCCTATTAGAGAACAAATTAATAGGTCTGAGGTACTTAAGATGATCTAAAGACTTATGCTGATGTAATCTGTTTAAGATGATGTAAAGGTTTAGCATAGATTATGCTCATATATCTGAAAGCTTTAGTTTGGTTTATCTGCAAAAGCCCTGCCAGGACACAGTTTGGAGGGGATGGAGGTGTAAAGGGAAAAGGGAAACACCGGAAATATTGAAGAATAGTTAGGGAAAAAAGGTGCATATTTTGCCTCAAGCCATGCACTTGAAAGACTATGTAAGTACAGATTTGGAAGCACATGGTTAGTCTGGAATACTAGAAAGATGACAGTCAATCTAGTTTATTAAATATCTCCCAAATGTGTTAAAGGGAAATTACTGTTGACATTATTAGACAGTCGCTAGATTTGTTATTTGGTAATCATTAGAGTTGTTTGACCCTTTGAAAAGGTACAAATGAAATCTTACTATCTAGACTAAATGTATGCATTTATATATTTAAATAAAAACCTGTACAAAAGATAACTTTGAGGAGAGTTAACAGCATCCCTCACCTTCCAATTTCCTATCAGGTCTGCTGTAGGATAGATATCACTTACAATGGATGCTGAGATTTCCTATAGTTACCTAGAATTATATTATTTATTTATTTATATAATTTTTATATGTGTATTATATATAATTTATATATAATTTTTTTATGTTTATAGTTGCCTATAGTTATAAGTTAAATTGTCATGCATATGTACAAGGGAGGTGAAACCTAATTAAGCTTTTCAATCTTAATTGTCACTCTCCATCACCTTTGAGACTTGAACTAAAGAATCTTAAACTTGTTTTTCCTTTTTTATCCATTTTATCTCTCCAAGAAAAATTGTAATTTTTACTACTACGGATTTGTAAAGGTACATGACGATAGCTTCTATGCTTTGCATGTAATTAATTAAGATAGCATTTAAGGATTTAAGATCCGTTGGTGTTTGAATTTCTGCCTCCCTTCCAAAGCAATGTGAACTTTCCAGCCTACGTGCTAAAGATTGAAGTTCCACAAAGATAAAAATGGACAACGTTTCTTTAGCAGACAATTTGTCACATAGCCTTTAAGTTTTACTAGCCCGGAGAGATATCCGACAACTAAATAGTGAAAGGAAAGTGAATGATTAGCTGGCAGACCTTCAGGCTACTGAAAGATAGTTTTAGTAGCCTGTCATGAAAATCTGTGGCCTCAGGCTGTGGGGCTACTTTTTATTTCCAAGCCTGTTATTGATTTTGGTATGAAGAAAATAATTTGGTGTTGTTGCTTAAGGTGTCACTGAGAAAGGAAAGAGAAAAGGGAAAAAATCCCAACCACATGTTTCATTTGCTAACAGTTTTTAGTTCAAATTTACCTTTTTATTACAACAGGGATCGAGCTGGTAGATGAAGGGCATTTACTACTTAAAGGTACTACCATCTTTATGAAACATGGCACACTAATCGAAAACACAAGTAAACTGAAAATTAAATTTAAAAGCCTATAATTTAGTATCTTCCTTGCCAGGAATGATGACTTTCATTTACGGAGGGAATCCAGAGCTGCTCAGGGTCAGTCTGATGTGTGCCATTTTCAGGCCTATCGTGGAGGCTGATGGAGTTGATTAATTTCTTGGAACTCAGCTTTGTCTTCTCCAGCTCACTGAACAACTTCATTTCAGCTGATGAGTTCAAACAGGGGTCAGAGCAATCCTCATTTCTGACAATCCCACAAAATGGGAATTAATTTTATGAGTTAGTACTATTGTGTTCAAAACTAAGCAGAAAACAGTCAGCTGACTTAACCTAAGGAGGGAAAGAAATATTCCATTTACAAAACTTACTAAGATATACTGAACTGTTTAAATATACAGGAAAATATTTACATTAGCCAGGGAAAATGATTAAACATCCCATAAAATCTAATGCCTGAAAATCTGTTTAAGATCCATGTCAGAGCAAACACTTAAATTGTAGCTGTTGCTCTTCATAATTATTAATAAAACACATTCGGGGTGGACTAAAAAGAGTTTGAGAAAACTGAAAGATGCAGGGCAATGAGGAGAACATACCTGCTTTAGAGGCAACAAGACTACAAGTTCTAATTTTGTTTTAGTGACTGCTGAGATATAATAGAGCAATGCTGCTCATGTAAGTAGCAATGGCATTTAATACTATGAATACTGATGGTCTCTTCAGAAAGTGGGTATTTCACAATGCAGTCTTGGATCTTTACACTCAAAGATGATTAAATACAAGTAACATTATTAAACAAATGCAATTATGAAAAATGATATACCAACACCACCACTTTATCTTACTGTCGTTACGTCTTTCAGATACTACTGAGAGTTATTCTAAAGATTTTTTTAATAACTATTATTTCCATAGAATGCTCTAGAGCTACTTGTACCTTACATAAGCAAAACTTACATATTAGGGTAATTTGCTCAGGATGCCAATGCTCTGGCATTTTTCTTCCCATGTTCTTCCTCATTTTTTCTTCTTTGAAAAATCTGCCACATCTGAAACACCACCTAGACAGATGGAGGTGTTTTTTCTCTTTTAGTTTGCTGGGGTCTGGTTGAATATCAGGGATCAGGAACAAAAAGGGTACCATATTCAGCAACAGTCATTGTGAGTTGTTTCAAACAGACAATTACATCTTCTTTATATGATGTAAAAAAGTTAAAACACACACTTCAAAATGGAATTACATTCAAGTCCTGTGATTATCTATTCATATATAATCTCAGTAGTGCAACAAGATAGAAGCTGTAAATTTATCTGTTTCATCTGATTTTGAATGTGAGAGCAGTGTTTGGCTTGTCTCTCCACCAGTTTATATGCAAATACTATGATCTTGTTCCTTTCTTCAGGGTACAAAACAACTCTGGCCGGATGGCATGGAGGAAAGTCAAGTACAGTCAGATTACAAAGGTCACATTGTTACTTTGATGTTTTATTTTTCCTCCAAGTTGTAAAAGGATCTTTTTATTCCTTCCCTAACCTGGTAGTCCAGAAAACCTCAACATGCAAAAAGTGTCAATCCAACATTTATTCTCTAGAAAGCTAGAGACATAAATGCTGTTTTAGATGAAATAACTGTGGTCATGGACTCATCCTGCCAGGACATTTCTATGGGATTTTTAGCTCTGTCACCCCTTACTTTTCTGGAAGACAGGAGGATGAGTTGGAACTTTTCCTTACCTGTATGATTTGGTTTGTCCTTTTAAACAGGATTGACTCCAGAAATTGCAGACTTTGGGTTCAAAATACAGAATCACTTTACTGAAAGGAATATATGAAACATTTTCCAAGGTGACCTTTCCAACTTCCATTGTTTTCTATATCAAAAGATATGGCAAATCAGAACCTCAGAGCCAGAAAACAAAGTATTTCTTCTGTCACTTGTGATTCCAACAATTGAAGCTCAAACTCTGTGTGGGTGGAGCTTATGGGGTTTAGGAGCTTTTATTCCTCAGCTGATGTTTGATACTAACTCATGTAATCCTTTAAATCTCCTTGTCCAATGAAACTGAGAGCTTGATGCAGATCTTATTATCAGCAGATGTGGATGATATGATGTTTTTAATTGATAAATATATTTACATTCTCAAATATTTCACTCAGAATAAATTACTCCATTTTAACTTCCAATGAAAAAAACCAAACTGTGAATAACATTTTAAAATGTCACTATGACAATGACTGTCACAATGACTTCTAGTTGCTTAGAAGTGACTTTTTCTGAAAGACTTCTTTAAATAGAAATACTTATCATTTTGATAGCAAGACTAGAGAGGAAAAGATGTGAGGATGGTTTAGTTCCACTATAGAAGCCTTCAAGTGCTATAAATTACAGACCATGGCCTACAAAAATTATGTCCTGGGCAAAATAAATGTGGTTTGCAACTAATTTTTACTTTGAATTATGCATAAAATCTTTATCACCAAAGGTATCTTTTCCAGGAAAAAAAGAAAAAAGAAAAAGAATATATTCATTAATTTTGAGCAAGGTATTACTCATTTTTCTTCAAACCCCTCCTATTACTGGGCTTACTTAAGTAATTAAGTCTCCCATTTTTAACTGCAATTACTAGTTATCAGTTTATAAAGAATAATGATTAAAAGGTACACAGAACTGAAAGTTGATGGGGAGAGTTATCTAGTCCAATTCTGCAAACAGTAACCTGTTTTGCAAAGTGAAAATCTGACTTTTTAGACTAATTTTCCTGGTCGTTTATCCTTCCAGCATGTGCAAAACTTTCAGACTGCCTCTGCTTTTCCTAGTCACAGGATGATAACTTATGTTTTTAACTTAAGAACTATCCACAGTGTATCTAACACTCACCTCAAAAAGTCTTATTATAATGTTTACCTTTTTTTCCTCAATAAAGAAGGAACTTACACTTTTAAAGTCTAGAGTCCTACTATTTATCCAGATTATGATTCTCTGCCATTTCTGTATTGATGCAGTGACTTCTCCACATTTGGCATTTTCTGTACTAGAATGTAGTCAGACTGTGACTGTCATAGATTAAAACAATTTCCAAATCCTACATACCTTGAACACGAGGATTACAAGCAGTGTCACTTGTATTTCGGCTGCTGCAATCTACTTCAAACTCCTGGGCACTGTTTACATAATCTTCTGAATAGTGCTGCTGACACATAAAATGATTTGTGGATATATATACCTCTGTATGGTAATTTCTAAAATGAAGACTGAATACTCAATAAGAATTTATACAAATTAGAATACAAGTACAATTTGCAAATGACAATATATTAAAAGTTATACAGGCTTTTGTGCTTTGTAGTGCAGAGAACTTTGAACTTCCACCAATGTTAGGAGACATTCTACCAGCTGTAGATCTGTGTCTTTTATTGGCACTGTACAGTATGAAATCAAATTGATCTTTTGGTAGCACAAGTTTCATCCACAATACTAGGATCAGGAAATACATAGGATTGTATCTTTGTAGGCTGTAAATTGGAGTTGCAGCTTTTTCTTCAGTAAAAATGAAATTATATGCTATTCAAAATGAATTATAGGATGTAAAACGAGCATGGCTATGTATTCAGATTTGACACAAATGCATTACTTTTATTTCAGATGCTGCTGTGTCTGCTTAACAAATTATGGAAAGATTCTAGCAGTCTTATGGCCCAATAGATGAAAGTAGAAAGAAGAACTGAATCCTAAATGATACATAATAGCAAACACTTCTGCATCAGTCACTTGCCATGTCTCCTTGTCATATAAAAAAATGGACAATACACATGGGAACTGTGTGTTATCCATTCAGAAGTCTTCAAATAGCATTCCATAAGTAATCCTCATGAGATATAATTCTGAGAAGTAGAGGAACTAGTGTCTCTTATAGATGAGTTCTTTATTTAAACAGTACATTGTGTCAATGGGATGGAAAACTTTTATGAATTGGGATTTTGCATCATCCTTAATCCAGCATTTTGCAACCGAGATGTCATACCCACTGTGCTTCACTCTGTCCATTTATGTCTAGAAAAGACAAAGCACAGACTGTAGCCATGGTGGCACTTCTACCCATCCCTAGTATCCTTCAGGTATTTATATGCATTTATGAGATTCTCAAATGAACCTTCTCTTTTCCAGGCTTAACAGTTCCATCTCTCTCATAATTTCCTTCTATATAAAATGCTCCTCATCATCTCAGTGGTCCTTTGTTGGGCTGTCTCCAGAGTGCCCATGTCTTTCATGTAGCCCAGAACTGGACCCAACACTCCAGGTGTTGCCTTACCAGTGTCGAGTAGAAAAGAATGATCACCTCTCTTAGCCTTCTGGCAATGCTGCTGTTAATGTACAACAACATTTCCCTTTTTTGCCACCTTGTCAGATCATGTTCACCTTGGTGCTCACTAGGATCCCCCAGTCCTTGTGTGCAAAGCTGCTTTCCAACCAGTGGGACCCTGCCTTATACTGTGCCTGGGTTTTTTTTCTCTTCAGATACAGGCCTTGGCACTTCCCCATGATGAACTCTTCAAGAAAAATGCAAAAGACAGTGCACATAAAACTCAGATTCTAGCAAAATGTAACAAATTAAAAGTAAACATTTTCATTTTCCTTCAGTTCCCACCCTTAACATGCATGAAGAAGAAAATATAGATCTAGTACATTGAGCATATCAGATATGCAAAGCGGGGTGGTAACCCTTTTCCACATCTTGAGTGTGCCTGATATTCCTTTGTTGACCAGTATTCAAAAAGGATTCAGGATATCTAGACCTCTTCATGTCCTTTCCCTGAAAGAATCCAAACTCTGTCATTTACCATTGGTTTTAACCACAACAGTCAAACCAACATATCTTCAGTGTCTGCTACACAGTCAGACAGCTCCCCACTCAGCATTTGGGAATCCCTTTTCTTAACATTGTTCCTCCTATAATGGATTTTTTGGCAGACTTGTTTTCTGGAGCATGACCCCCCTATTCTACTGCACATCCTGGAGCTTAATTCACAGGCTTTATACATCTGGTCCTTGCACTTCTGTATTCACACAGAGAAATATTCATTATATATCCATGTTTAGGGATTTATATTCTAGATATTTAGATATTCTCTATAGACATGCTATGTACTACAGGTGTGTGACATTACACACAGAGCTACAAGTATATAATAAAGGCCTTAATTTTACAGTTGCATGTGCAGATATAAATTTATATTTATAAGGTACATCTAAGATTTTAGATTTATATCTAAATAGCTGTTTTCAGTACTGTTGGATTTTGGATATGTCTGTGTTATGATGAAGAAGACATAAGCAACATATAGCTCAGAAATGAAGTGTAAAATTAATGTTCATCCTACAGTGAAGGGCTTACCTGCTACTTCAGCTCCTCTCAGAATAGCCAGGCCAGCAGGAACAGAAGCTCAACTGACAGAACTGGAGAGTGGCAGCAGAAAGCTGTAAATTATCATTGGTGACAAGTTGACTGTATACACATACATCAGTGAGTCTTAAAGCACTGGGAAATAGAACAACTGCTTCACTGCTTATCCCTTTTTTTGGCTGCATCTCTGATGTAATTATCAGTTGTTCAATTAATGTTTTTAAAACTCAATAAATGTGTGTTGAGCATAAAAAAAAACAGAGGAGGAGGGAAAGGACACCTCAATTCCCTAGTACAGGCTTTTATTAGCTATGTACTATGACACAGATCTTACTTTGCTCATGGGCTGGAATTTTTTTTGCTGAAAACTCCTTTTCATTATTAAACTGAACAAGCAAGAATTGCAAATCTGAGCAGATGTTTTCAGGACACCCAAACAGCTTGCCTCTTGGACAGAAAGATCATTAGGCTATGGGAAGTATTAATTAACAGTTATCATTTTTGGGAGTTCTCAGCAGCTGATATTGAAAAGATCATTAGTCTTCTACATAAGATTTTTAAAAATATGTTATTTTAAAGTTATGAGTAAATTTGTCAGCCTCCAATGAAAATCAAATTGAAGCAGCTCTCATAAAATGATGGACCATTGGAAGTCTTCACTATAGCAATACCAAAACAAGATACTATGGTACAGACATTTACCCCTGTGGAAGCGATCAGAGTTTTATTGGGGAAAAAAGACAACATTTTCCCCCAGCATTAGTACACCTGCTTCAGAGCTGATCTGATTTTTCTACAGAGCTAGGCTCTGTCCCTTGGAAAGATACATTTATGATGGAGGCTACAGTGCAAGTCAGAGGTTGGGACACTGGGAGTGCATCCTTCTTCAGCTGCCCTCATGCTCAGAACAAGTCCACAAACTCTTCACAACAGTTTTTTATTTATAAGAATGAAGACAAAGGGAAATCAATATTAATTTACTGTACTGTTTTAAATAAAGAGTGGATAGCTATTTGTGCAGAGCGGGACATTTTCCCAGTAGAGGAAAAAATATATTTTGAAAATTAAAAGCTCATGAATGAATATGTAAGATACATAAACATGAGCCTATAAAATCTGTAACAGTTGTTTCAGATAAGATTTGTAACAGCCACTTAGGTTTTCACAAGTGTGATAAAGTCCTCTGACAGAAAAAATCATAATTTAATGAGTTAGCAAAACTCAACAAACTGACTAATCCATTTAGGTCCCAGTGATATTTTCAAGCACATAAACTTTCCTTGCATTCAGGGGGCAGGTCTTACAAATCAAACTACATTCATAAATACTGCTATACTAATGAAGGGAGAGAGAAACAAAACCTGAAATTTATTAAGACTGAAGTTGGTAAATGCTCTCTTTTATTTTCCCTCATGCTAACATTTTTCAAAAGTAAAAAGTACGAAGGGAGAAGTCAGTAAGTGACCAGGGGAGAAATAAGTAGTGATAGTGACTGAATTATGTTGATCACACCAGTAAAACAGCTACCAATGGCACAGGAGACTGGGGCTGTCAGCCTGGTACCATCTGGCAGCCAACATTGCAATGCCTGACACCAAAGAGGTTATGTTAACTCTGCCACTGAAAGGGGCTGTGAACTACGATCAGAGATAGAGCCCCATCAACAGACATCTATTTTCCTGCTTTGCCATAAACGTCAGTGTCCATAGACCCCTCAATTATTCAGTGTTCTGCTGAAGGTTAAAGGCTTAGAACTGATTTTATAAGGCAGTCTTGACACATATTGTTTCCCCTGACCACACACACGCACACACACACAGGATGCAGGCTGGGAATGCCACAGTGGATAAAGATCAGCAGTAATTCATTTGCAATAATTAGGGAAAAAATGAGCAGTGCTTAAAGTGAGAAAAAGGCAACAGAATTTGTTACTTTGGAAAATATTCTTTGAAAGCAAAAGGCTAAACACATTCAGCAGGTTTATTTGTTGATGTTTTTCCCATTTTCAAAACCAACATTACAATTTTATGATGCACAAAATGGAAAACTTTCAAAAATGTCAGGTTTTGAAAAAGATTACTATGAATAATGTATTTCAATACAGCTTTGTCAAACTGTTCTATAGTACATACATTTGTAATTTCTTAACACTGAATTTACTGGGAAGTGACACTACTGTGCTCATGCTGTTCACACTTGTTTACAAATAGAGGCAGTCAGGCTTTGAGCTTCAAATCCAAGTGTCCAGATACTGACGTGACTTGCCTGAAAGCACTGGCAGGAAAAGTGTGCTGTGTTAAAAATTCATAAAGAACACTGCTTTTTATTTCAAGAGTAACAGGAGCAAAAGGTTTTTGCAGTGCCCTGGGAAACAGAAAGTTCAAATATTGCAAAGTTGCAGGAGTAGATCAGAGCGTACTATTCACAGCTAAAGCCTACAAGGCAGTTCTTTATAGTGTCTTGGGTGAGACAACTGAAGGAGAACTGAACCTAAGGAGCCAATTTGCTGAGTTTTGTTCAGTGTGTAAATTGAGTAGTTTTTATTATAGAATCATGAACTGCAAGAGCTGCATATTGAACAGTGGAAAACTGTATTTGAATCTGAGTATTTCTAGGTTATGTAAACTTATGTTTCTGTAACTCCTCCAAAAAGTCAAATAGACCCATGAAGGGTTGCCACAGCAGATTAGATCTTTCAAAGTTCTGTCAACAATTATTGATCCCATAGCTGGCTACTTTTTCAGACACCTTTGTGGGAAGAAGCTGTATTCAGGCTCCAGGCTAGGAGACAGGTATGGGTTTGGTCCTTTGTTTTGTTTTTCTTTTATAAAATTGTTTGTGTACTCAAACTTCCCCTTCAGAAATGCATGCACTCACTGAGTTAGATCTAAGAGTCTACTACCTAAGGTGTAACATTTCTTTATCCTCTTGTTCTCTTTATCCTGAAGTCTATGCTGACTGCTAACAAAACTGCTATGCATCATGTATTTTAAGATATCTTTAAGTGAATATTCAGCAAAACTGCCTTGCATTTTAGACAGTTTCTGAACCAGATCCTTCTAGGAGAGACAAACAACTAGAAACACTTGTCAAATATGTTATTTCATACATTTAATTAATATCTATCAAATGTCTGTCAGATGGCTGACTGAATTCTTTGAGGAAAAATTAGTAGAATAAAACCTCAGTTTTTGACAGTAGTCAAATTATGCAAAGGGGGTCCACCTCAAGCCTGAGCACACAAATGCCTACACATACAAGTATCAAGACAGCAGCATTATGAGAAAAGCTCTCACACTTTTGGGAGGAGGGACATCAGCATGCACTAGCCAGTACTCAAATGCACACAACATGGGCAACAAACAAGAGGAACCAGAGATCTTTGTGCAGGTGGAGCCTCAAATCACAGTGGGGTCACAGGAATGTGATGGGAAGGCTCCCATGACTAAAATACTACAGTGGGTGGGTACAGACTCCTTAGGAAGGGCAGGCTGGGAAGGTAAGGAGAGAGAGTTGTCTGTATGGGTTGATTTCAGAACTTTTAGCAAGTGGAGCAGAACACCAACAACTTTCATTCCCCCTCCTCTGTGGCAGAGCTGCTTGATATTCTCACTGGTACTATATAGCTTCTATTATATGCTATCTCCTCCTCTTTGTTTTTTTTTCTCTTTTTTCTTTTTTTTCTCCTTTTTTTTTTTTTGCTACTTCATGAGGAAAGTAGTGGGTTTTTCATCTTCTCTACCTAGAAAGAGAAAGAATTTTGTGATGGCAGAACTTTGGGATGAAGGCAACCTCCTTGTTATTTCCCACTGATAATTTCAGAGGATTAACTAGTTTTTGATTATTTGGAAAACCAGTCCATAGACTCAAATCAAATTATAATTGTCCTGATGTATTAAAGATTTTTAAGCATATTTTGCAGATGCATCAGTATAATGAGACTGCCTGCTTTGTAAACCCCAGAACAACATGAATTTGATGCCTTTTTTCCCAATGATATGGCACATGCACACATCTGGATTAGTAAACTGAGCATGCTCTACTCAAAAAAATGGGTGACCACAAAACTTTCTCTTTATGCAAAATGCTATTTCAATTAGTTTTGCTTGGATGAAGAAGCAGTCCCCTGGGACCTCTTCTTACACACCACAACTCTGTAGCTCCCATGTAATACAGATTTCCACTTCCAGCAATAGATGTGCAAGAATTTTTCTCATATCTTATTCAAGCCCTTTGTTTCTCACTGCCTAGACTTCTAGTCTCTGATTTTTACTCTCACCAAAGCAAAAAAATCCACTGTTCCTGCAGCTCTGCTGCAGCTGCATGCAGATATAGCTATGACTATACAAAAGTCTTGAAGGTCAGACATCACTTGAGTACAGGTTTAGTGCCTAGTAGCTCAGATTTTAATGATATCTTTATTCACGAAGAACACTGTGGAAATTCTCCTTGTTAGACACTATAACAGAAAAAGTTCATCTTTTTTAAAATTAGCATATGAACAAGTCAAAAGCTTCATCTTGAAAATGCCTCCCCAGTAAAGTGTCAAATACCTTCCAATAAGTAGAAGGTAGGAAGATGCAATTGCAAAATAAATGGCTTTCACTTATTAAATAAACAAAATAGTCTAGAGTTAATTCTTGAAAAATTCAGCTCTATTATCTTTGAGGTTTACCCATTTTAAATATGATCAGATTTTTCTACCAGGAAAAGACTTTATCAGGTTGTTACTAAAATAAAACATTAAGTGCGTGGTGCTCATATTCAGAAAATGCAAAACAGTTTAGACAATATATACTGCTATATTAGTAAGTCTAAAATAATGATTTAATTAATAAGAAACAGTGGGCAGGCATGAGATTTATCATACTCTGTATCTAGCCAAAAAATCTGGAACTACTCAAAAATGCTCTGTACTTCACTATTCTGAAAAAACCTATACGCTCTGTAACAAGATCCTGATGGATGAATTGCTATGTGGTAGATCCCTAAGACAGAAGTGATTGTGAGAAAAGGGACAGTAGTTGTGCCTTATAGGGATTATGGCAGAAAATGTTTTTGTTTCATTTTCTTGTGTTTCATACAAGAAAGTTTGCAACAAAACCAAATCACCTTCTTATATGGACTGATATCACTAGGTATTCTAGATAATGTTGGATGGGGCCAAATTATTTTCAGTGGTGGCTAGCAAAAGGATAAGGGGCAAAGGACACAAACTGACACAGAAGTTCCATCCTGAATATGAGGAAAAATTTCTTTACAGTGAGGCTGAGCACTGGAGCAGGCTCCTCAGAGAGGTTGTGGAGTCTCCGTCTCTGGAGATAATCAAAACCCACTGGGATGTGATCCTGGGCAACCTGCTCCAGGTGAACCTGCTTTAGCAGAGGAGTTGGAGTGGATGATCTAGGGAGATCCCTTCCAGCACCAACAGCGATGCTGTGAGTCTGTGATTCCATGATTGTGTACTCCTCTTACCTGTAAACACAGGTTTTAGATTGGAATTTGGATGTTCAGAATTCCAAAACTAGGAGTTTCCTTTCCCTTGAATTTAAAGGGATCATTTTCAGACCTTTTCCTGTGATGAAGTTTTAACCTTGAATAAATTACTCATTACAGATTTTCTGCTCAGTATCAACATATTGCTACCGTTTCTGAAACTACTAATCAGATTTCTTTGAACTCTTCTTCTGCTTGAAAACAAACAAGACTATTTTCTTTAGATTTGTTGCTTCCATTTATTCCTCTAAAGGGTTTTGACATTTGAAATATTTCCCTTTTATTTTAATGATAGCAGTGAATTTTAATAAAATTTTCATTTATGGCTTATGTAAATTCAGGGGCAATTCTGGCTGCCTTAACTCTCTACCACTTTTAACTCTTTAGGAATAAGTCCATCCAGAATCATATCTGGTCTTGCTCCTTTTGCATATAAGAATTTTAAATTATTTATATATCTACTCATTTCCCTTTTTAGTGTTTCAGATTCTAATTTCCTATTTTCAACACCTTAAATTATATTGAACCCACTCTGAAAACAACACTCATCAGTGTACAAAGTTAAGAGATCTTCCTTTAGACTGAAATGGTCTGAATTTTTTGATTGTGCTATCTAAAATTACTGCTGTATATGGACAGGAAATGAATAATTATGGGTTTAGATTAGTAGTTAGAACCACCTGAATACTCTGAACTGACTAATATCCTCCCACTCCATTACTTTATAAATTGTTCATCAGATTGACTGCCTTAAGAAAAAGGAGCAAAGAAAGGGCTGGGGAAAAAAGAAAAATACCTGCTCTTCTTCTGTTTAACAACTTGCAGGTAACTTCCTTTAGGAGGAATTTATCTTGCCTCTTAGAGAGAGACCAATGCTTGTTCATTAGAGCCCCAACTGCGAATATTTTGTCATAATGCACCATCTCATATGTAATGTTAACTAGTCCCTGGATTCCAGAACACCTTAAAAGGAATCCATTTCAGACAGGAAAAAAAAAATCTAAAATAGTATATTACATTGCACAGTTTCAACACCTGTCCAGTGGAGTCCTCTCTGTCCACTTTGTAAAACGGCTCCAGGACCATAGTTTACTGCCAATGAGTGATCACACTCCAGTGTTATCCAGCCATGTAATGAAGGTGAAGCTTCCAGAGGAAGGCAAAGGTAACAATTGTATTTTTTATTATAGCAGAGAAGAAACACGTAAAATATTAAACTAGTTGGAAACAATTAAGAAATGTCTTCTGCATCCCTCTTTTGGAGGCTTCCACCTCCAAGCAACCCTCCCTGCCCCTCTTCAATTCAAAAGGAAAAGATTCACACAAACACCAGAAACTGTGTGGCAGTTTTGCCTCCTACTGATAATGGGGTTTTCAACTTTCATCTTCTAATCTATCACACAGAAGTCTTCAATAAAAACACTTAAAGAAATATAGGCACATCAGACTATTGCTACTGTTTGAAAAAGTTTTAAATCTGTTTGTGACAGAGATTGTGTTCCTAAATAAGTTAACAAGATGATGCTATCTCATGATCTTGCTGTTGATAAGTCTTGACACGTTTCTTCTAAGTTGTTTCTAGCAGAAAGTGTTTGTATTATAGTGCCTGTGTCAAGCTGAATGTTTTAGGATGCCACAACTCTACCTAAATCATCTATCCCCTCGTCTCCTTTAATGGTCAGACAGATTGTAAAATTCTCTAAATAGGTATCTTCTGCCTATGAGATTCAATTCTTGTCCTTTTTTCAACATATGGATTCTTTCTCACATTTTGTTTATATCTGTGTCTCAATGCAAGAGATCACTTTCTATACTTAACATGATAGAATAGTAAAAATGATAAAAATATCTTTGGTTTTCTTTTGGCCTTAGATTTCTCTCATTGAGTTTTGTGACTGTATCAGAATAAAAGTTTCAGCACAAGCATTTTGCAATGTTTTAGTTTTGCTCTGCCAATCACTGTATAGACACACATCTCTATTTCTTCCTCATTGGTAATTCTTGGCAATTTGAGCATACATTTCTGAGGTGTGTAAAAATTTTGAAAGCAGGTTCCAATAGTGGTGCTGAAAACTAACATCTAACAACAAGGGCTGATATGATCACAAATGACTTCAAAGAACAAATAGAGTATATTCCTATGAACCTTCAGATATCACAGTTACAGTTCATTGCTTGTATTTGGAAAGACCAAGACATCTGCAGCAAGAATTGGAGAATATTACTAACTGTCTTATTAAGACAAAGTGCAAAATCACAGCTTTTATGAATTAGAAGAAACTCTGCTGCAGACTGGGGGTCTCACTAACAAAAGGAAAAGGGAATTGTATATAACTGTTGATGATAAAGAAATCTAAATGCTATTTATCCCCAAGCAATTTAATTTGAGGAAGCAGCAGGTGGGGTATTTTAAGTAAAGAGAAGAAAAAATTAATTCTATTGTATAATTCTTTACTAAGACTTCATTAGAATATCAGGCTCACTTCTGATTAGCTATGTTTAGAATGGTAATTTCAGTTCAAAACTAGCCTACTCAGACGATAAGGGGTTTTAGAGAACAAATCTTAAAAGAAGAGACTAGTGAAACAAAAGTTGGGGCAGGATATGATTCTTTTCTATAAATATATTTATTTGATAAACATAATGAAAAGAAAGGACTGTCAAAAGTAAATATGCTTGTACAAGATCAAAAGAATGCAAAAATTAGTTATGGATATATCTTCTCAGCTAATGGAAAGAACATTTCTAACCATTAGAAATGAAGTTCTTCTGTGTTTTTTTGAATGACGGAGTGGAGGCCTGGAATATAAAGAAATTAAAGATGATATTTGAAAATATCTGCTAGAATCCATGTGGTCACCAAAATAAAAGCAAGCAATGGTTATACTGATATATTTCAAAACTATATATACACATGTAATTTGAGCTGCACTCGTGTAATAGATACATAAAAAGATATATTTATATACACATACATGCATATATATTTTACAAGCCTAATTGAAGTGTTATATATCCTCTACTTACAATTACTAAACATATTTTTATTTAGTTTGTTTTAGTTTATTTAGTTTGCTTTGTTTAGCTGTGACACTGTACTGAAGAGAGATATTTACTGAGCTGCAAAGATCTAGAAATTTCTCTTGAAAAACTGTGGAGCATTCAATTTAAAAATCCTTAAAGAATATAGGATCGGCTCAAAGACCAGAGTAAATTGTCCTGCTCATTCATAAAATTTCTCTAAGAATTTCTGTATTCCTATTGACTTACCCTAGGACACAGTCAATCTGAGCAACACAGCAGAGCAGTTCCAGATCTTCATACAGTTCATCCATGGAAATATTTAAGCACCTAAAACACCTTTTTAGATAGTCCATTATCAGCTTCCTTCTGTATTAGAAAATAACCATTTTTTCCCTTCTCTTTCACTGTTGTCTCTCAGTCAATGTCCTTCTTTGCCCAAGACCATTGTGAATGAAATTTTAAGTACATAGCTCCTTGTATGACTATTTTTTGTGTGTTTGTTTGCTTATCTGTTTAATCAGAGCTATGTTACAGCTATTTGACAGAAAATGTGAGTTTTAATTCCCTTACACCAGTTGATATTTTTCCAGTTTTTCAGTCATTCCAAATATGATTCAGATCAGATCTGGTTTTTCTATTTACTTTTAACATGAAACTACACAGCCTGAAAGAGTTTTGGTTATGGCAGAACCGTGTACTCCCATTCAGCTAAGTTCTGCCACCACATGCATATGACTGAAACAAGAGAAGTTTCTCCGCAGACTATACAAGTGTGCGTGGAAATCTGTGAATGTCAACTAACATACTGTGAAACTGAAACAGGCAGCCTCTCCAGTGTCCAGGCCATCAATATCTGCTCAATGGCCAAAATATACCAAACTGTCAACGTGCCAATGAGAATCAGAATGAAGTGTTGAAGTGTGAGCTTCGGGGTCTTGTCCTACAAAGCAAAGGATGTCTGCAGACAAGTTTAGTCCTGTCTGCACCAGTGTCAGTAAGCTGGGCAAGGACTCTTGTTTTGAGGAGAAACCTCAACATCCATCTCAGACGCATTTAATTTGAGTGTTAAATTTTGTGTGTTTAAGAGAGAAACTTTACTCTCCAACTTAAATATTCATTCAGTTCAAAGATCTTCCAAGTCATCTGAATGAGAATAATTTCCCATCAATCAGGTTTATGAAACTGTAATCCTGTTTATGTTTCATTGTTCAGAGAATCTCTGGTAACAGGAACAGAATTTTCAATTTTAAAACATTTGGAAAAGGTACACAACTTTTCATGAAGAATGAGGAGAGATAAAAACTTACTATTTTACATTGAGCATACAAGTAGAGCTTTTGCATAAAGATGAAACATGGAAGCCCAGAGAAACTTTCCAGCAGTATCAGTTTTGGCGTGAATATTATCATGGACCTTGCCTTGTAATGGTGTAGGTGTTGCTCACCACGGTGAAGAAATGAGAAACAAAAGGGAGAAGAAAACTTCCAAACAACAGAAGAGCTCATGTGACAGAAGGGAGGACAAGATGTAGCCAGTGATATGTACAGCTTCATAGATAACTGGTTGCTTGCTCTCTGCCCCAGGAGAGGATGAACAGACAAAAAGAAGCCTTTTGACTTTCCTAATGTGATATATGAATGCTTTGCTGTTGTTCTGACCAGAAGCAAGGCAGCCTGCCAATACTGCCTTACTGAGTATATTGTTCCCTGTTGAGCTATGGGAAATGGCCACCAAAAAAGTAAGAAGTGACTCGATCATGCTGTGTTTGGGCTGACTGAACGGTAACAGATACTAAACTGGATCCTAAGAAAGTTTTTATATACTCTGAACCCAGCATATTTTGATAATAACCTCTCCATTATATTAGTCATTAAGGAAACTTGAAAATACCAGTTCACAAACTAAACAGAATATAATTCTTCTCCATTCCAGACTTTTGCTACAATTAGAGGAATTTATTTTGGGGAACTGCCAGGAAAAGATAGAGTGGGGGTAGAATTCTGGAAGAAAGCAGCAACAGTTAGATCGCTTCTGCCTCTCTTTACTGGGTGGGTCCCCTGAATGTCAGCCTCATTATTCTGGATGTCAATTCCAGGCAGCAGCTCCTAAATGCTGTTTCCAATGGTGGCCTAAATGGCAGTCCCTGTTGTACATTCTTTCTCCAGTAATAGTAAAAAGCTTTTGGGAACGTCTTTTAGTTCATAATAAATTTCAGGAGCGCTAGCTTGAGAACAATGTTTGAGGCTTAAGCCAACACAGACTGGCAGATAAATACTTCGAATACACAATTTCATTATCGCTTCTGAAAATCCACAGCCTGGAAGGCTTGTTTGCTGGTGGGGAAAGCCCAGATTTTGTGAGGTAACAAGGACAACTTACATAAAATTTATATAATCTCAGTCTATCAAAAGCCCCATGTGGCTCTCTTCACCAGAGACCCTAGGCCCCTCACAAACATGAAAGAAAGCATCTTCATTGTGGTTGCATAAAAGAAAGAATCTTCCTGTGAGGTCAGTTGGGTTCCAAAACATGCACAAATTAAGTGAACAGACAACAAATCTGTAGCAGTGCCAGGAAATCGTGTTGTAATTCTCAGTCCGCAGCCACAACCACAAGAGTAATCTCCTTCTACATTTCTGGTAGCAAAAGAGGGAGGGGGAGGGGCTCAAAGTCACTCACAGAGTTCTCTTCCTTGTTTAACACAGATTTCATTATGCATAGAAACGACCATTCCATTTTCTTATGTCGATTGTAGAAGGCTGTTGAACTGAGCTCGCAACAAAACACCGATACAACACACAAAGCTGGGCTGCTTGAAATTGGAGAACCAGACTTCAGGCTGATTCAAAACATGGACTGTTCCTTACTAGCACAGTTGTATCTCAAGCACTGACAAATTTTTCTGCATCTCATTTGTTTGGAGGGACAGTCAGTACCTTCAGCTTCTGGAGGCTGATCCATGGCTGTAAAACTAACTTTTAGTCTGACCAGAGGGCAAACCCTTCCTGAAGTTATTCTTTCTGTTAGCCTACTTAAAAGGTGGCTAAGCAGACACACTGTGTCATGGGCACTTTGTAGCTGCCAGAACTACCTCTCCAGTGCTCAATAGTGCCAAAATCCATCCAGTCACATCTCAGTCTTCACGCATGGCCACTATTGTAGAGAAGCTTGCAAGATGAAGGCAGAATATCCAAATGTGTTTCTCCTGATCACAGTACTTCTGTTCAGGGCAGGTTTGTCATTGTTTGCCTGGGAGAAGTCCAAGTACATGGCTAGTTTTGCTCTCTTCAGATCACTGTTGTTTTCCTGCTCTGAAGTATTTGAATTAAATACATTAGTAAAATATAAAAACATCAAAGAGGATACTTACTTTGTGTTTACATTTTTATGAAGTCCAACTTCCACAGAGGACTGAAAGATTCCAGATAGAAATACACAAATCGAGCCACATCCTCCAGTTTGCTTCAGTTTCTTCACTTGCCAAGGCAAAGGCAAGCCCAAGTCCCAAAATTTTCACCCAGTGTCACTATCCTGCTGTCACACTATGGCTGAAGGAAGGAGCCACACCCTGCTCATGGTTACTGCCCTGGCAGCATTCTCCACCTCTTCTCCCATAAGCTATATGGCAAACAAGTGAGAAGACATTCTCCGTCCCTATCCTCCATCCAGACAGAGATAAACACCAATGAATGAATACATAAACAAGTTCCAACCCCTGCTCAAGGTCCCCCACATTGCTGCAGGGGTAGTTTATATTCCCCAAATGTTGGTGAGAAAGTGAAGAACCCTCTGCAGTGAATGCTTTCTTTACTGTGGCTCAGAACGTGGCTTCAGTGTTCTGTGCAGCATTACATTTTTAGCGGTGCAATTTTGTTTTAAGAGTTTTCTTGAGAAGCAGTGTAGAACAGAACATTTAAACTGGTATTTCATTATCCAGTGTCTCCATTAACTACACCCTTAAGCATATGCTGTGCTGTGGATGACTAATCTGTGTCTCCCTGCTAACAATAAGAAGCACCCTGAAGTCAGGAAACCTTCTGGTTGCTTTGGGCTCCAAGGGCAGGCTCCTTGAATGACTGAATGGCTCTGTGACTGGGTCATCTTTGTGTAATAAAGGTCCTCAACAAATGTAATTGTGCCCTTAAAGCCACAAACAGCAGGAAATAACTGGGTGGTGAATGTGGCTGTGGAGTTGCCTGCATCATCTAAATCTGGCTGTATCTGGCATTCCAGCAAAATGGGTTTATTAGATAGGCTGCCAGAATGCAGCTGGAGTACCTTATTTAAAA
>VZTZ01022894.1:364030-432767 GCA_013400955.1 Drymodes brunneopygia | reverse complement strand
AAAAAAAAAAAAAAAAGAAGCGTTTTCTTTCTGGGTAGACTTTTTTTTCTGGTTTGGCATTAGCCAACAGATTAGCATTGGTAAAATAAAGGTATAGAAACAGCCTGGTTTACTGAAGAAAGAAAGGGATGAGGGAATGCCTCAGTTATGACCACTGACTCACCAGATTAAGTGTTTATGGTGTAGAGTTCATGTGCAGCTCCAGCTTCATTTCTACTCTTCCCATCGTCTCCTCCTTGGAACATGTGGTACCCCTGCAAAGGGGGGACATTTTATGTTCTCTTGCACTTACTTAGGAATAAGACTTCTCTCTGCAAACAGCCACAAAGTCTATGACTCTGTGCCTCAAGCAGTGAGTCAAAGCAAATACAAACACAAAGTAATACTCTTAGATGTAAAGTCACACAGTGTTTTGAAATAAAAACTTAGGGATTTTAGGGATGACTACTGCAGTCAACAAAGGGAACAAAAAAGGTGTCAGATAAAGGGAGGAATGCATGTCCACACTTGTTTTAGTCATTTAATGAACAATCTTCTAAAACAGAAAGAAGCTTTTTCAGAAGTTGAAATTTCAGTGATTTCTGGAGGAGAATGAAATTTACCTGGAAGGTGCCCCTACACTAAAGGAAGTCAGCATGACTTATCAAATCTGGTTTGAGTATTGCTATGTTTAAGTGCCATTTCAAAAGATTCATTGGCTATGTAGGCTTTTACTATCAGCATATTTATTTCACCTCCTAAATGAAATCCAATTTGAGGCTATTAATATTAATGTGCTGAGATAATTCTGATGATGAATTAATAAAACACTTGGCCTCTCAATATGCTGTTTGCTCTTACCATTTAATGATGCTCTTAACTGGAAAAAGGAAGAGATAGAGCAGACTCCAGCAGGAGCCTGAAAATTAGAAACCACTTCATTGTTTTTAGCTTGCTGCTTTAATGACAATCAATGGCATTGATTTTGGACTAGAAAAGTATTTACTAAATCTTTACCACGTGCTACAATCCCTATTTAGATTCCTTAAGCATAATCTGTATGTTACACCTGCTTAAAGTACTTCAACTGTTTGATGAAAATAAAATTTAAAATATTTAATGCATTTCTGTAGTTTGTTAGAGATTTGACCCTATTTCTTGTGTTAGTCATAAATATTGGGTTTTATGCAAAATAATTGTCTTGCCACTGAAAGCACATCTGTACCTTAGAAAAATGAGATTACATCAACAGTCTCATTCCTTTACAAGAGTAATTTCAGTTCGCTGAACATTTTAGTACAGATAAGGCTAATTCAGCTACCTTATTATGCTGGAATAGATTTCCATTTGAAGAGCTGAATTCAGCTAATGTCCATAATTTTATATTAGTCCACACAGCACACAATAACAATAGAAAAAAAATCTAAATAATAAAATATTTCTACGGACAACTAATGTAAACCCATATGTGTAAACATGTATACAGTCATATTCATAACTTATATCATTTTTATTAGTGATATAAGTGAATATGGAAAGTATTTAATTCTAGGCTCACATACAATTCATTATGCTTAAAATGTAAAACCTTAATGCTGGTAGTTTTTACTTTTCATCTAAGAAAGAATAAAAATATTCTAATAATGTGATTTCCAACAATTCGCTTTATCTAAGATTTCGGACCTAGAAAGCCTGTCTGAAAGGTGGCTAGGTAGAACTCATGCAATCTAATTTTCAAAGTGAAGTGTATTTTATAAATTCCAGAAGGATGGCAAGCCTGGAAATGCATTCCCAATAAACTTCATGTTTAAGCCTGAAGTCTCAGCTAAATTGTCTCCCTTTAAAATAGCTAAGATGATACAGACTCTTTAACCTTAACTGCATTGTAGCAGTATAAAAAATATCAGGAGACCAAGAAGCATCAACTGTTGCATATTATTGCTTAAATTTATAACATTATTAATTAAGTTTCTGAAACAGAAAAGCTAAACAAATTACCCCCAAACTGCTTTTTCAGAGAGAAAACAAAGAGAACAAATTTTCAGTTGTTCTTCACTCAGTTATGAAGAATTCAGTGTGGTAAAAGTTCTGTATGAATCTAGAGAAAGTTTGCTGACATGCAAGAGAATAAAAATTATACTAATTGTGAATCAGATTTTTATTTTCATTATTTGTGGCAGGATAACAGTAGTGGATTTAGGTGGTAAGGGAGATGGATGATGTCACAGAGTACCAGTTGTGTACCAGCTCTTTTTTGATGCTGCTTCTTTTGAGCAGGCCTGGAAGGAAAACCTATATAACAAGTCTCAATGCAATCTAAACTTCATAAAATTTGCCCTCTGCTCCCATGTTCAAGTACAAAATAGGCAATGCAAGTCAACAGGCACTGACTGGCCACACTAAAAGCCCAGCCAGGGAACTCCTCTTTTTTTTAAGTCTATTTCCATTTTCCCTTACATAGATGAGATTATTAATTTCTCTCAAAATTTCTAACAACTTAAAAAGACAGACCAAATGTTAACCTTCCTACATGTCTTTGGCCACTGCTCTGATGATCATGCTCTCTGTACAGCTATCATGTGTGTTTGATTTTGTGCAGTTCAGATAGACCTGTCAAAATCAGAGTTGTTTTATTATTGCTTGTGCTATTCAGAACTAACATCATAACATGCAAATCACCTTGAGTAAATGATCTATGACTCCTAAATCCCCATCAGTGCTGTGAATTATGCTATTATTTTTAATAAGTTTACCTACTTTCAGTCATTCTTGTGAATGACCAAACTTAGTATGGAAGTTCTGACCTCTGAAAGAAAAAAATTATAGAATCATAGAGTGGTTTGGGTTGGAGCAGACCTTTAAGTATCAACCAGTCCAACTTCCCTGCAGTGAGCAGGGACACCTTCCATAGACCAGGTTGTTTGGAGCCCTGTCTAACCTGACCTTGAATGTTTCCAGGGCTGGAGCATCTACCACCTGTCTGGTCAACCTGTGCCAATGTTTCACCACCACCCCATGAAAATTCCTTAAATCTAATCTAATTCAATGAGAGGTGTTGCGGTGGTTTGTGTCCCTAAAACCCTTTTCCCTAAAACCCCTACCCCCTTAGGAAGCCTTGGAAGGAGCCCAAGGGCAGTGACCCCTGGGGTGGAGTCTCTGATGGCATGCCCCAGAAAGGCTGAGCTTCTAGGGGGCTGGCTCCCCTTCCCCTATTTGTCCTATCACCTGCCACTCTCCNCACTCTCCCTCCGCTCTCCTCCCTGTGCTAGAAGGTTCTGTTGTATTCTATGTATTGTTGGTTTACTCCCATGTCATTCATCCTCCCTCCTCCCTCTCCCCTTCCTTAGTGGTGTATTAACCATGGACCCTCCCTAATTCCTCCCCTGGACCCTCACGTTATTGGCTATCCAGTCATGTTATAAGCTTCTGTCGAGGGCTGTTCGAGGCTCTCGGCACGAGACCCCTCGAGATGAATAGAGACTCTGTCTCTGCCGGGAGTCGCTCCATTTCTCCGCCGAATCGCTCGTGGTCGAGGAAAGATCCAAGAACCCACGCCCACCCTCTCAGCCCTCCTTCCCCCTGAGAGCTCGGGCTCCGAAGCTCCCACGTCTCCCCACCCGGAGGTTAGGGGTTTCGTGGTCATCAGGGAGGCGTAGGAGGACCCCTCTGAGAGGGCCCCGCGGAAGACCCCCGAGCGCAGACACCCCGGCTTCATCCCGGCCGGCGGGGCTTTTATTTTTTTATTTCTATAGAGAGGAATCTGAACTCCTTTAGTTTGAAGATATTTCTGAGACTGACTTAAGAGGCTGCTTTATGTTCTTCTTTCTACTATAAAATATTATATTTGTTAAAATGAGTTAATTTGGTGAAAGAGGGCTGATTTTAAAATATGAAAATGTATTTGAAAATGTCAGTAGCCTTTTAAAATATTAATCAATGATAGTAGCCTAAAACATTGCTTTATTTCATTTGCTATTTATTTTCTTAAGTACCTGCAGGGATGTTTCCTAATTAGATAAGCTAGAGCTAAACACTGGGAGTTTCTAAGAGTTAAGTATCTTTAACTTTTGATAGAGCAAGAGTAGAGAGTATCCAGTGCCTCAAAGGATAGTTCAGTGTTTATATAACATTGTGTGAGAATCAGTTTTTGTCTTGTTTTTCTTAGACATAATTTGATGTTTTACAATAGAAAGAAGTGTAAGCACACCCCAGCATATCACTTCTATCGCTGGTGTGTATAAAAAGCTTCCCCTATGCTTTTAAGGTGATGAAAAGGACAACTACCTTGTGTCTAAATCAGGAGAGCTTGATATGATGTCAAAGCCTTTGGCTAAACATAGATTGACTTAATTCTTTCAATAATGAACTTTGGTCCAGAGCATTTAACAACCACAAGAGGAGAAACCCAATATAAAAGAGAAAATCTCCTCATTCAGGTTATCTTGACTCTGCTGCAGGCGAAACATAGAAATATTTTTTTTAATCGAGATTCTCTGCAGCAGCCTGTTCCAAATGCCAGTATCCATCACTGATGACTGGATCAATAGCTCTGTTTTGGCCCCAGTCTCCTACGAGAGATGGCATGCCATCAGTGACAGACAAATATCACAGTTAAGCAAAGTATCCAGCCAGACCTAGTAACATTTTTATTGATTTTTGTTGTGCAAATAATGTCTTTTTGGGCTGAATAAATGGCTTTGAGCCAAACAGTCATTGTTTATGATTCCAAAATGCAATAAAGGGACAGGAAATATATTATAGCCTATGTCTCAAGGCACACAACATAATCATCCTTTGGTGGTGAAAAACTATCCAGCTGAAACCATGAGTGCATATTTATCCATGCTTAAAGGTACCTGTAGGACTTGCAAATCTTACACAAAATGTCCTGTTAGGAAACAGATGGTATTGCCCTTTAACCTATTGAATAACTACTAGAAAACCAAGCAAAAAATAAGCACTATATTTCTTCAATCAATACAAAGAAAACACTTTATTATTTTCCCTTCAAATGAAATATCAAACTTGCCAAAATGGCATTAGGATGCTATGAAAAACCAGAAAGTACCAGGACAGTTTTTCAAATTATATTGATAGTTGCTCAACAACAATATTTGTTGGTTTTGCCTTTTTTAAAAAAAGGCTGTTTTATTTTGCTAATATAGTTATTATTTAATAACTTAAGCTAACAATAACAACTAAAAAATCTCCTTATGGTTATATCTGCACATAAAATCACAAACATTTTCTACTGGGCATATGTTTAATATATCCAGTGGATTTATTGAGAAATCCCACTTAGTCCCAGCAAGTGTGCAGTGACCAGATATTCTAGACATCCAGGTGTCATAAACAAATATTCTCTCTTAATGGTGTTGTCAAATCACTGGTACAAATCATTAGCAGTGAAGGTCTGAGAAAAGAACTATTCTATAACTGCCATGCTCCATACAAGGAAATATTTTTAACAGGTTTGTTGCTTCCAATTAGCTAGAAATAAGCTGTATTAGCTTGAATCATTTCGAGGCTGATAAAATTATTTTGCCCTCATTGCACAGCCCTGTGTTTTCACGGAAAATATAAATAATTCAAACACCTTTCAGAAAAATTCAAGAATATTTATCCTCATCTCAGAAAAGTCCATTCATCTGTAGGAAAATGCTACAGTCATCAAATGCCACCTAAATCCCATCTTTCTCCTACATGTTTAAAATTCAAGCTTTTATTAACTCTCTCATGACAGCCTTAAATATACTTTTGAAAGTATTTGGAGTGCAAGACCAAAGCTGTTCTAAAGAAATGATATTCAGAATCAGGGGCTTTATTTCAATAAAATAATATTTCAAAAATTAAAGAAAAAGTCAATGGAAGTCAATAGGAAATTCTAAAAGGAAATATGACTGTAAAAGCTTATATTTGTTAATGGCCTTATTATGTCTACTATAAAACAAGACTTCTGATACTCTTCTCAAAAAGCCTATTGCAAAATTTTTATATTCTTCAACATAAGTAGATATTCCCTTTGAATTGCACAAAATCATTGCAACAAACCTCCAATCATACATCTCTGCTGTATGTCTTTTTGAAGGGTTATTCAACTTTAATCACAATGTCATAGAATGCTTCCAAAGTTTCAGAGCGATTTAAGCTTTTTCTTACATTATGCGTTAAATTAAATTTCCCAAATTCTCAGTCCTGGAAACATTACACCTGTGATCAGAAATTTTATGTGAAAACAGCTTCTTTGAGTCAGGACATCTCACAAGCCCAAAGTTATTTCCAT
The DNA here is from genome assembly GCA_013400955.1 of Drymodes brunneopygia. Taxonomy (NCBI): domain Eukaryota; kingdom Metazoa; phylum Chordata; class Aves; order Passeriformes; family Petroicidae; genus Drymodes; species Drymodes brunneopygia. The sequence continues at coordinate 426,505 of VZTZ01022894.1, read as the reverse complement.
GTCCAAAGGTTCCTGATGGTAAAATGTGAAAAGGCATAATAGAGATAAAATGAGATTGACTTTTGACATGTCACGCATAGTGCAGGATAGTCATAGATTTGACACCTCTTTTCTTCTTGCCCACCTCATCTCAGTATTCAAAAATCAGTGTAACCATTTTATAAGGGATGACAGACTTGGTCTTCCATCCTTCACTGGCTGCTGTTATTTTTTTGTACACGTTACGGATGCAAATCATGAGCAGTATCTTATCTTGGAACCCAAAGAGAAATGAGTGTAACTCATCTGATCTATTTTCAAATATGTCTCTGAGCAGGAGATAGTCCTCTCACAGTGTCTGTTCCTTTCTGTTAACCACAAGGGTAGACTAGAATTACTGGCTTAGACTTAGATCTCCTCTACTTTTAGATAAACAAGTTCAGTGAAATGAATCCCAGCTTTGGTCATTTAGACCATTTCAGGCTGCCAGTCATGAGCAGATGATGAGCTCTCTGTGAACTTTAGAGCTGAACTGGAAAGGATTTCAGGCACATGGTTTCTTTATATTTTCAACTTTCATCCAGCCTGGGAAGTCTGTTTAGTTATTTGTGAATCTTGCTTTAACTTTAACCCAAAAAGCTGGTACCTAATGTTAGGTATTTTGGTTTCAGATGTTCAGATATTTTATTGGATTTGGCCCAGAGATCTGTTTGGGCTGAAATCAGTAGAAGTTATTGGACCTGCATATTGTATTGGGAACGTGTACACACTTTGCTTTTCCGAGTTTAGAGGGTTTCGGGGCATTTTATTTTAAATTTTTAACTCAGCGTAAAACAGAAATATTATGCCATGAGGTATGAAGCTACTGGCAAACACTTCAGTGCATGATCAGCTGGGTTACCCATTTGTTCCCTGGAGTAGGAAGCCCTGGTAAACTCAGTCCCATAGTGACTCATTCCTGAGCTAGAGGAGCAGGCCTACATAAAACCTAGGATGGGTATTAAGAGATCTGTAACTGCTCCTCCTGCAGACCTCAGGAACATATGTTCACATGCTTGACACAAACCGTCTGTGCCAATAAAACCCTGCCCATTGTCATGCTAAGGAAATTCAACCCTCCCTGCAGACTAAGCCCTGTCTGTGTCAGTTGGTCAGGCACGTCTCCTCCTGGGGGAGTTGAAACCTGCCAACTGAGAACATGGTTTCCAGAGGGCAAATAAATAGCCTGTAACAGGATAGCATGTGAAATCTTCCTGCAAAGACTAGTCACCTGGGTGTTATGAACTGTGATGTGAAGATACTAGAGCGAATGCTGCTACGAGTATGAAATATCTTCTTTGATGAGGCTAAAAATAATGGAATAAAAATGCTTTATTCATAATCCTCTTATTACAGATTCTGTTTTCTCTTTAGTTAAGAATGTACATCCATTGCTCTCATTTCAAGAGTAGTTTAGAGTGGGGTTTTTTAATAATAAACCAGAAAGGTAAAAACAAACATGCTTTACTGTCTGGTTTTTAAAGACAATGACAGCTGTGGCCAGACTGATCTCATCACCCCATCAGCAATATTTTTGTAGCAGTTGGAGCAATGGTAAGACAGAGACTGTCACACTTGCATTTATTCAACTGTTTTCTTTTCAGGTCCTTCTATCTAATTTTCTGATCTGTTTTTCTGATGAAAATTTCTCTGCATAGTCTCTATCCATAGCTAAGTTACTGGGAGTGTTTTCCTGACACTTGGAGGAGTGTGAATTATGGCTTTGCATTGAACTTTTCTTCTTGGACAGAGAGAAAGGCTGATGGGGAGAGACGGTAGGCTTGGGTGTGTGCAAACATGATGCCTGCTCAGATGCAGTTAACCAGCACAGGCCTGGATATGGAGCAGTTAAGATTTGCATGAGAAAGGCTTCCTGGAGGAAACAGCATGAGCCGGTGGACAGGCTCCTGACAAAACAGTCCAGATGTCTTGTGATCTATCTCCAGTTTTCTCTAGGTTGCCATGTGATCTTGGGAAAGCTGCTCTCCCTGAGGGTCTTAATTTCACAGTCTGAAGATATTTAGAGGGGCTCCTAACCTACAATGTGATTTCAAATATTTCTGAAATGCCTATTTCCAGCAACTAAAATGCCCACAAATCTGACTAATAATAATAAGTTTAAGATAGAACAAAGGGTCATCTCTTATATGTTTGAGAGGCAAATCTCCAGCTTGATCACCTCTTGTCTTCCCTTACCAGCAATATCTCTTAGCTTTTTCTATTTCACTGAATATATTTCATACAGGAATTTTTCTCATTACCACAAATATTAGCAAAATATTTTAAAATACGTACTAGGAAGAGAAGGAAAGTGAGACTTCTGTCTCATGTACTGCAATTTTGTCTTCTGAACTCCTGAATAAGTTTGTCTTTGAAAAGTACAACCTAGGCAATATTTCGGCCTAAACAAGCTGCAGCAGTTTTTATTAAAAGGAACAATCTCTGTAAGACACCATGGACCAAAACACAGTAGGTCACAACTGTACCTCCTCTATTGCCTCTGTGTTAAAATAAAAATACATTTATAGTATAGGTGAGCATATAAAAACAATCATATTCACAGTGAACATCACAAACAAAGGACACAAACCAGAACAAGAGAAATTAAGTAGCAGCAGTATTAGTAATTAGTGCACAGCTTTTGGGAAGTCTCTGGCCTACTAGGGTGCAATAAAGTCCGTACCATTTTGTGTCTTGTTGTGGTACAACAGGCACAATCGATAAACTTCTTTTGCTGGGGTGAATAAGTCTGATATGAGCTACAGGTTCATAGCCTGTAAACTGCATGTTTTCTGCAAGAATTAGGACATTTCAGGGACTTTTATAGGCTGGTTGAGGAAGTCCTGATCTTTACAGGGAAACCATCTCAGTGACTTTGGTTTCTTCTGATGCTCAGCGAAAGAGACTTAATTAGAGCAGCAATACACGCACATTCTTGTGTATGAGGGAGAGTTCCATCTCCACACTTCTTAACTATTTAAGCCATGCTGAAGTACTCAGTCATTTGATCTCAATCTCATCTGGGGACCAGCTGTCCTGCCAGCTCTCCCACTCCCCATGTGGTCTCTGCACCCCATATGTTTCCAGCCCTTTTTCCCACATGCCTTGATCTCCCTGTATCTACCAGATAACCAGATTTCAGTATCCTCGCTTACCTTACAAGTTATCTAGGCATGGTACTAATGGTGGTTTCCACCTCCATTTTATCCTTAGCAGGTAGCTGGCCAAGCTTGGCACCAGTTTTCTGTGGTGTTACAGCAAAAGTACTATTTCTGCAAAGTTCCTGGGTTGTTTGATAAAATAAACCAAAAGCGCAAAAGAAGAAAAAAATCAGAGGATAGAGGATTTTTGATCATCCTGATAATCTACTTATTGCCTGGAAAGATATGGGGGAAGATATGTTCTTTGAGGGCCAGTGACTCTTTCCAAAAAGATTCTGCAAACAGAGGAAGGTTGGTCACCAGACAGAGTCAGTTCTCTGTCTTTTTCTGTCTGCTACTTCTTCAGTGATGTTGAGATCTATGTAGGTGTTACAACCACCCTCTGCTGTTGGAACCCAGTTTTTATTATAATCTTAATATTGCGATATATAATCCAATATAATATTGTATCTGATTCTATCTGTTTGACTTTAGACACACTTCTCTATTCCACCATCCTTTTTCAAAGGCTGTATGATCATTGAAGATTATCTAGTAATACAAACTGTGTTGTACTTTTTCCAAACACTTCTTGTACTCTGTTATATTTTTTAAATTGCCTTTAATGCATCCTGTAATCAATCATAAGTACGTATGTCTTCACTATGAGCCAGATTTAGAACATCACTTTGACTTGATTACACTCAAGGTAGAAACAAGGTTCATACTACCTAGTTCCCTTCTGAGCTCTGAACAGCACATCTTGAGAAGTAGAAACAATTATGTTTTGCCAGGGTAACACTCCACTGGCTTTTCAGCAGCATTTCTTAATGGGGAACAACTATCTGCAAAATACTTTCAAAAGTACACATGAAATTGCAAGTTATTTCTGCACAGTCTTTTTTTTTACTTGCAGATAGATATATTCTTCTCTATTTACATCAGTCTAATGTTAATGCATGACCACACCTTTCAACCTGGAATTTTGCCTTGAGCTGAGAAAGTAGTAGCAACCCTGGTAAAGCAGCCACTTTCATGAGCGAAATATTTAAAAACAATTTATCACTATAGCCAATATCTGAAAAATGTTTCCAGTGCCATGTAACTCTGCCATTCAGGATTAGATCAAGGCATCAAGAAGATTCATAATTTCAAGCATGGCAGAGGCTCCACTTTCTTCAATGTACAGGTGACTCTTCTCATATTAGGACTTGCACCCTCACATAACTAAAGCAGACTCAGAATAAAAATCTCACAGTGAAACTGAAGGAGAGGAATCTTGATCCTGGAGTTTTGCACAAATTTGATGAGGCTTTTGGGACATGAGAATAGTCAAGCATTGCAGCAGGTTGTCAAAAGAGGTCCAGTTCCATCTACGGAGGATTTCAACACCAGAGTGGATAAAACCCTGAGAAACCTGGTCTAACCTTGTAGCTTACCATGCTTTGATCAAGGGGTTGTACAGTAGACTTTCCTAAGACTTTTACAACCTTACAACAAATTATCCTTATGACCTTATGAACATAAAGATAAAAAAAATCCAAAATCAAAACATTAAACTTCATCAATTTACCTGTGGTTTTAATTCTTGCCTACAATAATATTATAATAATTCAAAAAAATATATGAAAAGCAATCATTGATAAGATAGACCTAATACATTTTGGTCCCAGCTGATGGTATTTTTTGCCTGATGGTTCTCTGCCATCTATCTTATGATTATTGCTAATAAGGATAATGTTTTCAAAAGCTCAAATCAACTGGAAAACATGATCAGTGTCTGTAGTCCCTGATGATGGTCAAATCAGTATAACAAAGGGGCACAAGAATATGATCCTTATGTTATATCAGACATACAGGAACAAACAAAAGTTGTCTGAAGGTGTTTCAGCAGCATATAGCTGTTCATGTAACTGAAGAGGTTTTCTAAATGGGTTTCTCTGACTGTGCTCCTCTGCTTATGTAAATACTGAGAGACAATGCTTGTTCATGTAGCAAAATACTTTTCCGGTCCCTTTGTTTCTTGGTTGTACCATAAGCAAAATGGCAGCAAGTATCATTTTGCAGAACAGAAAAGGACTTAAGTACTGAGAGGGACTTGAAAAAAAATTAAAAACACTTTACAAAACTATTGCAATGATATTGTCATAGTAACCTATTCCTCCTGGACTGTGATTATAGGAATCAGGGAGTGAGCAAAGCAGTCGTGAGGATTTTTCTGGGTTATCTGGCTTTGAAAGGATCATGTTCAAACCCTGAAAAGATAAAAGAGAGACTATACAGAATGTAAGCTGGACCGTTAAACATTTCCATATGACAAACTCCTCTCCTGAGATCTGACCTGCCTGTAGATTCCCCAGTTTGCAGATCTAAAGGAACCAGGCCCACCCGCGCCTGCTCTAAAGAGAAGAAGCTGGGCCTGACTAGCTTTTGAAAACTACTTTAAAATTCTCACCAGAAAATACCTCAATAAGAAAGGAAGATATATCCATAAAGCATTCAAAAGGAAATCCCATGAACCAGGATTTTTAGAAAGTAACTCATCTAAAAGTGATTGTAAAAACAATATCCCATGTAGGCATTTCTGAAAGAAATAGCTGCCCTCCACAGAAGACATTTCTTTTTCCTACAGATTATTGGTAAATTATGTCCTTGGGCAGCAATCCTGACATTTATGCGCATGCATAACTCCAAGCACATGGCTAGTTTCATAAACCACAATGGAACTATCTGCATTCCTGAACTCAAACATATGTATAAGTATTTGCAGAATTGAGATCCGTAGTCCTAAATCGAAACTTTATCTGCCAGCAATAATTATGCTGATGGAGTAGAAAATTGGAGGCATGAGTAGTCAGATGTAGGTGTTTCTCCTTCATCCTTTAGAATGTTTCTCCACTCTACCTTCAGCATCTCCGCAGACGTTAGAACTTGATCTCACCTTCCCGTGGCGACACAAGACCTTAGGTAAATCAGGAAAATGTGGGTTTCCACTGCCTCTCAAGACACTCCTAGCTGCATGCCTACCTATAGCAGCTAGTGACAGAGCACACATTCCAGCTACCATTGCACATTGCTTTGCCCAGGTCACCTGGTCACGTGGCTGATGTCAGGCAAATAATGTAGCTCAATGTCATTCCAGAAAGCTTGTGATATATATGACAAGACCTGGTGGGATCTTCAGGCAGCCTAAAATCAGTCTGGTCTTCAAACAGAACAGACAGCTACAGCAAAGCCACAAGTCTCTCTCTTACAGAAGAAAATATTGGTATTGCTAGACTACTATTATAGAGTAAATATTCAATGAAACACCATAATTCTAGGAACAAGACTATCAAACTAATAATTTTAATAGATTATCAATGTACAATCAGGCACCCAGATTAATATTGAGCGAACATCCATCACATAATTATAGATGTGAAATCCTTTCTAACATTAATAGAAGTCAAGTTCAAATCCTCCCCTTAACTTCTGACACTCAAAATACATGGGTGCATACATCTTAGCAAAGCCTATCACTTAACCGCTTAGAACCTATTCTTAGCAAATGAAGAACAGCTTCTCTGGAAAGTTTCCCATGTGGATTCTCTACAACTATTGTAAGCCCACTCAAAGCACTCATTTCTCATTACAAATTTCCTGTTATTTAAAAAAATAATATTGTTAGTCATCTAGATCATCACATCTAGTGACTGAAAAAAGTCACAGGCAATTCCAATCAGCTGGCTTTTTTGCAATCTTAATTGGTAATGGTCTGTTCTGTATCTGGGAATGCTTATGCTGCCTGGAAACCTAGTCACAGGTTGTCCTTCAGATTAGCTTGATACATTGCTGTCAGAAAGCCCAACTCAAAGACATATCTAGCTCAAGAAATTACTCTGTGTATAGTAATCAATTTGAGGTTCTAAAAATATTCTTTCACTTACCATGTATATATTGCATAACCAAAAATATTTCTCACTTTTGCCAATTATTCTTAGCAGGAGAAATGGACTAGTTTCCTTTCTTCTACAACTTTCCTTGCTTTTCTCTATTTCTAATGCTATTTGCCCCCTTCTGATAAGGGATTGTCTTCAGCTAGTCTATGTGCTTGCTCTTTGTCCTCCAACTGTTTGTTATGTGGGTGCTTCTTAGCTCTAACTTCTCACATCTTTTCCCCTTTGATAGTCCCATTGTACACATATTTGTATAAAGTCCATATACATTGTGCCTGGCTATGCCATCAGGGTTTTCTAAAATACTTGCATCCTGTTGTTATTTAAAATATTTTAGTATGCTTAGATTTAACTACCCATAATAAATTACTAATTAATAGGCATAATTTCTAATTGCACAAATCTCTGCTTCGGCTCCATTTTACAAGAGGAGACTGAAATAACTTGGCAGAGAACCTGATAAAAATAAGGTGGTGAAGGGTGGTCTGTTGATAATGGCCATGAGATTCTGGAACTGCCTTGTGGCAGAGGAAATTTAGAGGGAAAAAAAGAAGCACGTAATTTTTAGGTGAGACTGATCAACTTGTCTTATTTTTGAAAGGAGCAATATGTTGTGATTTCTGCAGTGGCAGACAAACAGGTATGATGACTCAGTTCAAGTTCTATAATCTTGTGGTCTCCTTCCATATGCTGGTTGATGATTAAGTCACCCAAGGGAGGAGAGAATTAATAGTCCATGCAAATAGGAACTACTACAGTGACCTGCCAATATGCACATCCGGCACAGAATATGGTTCCTCTGGACCCCTTTGTGACTAAACCATTCACAACCTGCTCCTGCTTTTATGAGGAGTCAATGAGTATTTAATGAGTAACTTCAGACTCTGTAGCCTTAAATAGGAATTGCACTCTTCTTCTCAGGATTTGGGCTGGATTTTCATTTCTATCCTAACAACCCTAGAACTGAGACTACGGTGTGACTGTTTTGGAAGTATTCTCTGTTTGGTCAAATTAGGATGACAGTTCAATATTTCTGAAAATGGGAATCTTGAACAATCCAATAGGAAAACTGTTTTCCTATGTTTCACTTCTTAATATTGCAGTAGGAAACTGGAAAACACGGTACCCACTTTATACCTTACCAGCAGCCGCTCAGTCAAAGCAGAATTCGTAGCAGATAGAGACAAATCATCTGATGGCAGAGTTTAAAAGAAAGCTGTTACTATGACAACAGATAGGGTCAGATAACAAAATGAACAGACACTTTTGATCTTCAAAAAATTCTTTTTCCTTTGCTCTCTCCTCTGTTATCTGGACCACTCCATCAAACACCTAGCAGATAACAGAGTTGAAAACCCAATCGACCTTCAAGGAAGACCAGACAAGCTGGAAAGTCTATGGAAAGGTTACTATTACAGCGGAAATGCTTATGATGATATTTTCTCTGTGTATGTGTATGTGTATGTGCATGTGTGTGTATTTTACCAAAGTAACAGAGTACTGTTCAAAAGGCTCTACAAAAGCCTCTAACACTGCACTGTTGAGGTTTTTTGGGTTTTTTTATTTAATGCCATTCAAAGACAGAAAATAGAATATAATGTGATCTGAAATGATCTGCTGTGTACTCATTTTGTACAGTTAACATATTGTGAATGTAAAGAAATATTTAGGCACTTTCAGATTTTGTAGAATTAATTTATTGTGCAAGCTGTACCACCTAATGTTACTTTTCTCATGCTAGAGAAGCTGGAAAAATACCTCTGAATATGAAGCCCTAAAAAATATTACCATGTCATATTTAAGTATTATTTTACAGTATTTCAAAGATTTATATATTGATAAAAAGCTGTGTGTTACACACTGATGAGTTGGAAAGAGAAACAAAGCACCATACTACCACACTTTGCAGTTGAAATGACAAGTCAGCAAAGCGATAACAAAAAAAAAGACAGCAAAAATACACTAATTAAAGGAAAAATGTTTCCTCACAATCTGAGGCTACTGAAGAAGTAAGCTTTCAGTGCACAACTTAAAAAGTGTTTAGGGTATGGCACTTCTTATATGTCGTAGTCCTGCTGTCCTAAAGGGATATCTCAGCCCAGGAACTGGGTTATGGAGATGAACCTGTTTTGGGTCAGGATTTCTACTCCAAGTCTATTTTCCAGTCCTCGCCCATACAGTAGAGCCATTGCATGGTTCAGAGAGAAGGTGACAGTTCCAGAAATTGCGTTGATTTAAGCTAAGCATGAAACTTCTGCAGTATTGCATGTTGTGGGTCAGGAATGTCTCCTCATCCTTCTGGTCTGTATTCATCCTTGGTACACATGTCGTATATTATATTTACTGTCTGCACCAGAGGTAATATTTATTCTGCAAAAAAGTAAAAGTTATGTGAAAGTTTCACAGGAACTCTTGCCCTGATTTCTCTGACTTTCACACAAAACCAACTGATTCAACTACCAGTTAAATTTCCAATCATCAAAAAAGAGAAGACTTGGTGTTCTGCTGTTACAGAAAGTGCACTGCTGCTTTCAATATGGTCAACAGTGAAAGACAAACAACCCCTACCTTCCCTTTAATGAAACTGAACTTTTGTTCTTTGTGCTTTCATCAAGGAAGACAAAATCTCTATTTTTTTTATATTTTAAAAATATGAATTTCACTTGACAAGGTAGGACAAGATTTATTTCATTTTAGCTGATTTTACACTAGCACCAAAAAAAAAGGCTATGATTCCTGGATGAAAAAGTCCCTACAATTCCATAAAATAATTTCACACTTCATAAATTGCACAATCTTTTGTTTCACTACTAAACTTTCAAAAGAACTATTTTCAAAATATTTTTCTAATGTTTTTCTATAGCTACCAGAAAAGAAAGAATAAAAGTTCATGTTGTCATTACATAAAGTTGTGCCGACTTCATTTTTCAGCCAAACATTTATTTAAAATTTGGGAGCTTAAAAGTTTCAGTGATTTTTAATTCACTGTGTAATTGTTGCTCGATCATACCAACAAGGGTGGCAGCATTTTTGGGTTTCAGTTTCAGCACCTTTAATTTTCAAAATGAATGTATGTATTTTTATTTAGCTTAGCTGACTATAAATACCATGCTTATGTAGCTTATGGCCACAAATGTGGTGGATAAAAAAATCAAAAAGTGCAATAAACATTATACAGTACTACTCAATTTCTGTAAAATAATCCACTACAGAAAGCCCTTGCATGAAAATAGTAGAACAAAGCAAGAAATAGACATGGCCCATGAATGTAATGCCTTACTATTAGATGATCTTTGAACTCTTCCAACCTGAAGGGACTCTTCTGTTCTCAGTGAAATGGTCTCAAAAGCAAAAAGAAAAACCATTTGCATTCCTTCCAAAAGTATCATCCATAGTTTAAAGTAATGGGGAGGAAGAAAACAGTCTTAGGAAATTTTGCAAAGGTATTACTTCTTGCTAACACCTGTTTACCCCATAAAAGTATTGCCCTGTTTTCATATTGCAAAATAAAAACATCAGGTTGAGGCAGCTTTGAATTTTTGAATGGAAACACATTGTGCATGTCTCTCTCCTCACCACTAACATGTGTGATAACATGTTGTAGCAGTCATAGCTTTAACAGAGTAGTTTAAAATGTGGTTCTTTGTTTGTTTATTTTTTAGTTAATTTTTAAGCTCCAGTTTTCAAATATTTCCATGTAATTCCTTACAATTTCCTTGACAATTTTTAAAGACTGTGAGCCATTTCTTTTTCTCTAGAAGTGAAAACTCAGTATTTATAAAACAACTTATGTTCAGGTAAGGTTTCAGCAGAAGCATTATGCATTGTCAACAACAGGAAAAAAGATTGTTTATCAAAGTCTGATTCCTATATCATGACTTTCATAAGACTCCTCATGCAGGTCTTGCAAAATTAAAGAGCTTTATATTTTACTGCTGGAATATTTTACCTGGTATCTCCTGTAAACCAGACACCATTAGAAAACAAAGAAGCCAAAGCAGACAGAATAGAATGTAGTGTCAGCAAAAATGGAAATTCTTATTTATTTATTTATTTCCTTAGCAGTTGTATATTACAGTTGAGTGGTTCTAAACTGTGCCTCCTGTGCTGGCCTGCTACGTCATGGAAAGAGGAACTTACATTCAGGAAACCTGCAGCCCCTTCTAAGGGCAGGTTCAGCAGCCAGGCTGTACCCTTTAAGGTGATTTTCTGAGCCATATAACTTTTCTGTTGGCTCCTACAGAGGATGCAATAGAAAGATACTCAGAAATATGGTGGACCACACAGTCTCACCAGGGAAACTGCTGCATGGGAGAGACATGGAGCCAGCAGGCATTTCCAGGAAATGTGGTTTGATGAAGTGATTTGGAGGTCAGTGATTGTCCTTCCTCTAATTAAAATGTGTATAAAATGGGTGGTACCAGTATCTCAAAATTATAAGATACATACCTGTAAAAAAAGCCCCAAAACCAACGAAAACCAGCAGACAACTTTTCAAAGGTCTACATATATTCCAAATTATTCTTAGAAATCAATGAGCTGTATAATAAATGTGGATACTAATAAATGAATATTTATAGAAGGATCCAGGGCATGGACTTGGGAGTCCATCTCTCATCTGCTCATACAGGATAACAGCATCTGCTGGAAACTCTTCCTCCCCTCAGCCTAGCACGTACTCTCTTCAAGTCACTCAGCCACTCTGTTGAGGGGACAGCAAGATCACCAATTTGTGATAATTACTGGAAACTGGACTTGGAGCTAGACGGTCTTTTGCTCAGGCCACTGAAGAGTGGCCAGTCACTTCCAGCTATTATTCACCTGGTTCAGGTGAACCAGAAACAAAACAATCTGTGCTAGATGATTTTCAAGGGACATGTGCTGTATCTAAGGAAGAGAAAAGTATTATTAGGGAAAAAGATATCTACATGCTACTTCATTAATGTATCTATGTCTCAAGTAGAAAAAAAAAGTCCAATCCCCTTTTTATCCCTATTCATATGGGAAAAGCAATTTCAGAAAACAAATATCTCCAGATAATGAGTTTACTTGTAACACTTGCTATTTTTTTCCTTTAATATTCTTCCATTTAAGAAAACCCTTCAGAGAAATGATTTTTAGATAATTTCACAATGTACTGATTTCAAAAAACACTGCTCAGCAGCTATTCCACTTGCCTTTTTAACAAAATAAAAATGTGCAGGTGAGTATTGTACTGTATGTCAATAATTGAAAAAGAGGTGTTAAAGCAAGCTAAATAATTGCCTAACAGTACTTGTACTAATGACCATAAACTTCTACTATGCTAATTTTTCTCTGAACTTTTAATTACAGATCAATAATACTTTGCAGTTGACATTTAAAAATGCTGAACTGCATGTAGGAACACAGACTGAATAAAAATATACAATGTGGTACTGAATTTGCCAAATCAATAAACTTTGCCATTTAACAAACAGTAGCATGTAAACAGTCACCAAAATTAGCAAGTGTAAAAGACTATGCTTCAAGTGCTTAATTATTCTTTAATAACACTAAGCTTCAGTTCATTGACAAAATTCCACTGCTTTGAAAATTACCCATTCTATTGTTTGTTTGCATCTCTTTCCATGGTTTGATCTTAGCTCAAGGAAAGCTAAACAGCACTCACACATTCTCTTTAGAAAATAAGGTTCTGACCAGTTCATGAATTTCTACAATATATTATGCATGTGACCCCTGCATATCAGTTCCAACCTAAATGATCATTGTAGTAACAGATGCTACAACAGAAATGTTCTTTTTCTGCTACTGTATAAGATATAGCAGATATTCTGGCAGCATGTACAAAATGTTCCATTGTCTAGAAGAAAAAAATACGTGTGAAATCAGGACACCAAAAAAAAAAAAAAAGGAATTCCACAGGTTTCTTGTTCATCCTGCAGCCGTATTTGGAGGAAGAAAAAGATGCCAGGAGTGGGTGATTGGGACCTTCTTTCATCTGCCCATACTCCAGCTCATAAATTAGAACAGTGACTAGTATTTTATTGAGAAGATCAAGTATCTGTACTTTTTGTATCAGGCTGGTATATGCTAGAGTATAAAAAAATTCTGTTCAAGGAGGGAAAAAGTGGGTTTTCCATTGGTAAAGCATTTCAGCAGATTATTACCAACAAGCTCTATTTGCTGTTTACTTCCTAGAGCTCTCAATCAGACCTGAAAAGATCAAGAAATTGTCTCATTGAGACAGCTGTTACACGTTTTTAAATTTAGAACTCAATTATGCAACTGTTATTGACATTAAAGGGCACTTAGTCTTGTAAGTGGTTCAGGCTAAGTCCCCTTTAAATCAATGGATTTACTATTTGCTAACTGGGTTGACATAGTGTCTACATAGTTCCTAGAGCTGACTTGGCAAAATCTGCTTAGGAGATTTTACATAAAAGTAACTCTCACAAAACACACTGAGTGAATTGACTTTCTCTCTAGGAAGAGAGAAAGCCCTGTGTGATACCAGTGCTCTTCAGTGACACCACAGAGATATCTCTGACCCCAGCTACACCATCCAGCATAAGAGTGGAAAGGAGAGAGAAATGTGCTTGGAAAGGTGGAATTAAGGAGTGCTCATCAGAAGTGCTTTCAGGACTTCGTACTGCTATCACACAGTGTACTGTGTATCAGGTGGACATAGAATTGTGATTGACATAATTTCTTAATGTTGGTGGCCTGGTGTGCATACCAGTAGACAGAGTTCCTCAGCATGCCTGTCCCAAGGTAAGCCTGTCCCAATATCTGCTAGCACAAGTACAGGCTGGATGGAGAACGGATTGAGAGGAGCCCTGGGAAAAGGTACTTCGGGCTGTAGGTAAACAAGAAGCTCAACATGTCTCAGCAAAGCACACCTGCATCTGAGAAAACCAAGTGTATTGTGGGCTGCATCAAAAGAAACATAGCCAGCAGTGTGAGGGAGGTGATTCTGCCCCTCTGCTCTGCCCTTGTGAAACTCCACCTGGACTGCTGCATCCAGCTCTGGGACCCCCAGCATAAGAAAGGCATGAACCTGCTGTAAGGAGCCCAGAGGAGGGCCACTAAATTGATCACAGGGCCTAAGAGAAACACCTCTGCTGTGAAGACAGACTGAGAGCATTGGGGCTGTTCATCCTCAAAAAGAGAGGACTCTGGGCAGACCTTGAGCACCTTCCAGTACCTAAAGGGAGCCTACAGGAAGGCTGGGGAGGGACCTTTCACAAGGGCGTGCAGTAGAGGGATAAGGTGGAATTGCTTAGAAGCTGAAGGAGGGTATATTTAGATTAGATATTAGAAAAAATTCTTTGCTGTGAGAGTAGTGAGATACTGGAAAAGGTTGCCAAGAGGAAGTGTGGGTGTGCCATCTCTGTAAGTTCCCAAGGCCAGGTTGGATGGAGCTCTGAGCAGTGTGGTCTAGAGAAAGGTGCTCTTGCCCATGGAAGGGAGTTGGAACTCGATGTTCTTCAAGATCCCTTCCAAATCAAACCACTCTATGATTCCATGGTTCAATGTGTTAGGATTGCCCAGAGGACACCAAGAGAGATTCATTTCTAAACGCAGCTAGAAAATAAGAAAAACAAACAAACCAGCAGACAGAGAAGTTTCTCAATCAATTTCACCATGGTCTCAAAAAACCTTGTGTTGGCAGAGAAGCACAGCATGAGAACAGAAACTCTAGTCAAGAACAGGAAGAAGAAAATTACAGCTTTAGATAGCCTAAGCTACCATTGAAATTAAACTTATACACTATATGCTTGGAGTAACTCAGAGAGGGAATTCAAGTACCTCCATGGCATACTGCAAAAGGAAAGTGGTTAGATTTTTTTATTATGACCTTGTCCCCTTATTCCAACATGTTTTTTCTGTTTGTAATGCCGTGACACTTGTGGTGCTCCACTTTGCTCTGTGCTTTGAACTCTTGGACTGATACCATACGCTATTTGACTACTACTGCAAATATTAAACTTCTGGTCACAGATGTCAGAATCAGGGAAGTTACTGTACCTCAGCTGACATCACTGATAGTGCTAGCATTCAAAACTTCAGCCATTCAGAAAAAGCAGTAGATGTTTTGAAAGGCTTCTTTAAATACTGATCAGCAGAAATAATATTTTGTTGCCACAAACTAGAATTTCTGGGCACGTAAGTTTCTTTCAAATTAGGAAAAATATTTTGAGTAATTTTGAAAAATACTGAGAAAGCACAGAAAGCATGCTCTATGTTTTGCCACACTTGCCAGTGATCTCCAGTTTCAATTTGCCTGCCAACAGCACAGTCAATATTAAACAATAACCACTGAGTTTAGTGAAAGTGGTTTGCTCTGACATAAGCATCAATATGAATGCATAACTCTGAATACATAAGACTGACTGACCATGACAGTACCCACCATGCATTGCCAAGCTTCATCTATATTACTCATAAATTATGAGTGACCCTGATTTCAGCCACACTAGACTGCTTTGCTAGTGCTTCTTTAGTTCTCCTTTTCCAATTCATCTTCACATGGTTAAAAAGTAAACTAGAAAATACAGTTACTAAATACAATTACTAAAAACATTCCAATATCATGTGAAAATTTTCTGCTCTTCAGTGAGAACTTTACAGCTGTACAAGGGTTATCAACCGTGAAGTATTCAAGAGAAAAGAAGGCCAGATTATTCCATACACAAAAAAGCTCAGTTCAACAAATCCTATTCGATCAAGCCCAAATACTATCTATCTGGTTCTTAAAATATCAAATAAAACTGGTAAAACATAAATTCTTAATTTTAAAAAGATAACTTAAACAAATAACAGCAGAATATGAAATATTTTAAGCATGTCAGAATTGTATTCATTGTTCTAGTGCTTCTCCATCCTCCTCCTAGTACAGCACTGCTGGCTTATAAAGGGAATTGGACATTGTTTAGACATCAGCATATTTAACTGGATTTTTTTTAAATTGGTAGGAATTATGTATGCCAGATCTATTCTTGTGAAGCAGATACAAGGCAACACAGACACTAAAGCAACAAAAGGGGAAATTCTAAAGTAAACTGAATATTATTACGATGATTTCTAGCATTTTAGTTCTGAAGAAATTTAATATTGATGTGTTTCTGAAGAAATTTAATATTGATGTGTTTAAGCTCTTGTCCAAAACCTCTACCCTGTTTTTCTAACTGTCTGAACTAGTACATCAAAAAGCTGATAAACCCTCTACTTCATCAAGCCTGAGTATGGGAATGACATATTTAGAAAGTTACTTAAACTACAAGTAAATTAAGTTAGACAGAAAAGTTATGCAACATAATGGTAACCAAAAAATAGTGACTTTTACAAAGGTCAGTTAATGCCTCAAAACTATAGCAGTTTTCTTTGACCATGACAGCAGAACCAAAGACAAAGAAAAAAATTAAATCAACTATTTGATATTTTTTACTTCACTCTTTATAAGCTTTTGAACAATTGCCTGACAGTTTGCTGTTAACAAACAATAAGTAATGTTTTAGCAAAGACAGAAAATAGATTCTTGTCTTTTTAGCATTGCCTATATGGCTGGGTAAAAGTGCTGTGCAAAATGTCTAAGTGTATAATCATCATGATGCTACTTACACAAGTCAAACCATCAGATTTGAAAGGATTTCATAAAGTTACAAAGACACATGGGAGAGAAAGTAAGATATCCATCTATGTCTGGTTCTTGGGAAGACTCAACTCAATCATCCCTTCTTCATTGACTCTCTGTTCAGCGTACCAGAAAGTGTTTGTTATGTTCATCCCCCTTAAATGTAATTGGGGCAACACTGAAGAGAGTTTTCAGTCATCACCAACAGGATTTTCAGATTCCATCAGTGGCCCATGCTGGGATGTCACATGCAAATCCAGGGAACTTGGAGCAAGTGGCAGCAAAGCAGAGCCTGATGTCCCAGAAAAAACTCCCACTTGTGGTATCAGTGCATCTCAGAAGGAAGATGTAGTGGGCTGACACTGGCTGGATGCCAGACACCCACCAAAGTCACTCCATCACTCAGCCCCACAACTGGACAGGGGAGTGAAAATGAAATGAAAGGTTCATGAATTGAAATAAGGTTTGGGAGATAATACTCACCAAATACCATTGCAGGCAAAACAGACTTGAATTGGGGATATTAAGTGAACTTATTACCAAAAAAATCACGGTAATGAGAAGTTAAATAAATCTTAAAAACCTTTCCCCCACCTCTCCCTCCTTCCCAAGCTCTACCTCTTCCCTCCCTGCAGTGCAGATATGCAGGGAATGGGGGTTATGGTCAGTTCATCACACATTGTTTCTGTTGCTGCTCAGAGAGGGGAGTCCTTCCCCTGCTCCTGTGTGGGGTCCCTGACACAGGAGAAAGTCTTCCATCAACTTTTCCAATCTGAGTCCATCCTATGGGCAACGTTCTCCATGAACTGCTGCAGTGTGGATCACTCTTCCACAAGGTGCATTCCTTCAGATACATTGAATAAGCCAGTGGTAGGATACCAGTTCTATTCACCTAGAAGTCAAGGGCAGCACCACATGTGCTATCATTACTCAGTGTCTGTGGTTCCAAAGTTGTCCCCAAGAGCTTTGAGTTCAGGGGCACTCCAGGCACCATGCATACTGCACGTTTTTGACAATCTGCATTGCGATTTAGCTCAAGATATAAGTCTCATCTTCCCCCTGGGTAAGCTTCATTTAAATACTTGCAGGAGGCATCCCAGAGCCCTGGGAGGTAGGAATCCTACAGTCAGTGTCTCAGAGTGCTGTGATCCATTTATTACTCTAACTAATGCTACCTATTGTTTCCTGTATTTTCTTCCTTGAAGTTGAAGTGGGGTAACTTAGCTGTCCTTTGTCCCTGTGAACATTATTTTCTCTAGTACTAGCAAATAATTAGCATCAGGTTTCTAACAACATCTTTCAGGATGTTGTCCTAAAACAGATAAGCAGCTCTGATCCTGAGTTTGCCAGAAAAGATAATGGATAATGCAGACTCATCAGCTGTATCTCGGTAGTCATGGTAGGGGATGTTAATATTAGGTGTTGCCAGGTCCTAAGACATTGGAAAAATGGATTGGGCTTGTGGTGAAACTGCTGAAGCAAATGTCCAAATACATTGTTCAAAATACATCATTGTCCAAATACAGCAAAGTAAGAGGAAATTTCTGGCCTACTTGTAAGATTCAAAAATTATTGCTTTTCATCTTTCTAGTGTGGAAGAACTCCTGCTCAAAGACTGGCAGCACATTCTGCAACAAAATTTCCTTACAAACTGGCTTAATTATAGGCATGATATTCTTCACTTTTTTTGCTAGAATCCAAGCTAGAAAAAAATGTGGTCATGTTCTTAAAATTTTTTGGGTTTATATGCAATCGTCTAGGATCCTGTACACCCCTCTAGACTTGCAGCCCTCATAAATCTTTACACCAAATCAAACCCGAATCTCAGCCAAAAAGAGAGGAAGGAGGTTTAAAGATCAGAGTACGCCTTTATAGCAGTCTCTTTTTTTTTTCCTGAATAACAGAAGGCTGAGATTTCTACTAAAGGTTTTCTACGTGAATTCCACATATTATAATTTAATCAGAACATATCTTTTATACAGTCACCATCCTTTATTTTAAAACTTCCAGCAATGCAGAAGCCATCACTAGAATCAACAAGTTGTGTTGATAAAACAACAGTCCTCATCATTAAAAATACGTACTTGATCTGAATTTATTTCTCTTTAACCTCTGACTAGAAGATCCTGTCATACCTTCTCAAGCTAGATGAAGGACCCTTCCTTCTGAAATATTTTCAGCTACACATACAATGCAGAAACTTAACTTTTTATCAGATAAACAAAATAGATTGACTTCTCTAGTCTGTCCCTTAATGCAGTTCTCTAGACTGGGAATTATTACTATTGCATCCTTCTGAATCCTTTGAGATGAAAGTAGCTCAGTTCTGGCATTAGTGAATATTTTATCAGGTCAGCTATAACACATATATTAATGGTTTGCTTACCTAAAATAATATGAACAAGGACTCAAAAGATCATAACTGTGGCAAAATTTACAGTGCTTTTCTTAATCTGTTTGTGACTTGTGCAACACAAGAGTGATTAATATGCAACATGAATAGTCTTGTCTTAATAAACTTACTTCTACATTCAACTGAATGAGCGGTTTCCTCACTTTAAGAACATCTTTCCAAAAGATTTTGACTAATTTTGTGTAAACATTCAACTATGTTTATAAATATTCAAGCAGTTACTAACTAACCCTTAAATTCCTGGAATCAGAGCTATTTATTTTAAGAGCTTTGTAAACTATGCAAACGATGTGTGTGTCACTCCTTGAACCAACTTGTTTGGTGCAAAGAACTTCAAAACAATACTAAGTGTGTTTTTTAAAATAGATCTCTTGGAAAAAAAATTTGCTACTTATTTCTGTAAACTACAGAGTTGCTAAATTCCTGACAAGTTTAAATTTTTTTTTGGACCAGCCCTATGAAAGTTCTTCATGTTTCAATTACCATAAGCCCTGTGGCAGAGCTCTGAAAGATGTTTACAGAGTTTATTAAGATGTCATCATATTTTTTTAACCCTGAAGCTCAAATGTCCATTACCAAAATGTTAGCTAACTAACCATACATAACAACAGGAAATATTCCTTTAGGAATGCAGGTGTCTGTAACTTTCTGTAAAAAAAAAACCATATTTCTAGATGCAGGTCAAATCAAGGTAAAAGAGCTTCAGACAGAAATTAATTTACTCTAATTATCTTGGCACTTACTTCAGATGTTGCAGATAAACCAAAATGAGCTACAGATGTAAAACAGGGAGAAAAGACAAGAGATTGTTACTGTAACAGAGAGTGAAAGCATAGATTATTACAGCAAATTCCCAAAACCTAGAAAGGAGTATCAGAAAAAAAAAAAAATTTCTGTTACACTTACATCCTTGCTGATCTCTGAGTTAGGACTGTCAAATGGAACTCCTCAGCAACACAAGAATAGCTTTAAATCCTAGGATACATTGGTTGCCTAACATCCAATCCCAGCCCAAACACTTTGTCCGGTATATACCTGTGGCTGGGAGATCCTTGCTGAGCCTGACTAATATGTTGATCATCATGAAAAGCAGAAAAAACTCAGAACATTTTAAGGACCAACTCTTTTTCTATGTTGAAGCTGTCAGGCTTCGACCGGAGCATTTTTAGCTTTACTGTGATGAATAATTTACTCATTCTTCTCTAAAGCTTTGGCATGTTATGGGGTGCTCAAGTTTATTGCTCCTTTTTTTTGCATCCTGTGTTTCAAAGAGAGGATATACACAGTTTATTTAGTCCTGCAGTGGCACACATAAACTTTCAGACTATTTCAGATTACTGAATGCTCTTCAGATGCAGAGGTTCACTTGGACCAGTTCCAGCACAACTGAACATACTGTAAGTAGCAAAGGAGGCAGTTCTCATATACAAGGCAGAAATCCCAACTAAAACAACAGAATAAGCAAACGTAAGATTTTTCTAAATATCTATGCTGAAATGGAATTTCTATCTTTTTGAGAGGGTGTAGTCTTTGTATCTGACAAGTTAAAAAGTGAATATTTAAAAGGTATGCTTCAATAAAGAATATTAATCTGTTCACATATAGTATTGTTGGGGATTATATTTTTATATCAAACAGCTATCATTTAATTTTTTCTGCCATCTGAAAACAATATTATTTTACTTTCCTGATTTCACAATATAGGTATGCTGTGTAAATGGAAAGCTGTTCTATTTCTATTAAAGATTAAAAGTATTCAATGATCAGAGGTGTTGCAGGAATATAATTTAATTTAAGACCAGTAATTTGTGTAAATAAATGTCTAATATGAAAGAATCACCACAAGTGGAAATCAAGAATGTTCAATTTTTCATGATCCTTATCAAAAGAACAAAAGAGTTCATGCTCATTAAAAAAAGTTCTAAAAATAACAAGGTTCAGTTTCTCCAATGGGTTCATATGAATTTTTTATTTTCCATTTGAAAATTAGGACTGTGCCATATACATGCTTTTTTTTTGTGCATGCATGAATTGAATTTAAACTTTTCTGTTAAATTATTAACCATGGTTTTAGTATGCTCTAAGGTGAGCAAATTAAGAAATCTTGGATTGTAGGAGGTGTAAAAAGTGCTTGTATCAAGGGAACTGGTGTTAAAATTGCCTAGCATTATCCAGGAATAGATACTTAATATTTCCTTTTGACAAGAAATGTGTGCCTGATTTTAACCCTAGGTTCTTTTGGCTTTTGGTTAGTTCACTAACTGATTAATGCTAGTAAATTACAGTAGGCCATGGGTTTTTTTGTTTGTTTTTCACCAAATTGAGTTTAATTGAAACTGAGGGAGCTGCACAATAAACAGGAGATGCTTTAAGGTTAAGTCCTATATTATTTATGTATCTAAATATCAGTCTGCCCTGAAAGTTTAGAACTGTATTTGCCCAAATGCTAAAGGAGCAGAGAGGATTACTTTTGACCTCTAGAAACTGAACATGTGCAGTTTACACAAACCCATTCTAGATTTGTATTTCAACCAATTAGAGGTAAGCTTGTGATAAATTACTCACTCCCCAACGAAGTGAAAGCACAGGAAACAAATTACTCTAAACTCTCTTTAAGAGCAATAATGTTCAGTTAAGGGCTGAAGTTCAGGAATTTGGGTTGGGTTAATTTTATTTTTTTTCCAGAGAAGTACAATAGCTTAAAATGGATTAAAATGTAATCATTCTGGAATCATTCTGCCATGACAAAGACTCTTATTGTACAATCATTTCTCTAACTGCTCCAGACTATGCCTTCCTCAATCACGTCACTTGAACATGCAGTGGGAGACATTCAAGTCTAAGGCTGACGAGACAACATCCTCGGCTTCAGTTTTGGTCGGTTTTGTCTACTGAGAAATAAAGGCTTCTGTTTTTTCTTTCTGAGAATTTGGTCATCTGTCCATAGCAATTTTTTGCAGGATTATGAGAGGTTCTGGTTAAATCATCTGCCACCTCCCTCATGTACAAGAGAAGGCAGTCTGTGTATCTTTCTCCTATCACACTTGGATGACTATGTCTTCACCTTTTGAAGTCCATGTGAAGTCAGTACTTGTACTTCAGTCCATACCAAACAAAATGAAGTAAAACGTCAAAGGTTCTCAACTGTAAATATGAGGCAGGGTAGTTGTTATCCATTTACAGTAGATTACTTATTATTTTCTAGAAAGATTTTTAATTTCTGCCAAATACTGCAGCCCCTGTTCACACCACTTGACTTTAGCTCCAAAAGCAAGCAATATGTTGGGATTTTTAAAGTAGTCTTTTGAAGCCTGACTAGTCATTTCTAAGTTGCTATATTATGCCAAGACTTTAGGCCCTCTAGACTGAGCCACTAGAAACTTTTTAAACTGATGATATCTACTGTGAGTTAGTAGTGTTATTAACCAAGTCAAAATATATAAAAATAGTGAAGAATATTATTTCAGCTGTTGTATTTTAGAAGACACTTTGCCTTATCTTTCTACTTGACTTAATACATTGTTTAATACTGACAACACTTACAGAAATAATTACCTTTATTTGTCTAACATTAAGTTTATATGTATGATAACATCAATAATAACTTTACTTGGAGAAAATAAAATAGGCAGAGTAATTATAAAACTCTGCTTCATAAAAACTCCTTTGCCTTCAGCATTGACAAATATAGCTACATATAATGATTATAGTTTTTAAGGGAAAATAACCAACATGTTTGTCTCACCATCTTTATTATTTAAATGATCATATATTATATAATTACCTTCAATGAAACCATCTTATCTCATGGAAGATCTGCGGGCAGTGAAAATGAGTTAAATCTAATGACTTTTCTGGCACAATCAGTCCTTCATTCTGTAGCCTTTTATGTGAATGAGAACACTGATACAAAGTTGAAAAGGAGAGCCTGGAAATGCATAAGAAACACTGCCTCAAATCACCTGGATACTATAAATAGACCTTTCCAGTCATCTGATACCAAGATCCTGTTCCCAGAAACATATCTGTATCTGTGCTAAACATCTAACTCATCTTGCCAATCTCTACTCAGGCTTTTTCAGAGGACCAGTTTGTTGTTGGGTTTTTTTTTTCTTTTACTTTCTTTGGGTGCATCTTCAAACTTATTCCCTCTTCCCACAGCTTTGCACTTCTGTCCCAGCTCCCTTTGTAGGTGCAATTTCATAGGAAAATGTTATCATATCACAAGACTCTCTTTGCCTTCCAGCTCAACTACTAACTGAAACTTATTATGCTAGCAAATTTCACTACAAAGTCACTGGTGCTCTGAACCCAATAACAGGATCTGTGAGCAGAGGGAAGGGGGAATCTTTGTGAGAAGGAGAGAAGCTAGCATGGGAGCAAGAGAAGAATTCTGAAAGCTGGAAGCCCTCCAAGTCTCATATCTCTAGGTGATTGCTTATTTGATAACCAGCCGTGGGCTCCTGCAAATAAGTTAAGCCGTGTCATATGCAGCTGAGACTAAAGGGTGGGTGATAGTTGCTCCTTCTGCCAGCCAGGCAATCCTGTGGCAGACAGGACCACTGGCATTTTTATTGTGTGGTACTTTGTGTGACACAGAACCCCTGTATTTTATTTTGGAAGAGTTCATGCTTTTGCCTTATTTAAAATGAAGAATTTACCACAGTTCTATCAAAGCTGCTCTAGGTGAACCAGTGGCTCCTCTGGGCAACCAGTCAAATGATCATTCTGTCCACCACATCTGCTGTACCTAAGAAAAGAAACAGAAGCTGGGGAGCACTGCCAGAGACCAAGGAGCAAGCCAGTTTATGTCCCAGCAGCTTTCCCCATTCCCTATGAAACAGAGCTGCCTTCAACCCCAGGCACCTGCCAGTTTTTGATTTGCAAACCCTTCTCTCAGTACCCCAAGTATTCACCCATTTATTTTCCTTAAGATTGGAAAGCCTTGTATAGGCTGTGCTTTCTCTCAGATATTCTTCAGAGAAGATATGCTGCCTTATCACCTGATGTTTACAGTTTTGTGTAAATGAACTGGAAATATGGAAATTATCAATTAGCTAATGCCAAATACAGAACTACAAAAAGCTCAACAAAAAATTCATCTGCTCCTGGCCACAGATTTGGCAAGACTGTAAATTATTGCACTCTGGGGCTATATAGGCATAAGGAAACACACTGTTGTGAAATCTGAGTCATTCTTCAGCACAGAGAAATGAATGTGCATCTACTTTGGGAAAATACAGATGACTGAGAATAAATGATGGATTGATTATAAAGCATGTGTTTCTGATGAAATTTGACATATAGTGTCACAAGTAAGTTATACTACAGTCAGTGACTAATTGAAGCCCCTTCAGCAAATAAATATCTGTGTCATGTGTGAACCAGAAGAGACCTAGATTCCTCTGGCTTCAAACCTTGAAATTGAGTTGGCATCAAACTGTATCATGGTGTGGTGATTAGCCACACTGTGAGTAAGCTTGCAGCAATGTTTCTGTTTGAAGACAGATTCTCAAATCCCTCCAAAAGCCACATGCAGTGATGTCACCTTGAGCACTGACAGGGTGGGTTTTTCTTGGGTCTTTCACATTTGAAGTCTAGGGTTAGAAGTCCCACATTCTGGATGCACCCAAGGAACAGAAGTTTAAGTAAAAACAGCAGGGGAGGATGAAAGAGGCTGACCGAGCAGAGTCCACATGTCAGCTATAGGGAGCTAATACAGTCTGAACGAGAAATGTTTAAGTGCCCTCTCCAGCATGACGCACCCCATTCTGCAGGTTTGCAAAAGGACACCTGATAACCTATTTCTACAATTCTTCAGAAAAGTTCCCTTGGCAGGATATAAAACATGAAATATTACAGTCTTTACAACAGTCTTTTTCACTTTGAGGCCCTAGTTCGTGCTGAACTTTGAAGGGAGGTGCTGCCTTCTTCGTGGCGCAATCAGTATTAAAGCTGTATGTAAAGGACTGAGATGAACTTGCAGATTTGTTTTTCAATGCAGCAGTGCTTTAAACAGCTAGTAGAAAATCTGAGAACTGCAACTATTGTGTTCAGGATGTTGTAATAGGATTCCTTTTTGTGAGTACTGCCTGACAGCAATAGGACTATGTGGCAGACCCTCAAAGGAGAGGTGATTGCTGTGTTTTGTGGCATGAGAACCACAGGAATGCAAAAAATGACAATTCAGAGTCTTTCATGTTTGTGCCATTACGGATTCTGTGAAGTTAATGTTAACTGTTCAGAGTGTCTAACATTAGTCAAAGCTTCCTTTAAATAGCACATTAATGTACTCGATTGTTTTCCATGTCTGTTGAATCTTAGCAAATTGTTCACTTGCCTCAATATTATAAGTTTAAGGAAATCCAGCTGTCAATTCCTATTAAACTGGCCTTAGTTTTATATTGTTAATTCAGTTGTCTTTCACACTCTAGCTGCTAAATCTAAAGAACTCTTTACAAAGGCAGATTTATGATGGATGCCATCTGGCCTGATAGAAGGAAACAGATATTGATTTTTAATATTTTCTCCAAACTTGTTTACTCTAGGATAATACGGCAGCTGTGTGGCGGCTTGTCTCAGAGTGGAAAGGATTATTACCAGTGCCTTTTGATGAGATAAATTACCTAGAATGACTTGAATGGCTAAAGGGTATACTTTGATGTTATGTCGCTTCATTTACCCTTATGACTAAATGATTATTGATTTTATATTTTTAAGCTCCTGAAACGTGAAAATAAGTTGGTAGAGAAGCCTAGATGTGTTAGTTTTATTAATTTATTTCTGCAGGGCATAATTCACTTTGGACCAGGTTGTGAAGGTTTTGGGTTCATGACCGACTCCAGATACAGTTGCAAAGAAATGGCTTATTTATATAGTCATTGCAAGTAGTTCCAAAATCAATACAGTCTGGGATTGGATGATTAAACTTAGTCCCTTTGTGGGATTCATTCCTGTAGCTACCTCTGAAATGATCTTGACTGAAGCAGATTCATGTGATCCAGTCTACAAATAGCAAGTTTGTTCAAGTTGAAATACTATTTTTTTTTTTTATCTACTCTGTTCACTCAGTGACATTTTAACAACCAGAAAAAAACAGTTGATTGACTACTTCAATGAAATCACTAATCTGCATTCAAAGAGTTGCCTCCAAAGACTACTTAGATTTTCCATGGATAGATTTAACTACTGCTTTGATCAGTTAGTCCCAGTATGCAGTGGATTTAGGTCTCTGTACTTATGTAGGCAGCAGGAATCCAAGGTGTACACTAAACCTTTAAATAGTCTTCACAGTTCAAAACAGCTATTTGCCTTTTGTGTACAGCAGACACCTACATATTTCTGTGAACTATTGCCTTTTCTATCATCATTTAACGTGTTGGTGCTATTTAATGTTTGCCTGAAATGTGACTCTCTTGTCAGTCTGTTGAAGTATTTTGTAGACACTGGAACAAGTGCAAAAATGTGCTAAAAAATTCTCTCTCTCTCTCCAGTTTCCCACATTGACGATGCATACATGCACTTTGCTTGGTGCTTCATACCTTAAACAGCAATACTTTTAAGCTTAATTTCTTCTGGAAAGGTTTGGCAACAAATACACTGTCCTGTCTTATTTAGTCTCAAAAACTGGGATTCAGAATCCTGACATTTAATTTATATAGGCCATTAGCAAATTATAAATATTGTTAAGACTATTTCAGCTGTCTAGAAGGAACTGAAGGCAATAAGCTATAAGAAAAGCCATAGCTCTAACAAAGTTTATTACTTGGAAGAGTTAACAGTACATGAACCTGAACAGGGACTGTCTCAACTAAAGAATAATATTTCACAACTTAACAGTACATATCTACAGGCTATTAACCATGTGCTTGTCTCTTGTTCAGATGTAACTAAATGTGAAGTTGTGTGGGGTTTTATTAAATATATGTTTCACCTAAAACCATGTGTTTCTAAAGCACAAGATTCTTTCTCAATGTTACATTTATGTAGAGAACATTACTTAGTAAACATATGTGTGTGTGTGTGTGTGTGTGTGTGTGTATGCATGTGTGTGTGTGTGTGTATGCGTGTGTGTGTGTGTGTGTGTGTGTGGTGTCAGTCAAGAATATTATTCCCCCAAAGGATCTTTCATTGTAATAAGCCTTGGCAGCATATTTTGCAGAGTTAAAAAAGGTGTAAAACACTTTTCCATACTTTAGCCACATGATATGTATAATTAATGTGTAGTAAATTATATTGCCCAGTTTAAGGCTTGTTTAAATGCATAGAATTTGAAGTCTAATGCAGGAATAAAATAACTTTTGGATCAGTGTAATGTAATATGTTGATCCATTTTACAGGGTGGTGGTGATTATTTAATTAATCACCTTTTGACAATTATTCACACTGGTCCAAATCAAGGTCTCCATTAAAACCGAAGAATAGCTTCATTACAAATGACCCATAAAAGTGTCAAGTGCTGGCAGTGAAGACAAGTAATTTCCTTTCCCTTTAAAACCATTAGATCGAATGGTGGGGGTGGGGAAGGTGATGAAGTGCGTAATAGTGTGATTACAAAGAAAAGCTTAAACAGTAAATTTGACAGCCATGTTAGAGTGAATAGAAGATAAGGGTTATAAACTGTTGGTTCTATACCTCCAAAATCTTTTAATTTTATAAGAAGACATGAATGAGTGGGTTATGTTTTTGAGAAACTTTTTTTATCGTCTTTTGGTATTTATTTATAAATTGAGATTTGAAAATTGTTTGACTCAAAGCCTTGGAGATACAAAATAAATACTGTATTGCCTTCTGAATGTTGCTTAAAATAGCAGTTAATTGAGATAGAATTGCTTTACAGCTCTGCAACTGTTTTCAAAGCCTGCTTATCTACAAAATCTTTTCTATATCTTATTGGTGAGGATAGCAGCAGGACCTTTATGTTGGTGTAATTATATTGGGCGCTTTCTTTTACATTTGGAAAGTACCAAGAACTACCAATTGATTTTGTGTAGAGATAAAACTGCTCTCATCTTTGATTAAAGGTGGATCCTGCACCTTTTGCTGAAAGTCCTTGTGTTCTTGCTTTGCAAACCCCTTTTAATTCTCAACTTCTGACAAAAACTTGTCTACTTCTCTAATGACCACTGTGGTTCCCATACAAAAGGATTAATTTTTGTGCCTTTCAGATCCAGATATCATATTTCAGTTTAATATTAAATCCTGCCAAATAGACACAGACTGAAATTATACAGGAATGTATCTTCAGAAAGTAAAAGTAGAATATTAGAGTGTCAATTTCAGAGGGCCTGAGCTAAAGAAAGCATTATTCACAAACTGCATTCTGATTTTGAATACCCATTTAATAGTGGTCGTACACTTTGTTGTAATTTTGTTTGGTTGAACTTTATCTTGTGGAATAAAGTCTTGCTAAGGAATTTCATATACTGACCTTACCTCTTATGACCTGCCTTCAAATTGTGAGAGTTAACAGGTGGTGGTTATTAGCTCAGTTATCATCGCAAAAAAAGTGAAAATAATGCTTTTACCCAAAGGTTCTGGGTAATCTTGCTAGCATAGATTCCACTTACTACAGGAGATGAATGTATATTTACTAGTTTTTCAAAAGAGCTGCAAATATTGACCAGTCCCAGAGATGTATTTGTTAAATCTACTTGTCATTCTTTCTTTGATCTTCATTTGTTTTAAAGTCTTGCACCAAAGGTTGGTCTAGTTACTGTAAAAAAATCCCAAAAGTTCAAGTGCTGCTTCTAAAAACTAATGGCTATTGACGTTCATTAGGATTTCTGTGATGTTATCTAACCCTGTAAAGACATTTGGGGTATGCAGTTTACATTGTATCTGGTGATTGTATAATCATTATTGATTTTCCTTGTGTGTAGTACCTATGTCAAACAACCTAATATATTTAAATGGTGATTATTTCAGCAATATATCTATTATTAGATAAGATCAAAGACGGTTAAGTGTGTAGCAGATAGTGTGATAAGATGATATAATGTGCATTTGTGCCAGTGCCTGTGCCCTTTTGTGCATAAAACTGCAATTCATAGTCTTTAATGATTAACTCTCTGAAGCATGTTGTGATTTCTATCCTGTAGTAGAATAAAGTATGACAGATGGATTAAAAGAAGCCCACTTTTTAAGCAAAAGGCCTAGGAGTTATGTAAATGTAATACAATTAGATGAATTGATTTTCAAAGACCATGGGAAATCACTCTCTATATTCTATTCACTTCTTGTTTTCCTACCAGTACTTCTGAAGAAAACTAGAAATATATTTAGAAAGCTGCATGATTTCCCAAAGGATATAATCACTGTTAATCCCATGAGTATGGATTAACAGAGTAACTTGGCCCATAACAGCAAGTGATTTCTCAGGCTAATCTCATGAGTAGAATGGTTATTGTATTTTATTAGTGATCAAACAGTTTTCTACTTGGACTGTAGCAGAAAAGCAGGAAATATAATGCATTCATTTAATATCAAAGAATTATATATTTTACTTGTGGAGTTTTTCTGCTTTTATTAATATAATTTAATTAAAATATGCTTCTGGTCAGTAAATAAAATTTCACCATCTAAGTAATGAAATTTTAAAAAATTTAAAAGTACAGCCCCTCCCCCAAAAAAAGCCTAATATATAAATATATCTGTAGTGCTGAGATGGAAGCAGAAACCCCAAGTTTTTGCTCTTTTTTACTGTAAAGATGTCGCTTTCTGCATTGCTGTAAAAAACAGATTATATATTTGAAAATATAGTAATTGTGCATTAAAATGTAGTACCTCCGAATGCATAAACATATTTTCTTAACAAAACTTTATTAGGATTTTTAACTAGTTCTGAAAGGTAGGCCCCCGTGATGGCACAGCAGGCTTCATTTTCTATGGCTCCATTTTCAGTTTTGCAGTGGTTCCTGTGCAAGTCCTAAGCCTCAAATTTGAGTTATTGCTCACAACTCACTGTGCTGTGCATGTGTGCCAGCTCTGTTAGGGTTAGATTGAGATCCTCTTCCACTCTCCATCACATAGTATGGAGATGCAAGCCTTGGACACTAGTTCCTACTCATGTCCACAAAATGACTCTGATTTCACTCTTTGCCTTCCCCATCCAGCTGTAAGAATGGAAACTATTATGATCCCAAACTGTGTGTTCCACCAGGAGATTACCAACATCGACAGTTGAATGCTGGAGCAAATCAAGTCGATCTTTCCCAATTAATCTCAAGGAAAATCAGATGCATTATTTAAATAATTAATACGATTTTGTGCCATAACCTGTGTGAATCTGCTTGAAGTAGCTGAGGAATGTCTCAGAAACTACTCTTCCAGCTACTCAGACTGAAGATGATCATTCTGATGACCGAATATTAAAGGGATAACTCCAGCAGAGAGTATAGATTAGCCATGAGAGCATTTATCTGTTCACCAATACATCTGGATTGGGAACAGAATGTTCACAGTGGTCTGCTTTCTTTTAGCCTGTCCACAAGGATGAAGATGTCTAGCTGGTAGTGCCACACTGGAGTGTGCTCCAGTGCAAGGTGTTCACACACAACATCACTTTGTGTAGCTTTCCACTGTAGCCTGTCCTTGAGTTATCCTGATGCTGCATGATGACCCCCATCATGGGTAAAAATGAGTCTTGATGATGGGTACTCTCCTCTCAGATAGGAGACCATTGCTTTCAGTTGGAAAAGCTTCTTTGAGTGACGGTGAATATCCTTGGCTGATTTCCTGTTGTGGAAAAATAGTCTTTTTTCTTGGAAAATATTCTTATATGACTGAACAGTCGAGCTGCATGATAACTTATTGACTTTAATAATTTTCTCTAGATCCTGGTTGTGCAAGTCTCACAATCAAAGCAATTGCCATCAAAGCATTGTGAGAAATAATTGTATTGAGGCTGGTAGAATAGCAAATGTAGCTATAAAGCTATTTACCATATGTGAATGCTAAGGACAAATTTTAGACTGTAAAGATGATTTCTTCATGTTTAACATTAATTAAAGATATCTTATTCAGTACAAAGAGTTGGAACACTCCCATAATTATTGACCTGACATTACAAACTGACATAGCTGTTCCTGGGCAAACCATCCAGATGGGCTCAATTGAAGGACTTGGGCCGGTGTGATCATCTCTGTTATACACACAGATGCACCAGCTGAACATTATGCTACCCTGTAATTTGTCAAGAAGGCAAACAGAAGTAGGAATTGGTGGTTTGAAGAAGAGGAATCTCCTATATTAAGCCATCTTCACAGGGAACATCCCACCTTTTTTCTATGTACTCGTGATACAAGTCCATCTTGGCACTGTTCGGAGCTCTGAGTCAGCCTCACAAGCAATAGGTGGAAAAGCAAAAGTGACTTGTTCTTAAGCATTATTTCTCTGCAGAAAGTACAGTAATGTTGTTTTAGTTTGCATTTAGAAGCTTAGTTTCCTCTTTATCCTCTGATACTTTACACTTGGAGTAACAATGCCATTATTTGGACAAGACTCTGGTTCAGCCTATTGCAGCCATTAGGAAAAACTGAAGAAGGAAAGTTCTACGATAGTCATGTCTGGAGTCTGTACTTCCTTCTACTACAGTCAGAGTGTGGGAGAAGTCAGAGTAAGCAGCCAGGAGCAATGCCATGAGCAAGTTCGCAGGGGGTATCCTAGCTGTCAAGTTATTCTCCTACATTTCTGAGTGTGATCATTTAACTAAAATACTCATTTGTTTACTTTAAAGTGGTCTTTTCTGTGTGCAGGCAACCAAGTACCCAGACAGGAACAAACTTGCTCTTTATGTAAATGCATATTTTAATAGTGTTTTTAATGTATTTTTTCAGTTGATACAGTTCTTTCTCAAACTCCAGGCATATAAACATTCCAAATGAGTCTGTATTTACTGCCTGAAGCTTTAAAAATGTCTGTTAAACAAGTCCAAGTAAATTCCCCCCAAACCTTAAATCTTTTTATGCCAAATACTAAATCTCATGGCATAAGGATCCAGAGGCCAAAAGGGTGCCATGGGGCAAATTGCAGATGAAGCCTCTACTTCTCTGTGTCCTTGAAATTTATTGCACAATTTTTGTCATTCCTACAGGGTGCAGGGAGGAAGCTGGGAGAAGCACATTGAGAGTTAGGCTGTTATTATGTCTCTGCATCCCATAGAGCCACTATGCCAGGGTGCTCTGTAGTGGTTGGTTACAGCAGCACAACTTCTGCATATCAGAGCTTTGGGCTGCAGGGAAACAATTCCCCCCTCCACCCTCCCCTTCAAATTGTCATTGTTTTTCTTCTTTGCCAAGTCCATTCCATCAGACTTTGAGTGGGATGCAGGGGAGCTGGATTGAAATTCCATTCATCCATTACCAGAGCGCTTATGGCCTTGTGCTGGGAAGAAATTCACCCTCCAAGGTGTCTTTAGGACCAGGAAAACCTTACAGTAGCTTTCTGTAGGGTAAGATAACCACATATGCCGTCTTAGGTCTTTTATTTTGTTCTGCCTTTGAATGTGTGACAGGCAGTTTTCCCTCTCTCCTCCTCTCAGCTCCCAGCTGCATGACAAAGCCTGGGAGACAGACCCCCTGATGGACACAGCCTTGTGCTAGGGTGTGTAAACCCTTGGAAAAGTTCACTTCCAGACTTCCAGATACATAATCCAATAGAGAGATGTGTACTTCCTTCTGTCTTCTACTGCTGATTAGACTCTGGCCAAGAGGTTACCCCACATCCCAATCTTTTTCTTTCTAACAGACCATCTGGTTTATGTGCCTCCTGGCCTGTCCCAGACTCACTTTCTCTTCACAGCTATTGAACATGTCTGAAAATTTTAGTGGGGAAGAAAAATCTCTACCCCAAGAAAAAATAAGAAAAACATCCCGCTTTTCCCTTTTTCTCCTGTTTGACTTTGGGACAAAATTAAGCCTTTCAAAATATTCCATTCAAACCTGTGGGACTTTAATGGGAGAGAAAATGGGAGGGGTTGTTGTTTTCACCTTTAAAAATTACAAGGCTGGTTGGAAAGCTGGTTGGAAATTACGGTTTTCTGCTATGAGAGACCCACATGAAGGCTTCTGCATGGTGGAACACAGAGCAGAGACAGGGTTCTCCTCTGTTGGAAAGGATCATCCTCAGATCTACTGTTCCAGAGGCATCCCATTGCCCTATTTAATATTCATCAAGGGATGTTGTGGGGGGAGTACCCAGTCTGCTCTAGATCCAGGCTCTGCTGTCACTGTACTGTACTTATATTAAATCCACTTACTGTAAGCCCTTCTGCATTTGTTTCAAAAAAAATCTGTCTTTTCATGTGCTAAACATGGAATAGAAGATATTTTACTGAAATTTAAAAAAAAAGAAACACACTGTATTTTAGGTTATAGTCATTACTTATACAAAATAAATGATCAAAACTAAGTAACAAACTCACATCTCTCTTTTGAGATTTCTATGCATAAAGAAATTGGGTTATCTACAAACACATTATGGTTTTGAAATGTGTTACTGCATTCTAAATACTTGAATTAAAACAATTTGGTTTGAATTGTACTATTATAGCAGTCTCAAAATCCTTTTATCAGAGGGGGTTTTTTTTCTCCCTTCTTTCTTTTTTTGGTGCTATTAAAGGCTTTCAAGCTTTATTATTCAAGTTAGATAAACACTATGGTAACTAGGAAAGCCAGTGTGTTTTAGAAGTCTGCAGTTCTGAGTGCTTTCCAAAGAGACAAGGTAGGATCTGTATCCTAATATTCTCTCAATGCATGAAATATAATAAAAGGGAACTATTTCAATAATATTCCTTAAAAACTACAAAGCGTAAAAATCCTGGCAGGGGGGAGATATTGCTTGAGGCACACCTTCAGGATCGAGGTCAGCCCTTATGCCAAAGTATCACAGAATGGAGGAATCCTATGTTTCACAGAATAAAACACAACATTTTTAAAGTAAATCCTAAATGCTAAGGAAAAATATTCCACTCACAGGTTTGTGAAGATTCTACCTGAGTACATCCTTTTTTTATGGACAGGTGGCATAAACGGCCATGTGAGAAGGATAACATATGTCTCTGCTATTCAAATGAAACAGGAAGTCAGTACTAAAATGTTCATGATTGAAGCTTACTAAGTAAAGATGGCCAAATTTCAAAAACCTTGAAGTCTCAGTTTACAGCTCTGGCTATCAGCGTGAAGGCTTCTGAACTGTACAAATGTTTTGGATGTGAAAAATATGGACGGACATCTTGTGAGAATTGCCTGTTTCATTTCAGAATGTGTGTCCTTCAGGCTTTCCTTATTTCCTTTTTTGAATCAGAGCCATGTGCATGAGGACATATGGCATTGTGCACTTGCTGATGGTCACAGATCTGTCAGAAGGTGTGTCATAACTGTGGCAAAAAAGTTCAAATACGAAAGAAATTAGTTTTCAAGAGGCACTAACATCCCCATTGTATTATCTTACTTTAATTAGCATATACCTTAAACATATTACTCTAAAAGAAATTACTTTTTTGACTGTTGTGAGGTTAAACATAGCTGAATTTTTGATTTCACTTTAGTTTATATACATCACACATTTTTGCTAAAGAAATTACAGATTCAGAGTCTTGATGTGTTGGCAGAAAATTCTCTGCCTCTAGAAGAATTAACTGCAACTTTTAGTAAGTTACTCAATGTTTCTCTTCCTCAGATTCCTTTCCATAAACTAAAATACTATTTGTTATAGATAGACTCTTTCATCCATAGGCAGCAAAAAGGCTTCTGCAGAAGTGGCAAATATAACTAGTCTGAGTTTGCAAGTAGGTCAGTGGGTCTGCAAACATATGAAATTATTTACTCCACGTTACAGATTAAATGTGAGTCAGTAGAAGAATGAGTGTCTACTATTCTTTTCTGGGAGTCTTTGATCAGCATGTGTTTCAACATTTTAGTGACTTATTTTATAAATAGCATTTAGGATGAAAAGTTTTCAAACATTTTACATATTTAGGATGCTTGGGACATTACTTCTGTAGGTATTTAGTAAAATGCACTGCTTTGTATCTTCAGTTCTAATTTTTATCTGCTCTTCTGAGTTAAGAGAACTCAAGATGTTAAGTACAACTCTAAAAGACAGGAAAAACATGATTAAAGTATACAATTGGCACATTAATTTAAGTCATCTTTCCCAGCCTGGCAAAAGGTTAGCAATGCAAATGTGTCTAAACATGGCCCATTTTGAATGATTTCCATCATCCTGTTTGGTCCCCAGTTGCTGCTCCAGAAGTGTGTGGGTCTTCTATGGGTCTCATGTCATATCTGACATCCCTGCATAGGACCTCCATATATATCTGGACTCTTTGTTTAGGCACCTGAGCCATTTCCAGGAACCCTAGGACAAAGATCCAGAGAATATTCCAGGACAGCATTAAGCTGTCCTTTGTCTGCTTGCAATCACCAGCTCTGGTCAAAGCACCATTTTCAGCATTTGAGGTTATTTCCTGACAGACAAGATGTTTCTTTGTTATGCTGCCTTGTTTGAATCCAGAAGCAGGATTCCTCATCACATCCCCTCCTCAGTAATTATATTTTTGATCTCTGAATATAATTTTCCCCTAAATAGCAAAAATCATGTTCACATGAGTCTTTCAGGGCTTGGAAATGTTAGCTTCCCTCTTTTGTACTTTGGGACTAGACATAAATGTGATGGGAGTAATTGCAGCTGAAGGATTCTTTAAATTAAAGCACAGTCCTGTTGGGCTATTACTTGATTGCCAATTAGGCAGGATGCTTGAAATATTATGAAAAAGAAAATAAATCCTGAAAAATAGAAATGGTAGGATTGCCAAGAATTAGTGCAAGAAGGCAAAACTCTGGAAGAAAACCAGATTATATAGCTAGACAATGTTATGATGATGAAACACTTTCTGATGGAAAATTTATTACCTGAATATTATACAGCATCTGTTAAAGTTAGACATTTTCAAATCATTAACTCTAGAAAATATGCATTTTTAAAAAGAACTTATGAAACAACACCTTAGATTGTAAAGGTTGTTTTTCTAGAAATTTGGAAATGTTCCCCAAAATGGACATTTTATTGTGTCCATATTTTACAAAAATAAGCAGGAATATCATAGCGATTATAGGCCCTCTAACCTGACACTGGAAACAGATCAATCAAGTACTCAGCATAATAGGATTTTAAAAAGAATTAGGAAGAGAAATGTAACTGATCCTACTGAATATGGATTTACAGAAACTTGCTTTATACATTTTTCCATAAGACATCTTTTACAAAAGAGAAAAAAAAAGAAATTAACAGAAAAACCCCAAAAATCCCCAAAACAAAACAAACAAAAAATCAAAACAAACAAACAAATAAAAAAAAGGCAAAAACTGAAAACCAAAACCAACCGAAAACACACATGCACAAAAGAACAACAATGTGGTGGGGGAGAACTTAAAGCCGTATAGTGAAGGACTGTTTTTCTGTTGATCAAATGCTACATATCCTAATGAAGAAGTCAAATTAATAATGAAGTCCAAGTAACCTTCATTAAACAAAAAAAAGTCTTTCTAACTGTCCAGTAAAAATAAGAAATGGGAAATATTATTGATCTGTTTTTATTTCTTCCTACTTAGTCTTTCTATCAATAATCTGCCACTATTGATAAAATCAGTGACTGATAAAGGATAGGAAAAGTAATCTAAAGAGAAGATAGGCCTCAGATTATTGGGCATGTGGATAAACATGAAATATTTGGGAAAAGACTTTTTGTGAAGTGTAATGATGCCTGACAAACCTATAGAACTTTTTTGTAGAAATCAAAGCTTACACGAACAAAGGCTTAGTTGATTCATTTTTCTCAAATATCTAAAAGAAGTTCAGAAAAACTAATTTTTAAAGACTTTTTAATGGAAGGTTCTTAAGAGTTTTCCTCAAACTTTAAATGAACTTGTGAAAAATCATGTTTGGGATTGATGCCATTAGCAAGATATATCAACTAGAAATTAATGCTTAAGTAACTCCAAGGCACAGAGTGACACCCACATAAAAATACTTTGTGACACTGATTCTGCCACATACTTTCAACTTCCAGGATTTTCACAGAGTTCAGCTGAAAGGGTTAAACATAAATGTACAGCTTTTTCCATTAAATCTGCTCAGGCAACAGCTAAGCTGGAATTTTGGAGACTTGTGACATCTAAATGTTAGTCTGTGATAACACAGTCTCTCAGTGGGTCAAACTATGGAATTCCTCAAGGATGAAGTTAGATATTGTTTAACAGATGTGTAAGGAAAAAAGGTATTAAAATGGCAACATCAGTGCTACTAATATAATACAAATATAATAATATAAATGATATATAATGAGAAAAAATTTTTTTTCTCTGGTTGAAACATAAAAACTGTCAGATAACAGATCAAAACATATCTCGCTGCAATCTACAGCTGCAAAAAATGCTCAGAAACAGCAATGTAGTATGTTCTGTAGTTAGTGGTTTCTGAATGACAGATGAAACATTAACTTTCTGTTCCTGCACAACTTTTTTTTACTTCCCTCTCCTTTACTTTCCTCTTTCTATATCTGTAGAAAGAAAAGAATCTATTACTTTATGAGAAGATTAATAGTAGAGTTTATTCAACAAGGTTTGAGGATGTAGATTTCATTTGCCTTACTCATCATCCATTGACACTAGAGAAGGATGAAACCTCCTGAATTATGTAACATTAGATTTTGTGAGCACAAGGCCTTAAGAAGCTAAACTATTACTCATTCTAAAGTATTCCATACTCATAAATTACTCAGTGATCATTTATGGTCTTACTTTTGTACAAGCATTTCAAGAATGTTTAATGGGAGCAGTAGAATTACTGTACGAGAAACCAGTTAATAAAGAAACACATAATTTAAAGGCTTTACTTGAGGATATTCTTTATTTTAAAATAAACGAACACATAATAATTATTAAAAAACTCTTTTTAAGGGTAGGAGTATTTAATATTTGTTTTTTCTTCAGGAGAGTGTTTGAGATATCCCTTGTTCATGTTGAATAAAGCTGCATAGGAGCACACCTGACAAATTATAGATGCTGGGGTTTTCAGGGACAATAGTTCGGTATGCTGTTCAAACAGCCTGAGGCACTGACTGGACTCCATTAGTCTTTATCAAGCTCAGTAGCCTTTGCTGCAACTGTTGCCTAAAAAGATGTGACAGTCTTTGTCATGGTACAGAATGGTGGATGAGGCACATAGCAAACTACTGGAGGAAGTCAGTGCCGGACTAAGGGTGCAAGCGATGATAGTAATTTAAACTTTGTAACTCTCTTTGCTATGTCACGTCAGAGTTTATTCTACTCACTTCCCTGATATACCAACTCCAGCAGCTTTTAAGACAAGACATGTAGTTTCCCAATCTTTTCCAAGATTCCAAGACTTTTTCAAGTTGGCTTTCATATCCAAAAAAATATTGTTTAGGCTTTTCACTTCCATGAATATTTTCAGAAAAGCTTCCCTTCCCACTAACTCTTTCAAAACTTCTGGTTGTCTGCCACAGCACAGTGCCCCAAGACAGCATCTGTAGCTGGCCCAGAACAATTGATTCATTCTGAAAAAGAACAAAAAGGACCAATTAAAGACCCCCTGACTTTGTTTGTCTCCTGTTTGACTCCTGTT
This sequence comes from Drymodes brunneopygia, assembly GCA_013400955.1. Lineage (NCBI taxonomy): Eukaryota > Metazoa > Chordata > Aves > Passeriformes > Petroicidae > Drymodes > Drymodes brunneopygia. Next base: position 387,733 of record VZTZ01022894.1, on the reverse strand, counting down.
TGTTCAGGAATAAGTCTTGGCCAGGGAATATTTCATCCTTCCTCTCGAGCAGCCAGGGCTTATACTTGTTTTCTGCCATTTGTTGTATGAGCTGGGTGAGCTCTGCCCACAGCCAGACAGAAGTCTGCTGCATGGGTACCCTGCTCTGCACTACAGACTGAGAGATTCAACATTGAGAACACACTGGGGCAATGCTGCCCAATTTAGCAGCAATACAATTCACACGTAATTTCTGTACTGCAATTTCTATGCAACTGCTTTATTTTCACCCCTCTTGTCTCCAGTTTAGAGAGAGGCCACATGGCAAGATTCTACTGACTTCTGCTTTCAGCATTATAAAACCTTCTGCCCTTACAGGGACTAGGGCAAACACAGATTAGAAAACTCCATTTCCTATTTAAATGCTCTATTTCCAGCAATCTCCTGACAATTTGTTGTTTTGACCTTTGCACATATTTTTGCAGACTGAAAATGGGAGGGGCCCAGTCTGAGACAGGTGTAGGGAGACTGACTTAAAAAGAGATACATTCAGAGAGGAAGTAGACTAAACTGTTAACTTTCAAACATCCTAATTTTTTGTAAAAGTAGAGAAATAGGCTTCTTCAAAAACCCATGATGCTCATCAGTTGAGTGGTAGCTGGATTCCACTTTTAAGGGGAGCTAGTGATATGTTTCTTAATCCTCTGTTTTGTAAAGGGTTTTGTGTATAAATAAATGTACCTTGTATTTTTACAAGCCTCCAGACCATATTTTGGAAATCACTGAACAGTGAAGTCTCATACAAATACACAAGGAGCAAACGGAGGCCTGATTATAAAGGGGAGTGAGATGAAGAGCAGGGTGCAGCCCAGCTCTGGCACCATGAGGGCACGAGTACTCACTGCAAGGGGCAGTGTGAATGAAAAAGGGTGGGCTCAGTACCCTCAGCCACCACTATAAATTCATCCTTGCCAGCTGTAGTCCAAGAACCAAAGGCTCATAACTGAAGAATCAAGCCATGGCTTTGCTTGTACAAATTACATCCAGAGAACTGCTTACACACACACATGAGTTTCATAACATGCCTACCAGCAGATCTAGATCTATTCCAGGTTAAAAACACATGCTAATGTATTATTCCTAGGAAGTGATTTCCTTAGCTGCCTTAGAGAAATGGGACCTGAAGGGCAGAGCAGATGGGAGTTTCCCTGCTGGAAAATATGCCCCTTTCCAGGTGTACACATGAACTAGCGGAAGGGCAACTTTGGCTTATGAATACGCTGTGCTTCAGGCATCTGCTGGGGTTACTAGCACTAGCTCTTTCAGATCTGCTTCCAATACCCCGGGTAGTACTTAAAGAGTAAAGAGAATATTCCAATCAGCTGCCACAGACAGCCACAGACAGTATTTTTTGCAGCCAGAAGAATTTTAAGACAGTTAGTTCTGCCAGGTAAAATTAAAGAAGGCATGTCATCAGTAGAAAGCAGTGCTTTGTATAGGTATGATATGGTATAAACTCCCCACAGCATAACAGGGTTGGCTGAAAACATGGCCAAGTAGGCAGTTCCTGGAGGCAGCAAGTAGTCCTGGCCATTCTGTCTACTTTCCCCTTTCCTGGTGAGCCTGTATGGGGGAGGGATGATATTTCATATGGAGGCAAGGCATTCCCTGCCATAGAAGCAGTTTGCCCAAAGAAGACAACCTATTTGGGCAGGAACAAAACACAAAACAAAACTAAACAAAAACAAAAACCCAGACAAAAAATACAAACCCTCACAACTACCTTAACTCTTCAGGGTTTTCCTCTTGGGTCTTCATTTAATTCTGCTCTTTCCCCCTCTCTGTCTCACTTTCACTGCAAGAGTTCCCACCCTTCTCCTGGCCCTTGCATCCCAAAAAAATTCCGTTTTCTCTGAAGCCACTGAAAAACTCTAAGCCAGCTTCTAGCCAAATGAGAGCTTTCCATCTTGCCTTCATGCCATCTTTTAACCAAGCTCTAGTAACTGGGCACTGAAGCCCTCCCTGTTTGTACTCATAATATGACAATGCTATTTTGCTACCCTGAATCCTGCCCTGAGATTGCTTTTCTGTGTAGCCAGTGGTAGACTGCTGTCACCACAGATCCTAAGGGAATGGTGGTGTGAAAAAGGCCAGGATCCACAGACCATCACCTCCTCCTGTTAAATTCTCCTGGAAGCACATAAATATATGCAAGGTTTGATACAAAGGCTTGGACATTACAAGGCTGATGTTGTGACTGAAGCAGATTTTTTGCTACATCTCTTTGATCAGTTGTCCTTGATGCCATATGTGACTGAGTGAAGTAAAACACCTGGGACAAGAAGGAGAAGGTTTGCATAGAAATGCAATGGACTTTTCATTTGCCACCGTTTGTTACAGGGGGAGAATGTCTGCACTGATCGGGCATTCACAAATTCTTATTCAAACACATTCAGTAATCAGGTGGCTATAGCACAGTCCAAGTGGTCTGCCTATCTTGATCATCACATTTCCTGGCAAAGACATTCTGGCTGTCACAAATTATGGTAAGTTATTATCTATTTATTATCTATCTCTTCAGGGATGAAAATATTCACCCTAGACAAGGCTTAACATATGATATGATAAACTGTGCAGTTATGGAAGTTTATTACCCCTTGCTATTAATAAGTGGGGTGGGCAAAATCTCTTATATCAGAACATCCGCCTCTGAAATACAAAGTAACCACAACACATGGTCTGTCAAAAACTATCATGATGGTAAACAATAGGGTGAGCTACAAAATAAATAAATAAATAAACACTGCCAAAGAAATTATTTGCATATTTTTCTCTCTCCCCAACCAATGCTTGAAAAATGTCCTCATTCAATGTGCTTGCTCATCCACACAGCTGCCAGCTGTGCCTCCTTCCTTCAGCAGTAGTCACATGTTAAATGGTTTTTAATACTGAGTCCATACTGCTGCAGAAACCTAAGCTATGCAATACAGGTCTCTCCAGCCCCTTCGAAGTTGTGTGGAATTATGATTTCAGTGCTGCAACAAAAATCTGACGTTCGGTTGAAGACTGTGGCATGCAGGAAACCAAGACAGACAAAGTACAAGCTAAAATGTCCAGACACTAAGAGACATCTCCAGCAACCCTCATGTAATTAACATAAATCTGGGCTGCCAAAAGTACTAACAGCACTTGAAGCAGCTTTGAAATCCCAAATGCATGAGATCTAAATTTAGAGCTCTGTTCTTACTATATTCTGTTATGCACATGTTTAGATTTCTGTTGATTGTTTGCAGAAGAAAAGGAATGTAAAGGTTACTTGTTTAGAGCAAAGCCATGGCCTACAACTGCAACTCAGTGCTGGGGGATGAAGAAAAACTATCCTATCCATGCAGGAATTTAGAGTGGCATCATAATTCACAACGAGCTCAGAACTGAGGCAGCTGCTGTGTCCTTAGAGCTGTTTGCCAGCATAGGCAGTCCACCCCATGCCCTGTGCTCTGCCTCTTGCAGATGCTAAAAGAAATGGTAGATCTGCACAGCTGCTATACTCCCCAAGTGTGACATCCTGACTAAAGCTGTTCCCCGTGTGGATGGCACAGATATAGGACAGAAAATTAGACCACAGTATAGTGAAACTGAGGATGGTTGCAACAGGCACTGAGTAGAAATGCAGACTTCAAAGATGGAGGAGGAAGGTAAGGACCAAGATGGATTTTTTTTCTTTTTCAGAACCATCACCATTCCAAACCTGGTATGCAATAGACAGACGGGTGTTTCACACCCCCTTTAGCATGTCAAAGACAGCTAGATTTGGCTACAATTCAGTTATTCAGCACCACCTAATTAACCACAATGTCTAAATTTTTGATCTGTGTATTTGTTGCAGGGCTTCTGCTTCAACCACCCCCCCTCAGACATTTCTCCTATGGGCTTCTTAGGCACGTCTGTGCCATTGCTTAGCTGAGAGAACAAATACATATCCTACTTCTGCTATTTGTACTCTTTTTTAGTAGTATTATTTATTTATATCCTGTATGGAAGAAGAGCAATAAAATATCATAGTTTTTAGCTACTTTCTAAAATGTAAAACTTTTGTATTTCCTGTTTCTGGACTTAGGTACATCTTCATGAAAGTGAAACTGCTTTAATATGTGCTTTTACATGTGCTCCTGTAATGATGAGACTGTTTTACTTCATGATTTTAAAGCTTTTATGCCATTATAAACCCTGAGATTTTTTTCTTAATTATTCCGCTGTAGTTCTATTAACTCAATGAAGTACATTTTGATGGGAAAATGTGATAGCAATTATTTATTTGTCTATATCATTAAATTTCTCCTTTTTCTCCATTTCCTGTAGCAATTCTGTAAGAAATGCCTCCTTTTCCCGGGAACCTGGAAACTATGTTTTCTAAAGTTTAAGGTTTCTTTATACCAATATATCTTTTTTTCTTTATAAATAATTTTACCAGTCATCTAAAGAGACAGAGCATGTACTCAGTGGAGTACACAAATACTATGGACAGAGACAGATTGCATGATTCTGATGGATACCATCTCAGTAGTGGATGGGATAATCTCTAGGTAAGGTATTAGGTTGCTGTTAATGTAACCATGAAGGCAGAGGGTGGTAACAGGATAATCCTAGTAGATATCCTCAAGTGTTGAAACCAGTTTTATGGTATCCTCTGCACAACGATGTAAGTCAAAGGGGTCAGATAAGTAATACATTTTTAACCATTTGTGTATTAGTGAGTGGAGCCTAGATAATAAAAACAGCTGCCAGAGATGCTCTTGTCTGAGAAGAAATATTCTGCATTTGGTACTGGAAATATGTAAGATAGTTGTCGTGACTAAAATAGCTTTTCGAACTTCCAGCTTCTTCCATAAGTATAAAATGGGGGAAAAAGGCAGACAGGGTCTTCACATCAAAGACATTCATAGTTGTTTCTGAAAGGTCAGAATGGGAGGCAAATATTATGCATGAAGCATCTACATATAAAAAAAAAGAACTGAAAGAAAAATCTACTGGCCAGTCTGTAAAATCCACAATACAAAATCTATTCACAGTAGATAACAGCCTGTACTGTTCTTTAACATCTGTCCTTAATGTGTAACAAAGTTAAAAATTTTAATAGGAATGACTTCATCCTGGAAGAAGTTTGCTCATCATCTCATGCATCAAAAAATTTTCCAGCATTTCTAAAAATAATAAATGTTAATATCTCTTTGCAGAAACTCCTGAGATCAAATAAGATAATTCAGTTTTGGATCTTAAATTAACTAGGAGTTAAATGCTAACATAAAACAAATTGTTTCTCGGTATAGATATCATGTTCTGATTGTATTTACCTTGTACAGACTGAACACATGACCAAATTATTTGCTCATACATATATATATATATATATATATATATATACATACACACACACACACATATATATATATATACATACACACACACACACACATATATATATATACATACACACACACATATATATATAGTTTTGTTAGCTTTTTTGTATATTTTGCAATGAAACAGTGATTGCAACCACATATTTAAAGTGGTAAGTATTTTCAAAATATGAGACTTGTCAAAAAATAAAATCCTGGATACCCACAAGCCTGGTTCACAAGTAAAACAGATTTTACAGAGCAAGAAGATATCCTAGTTAAAAGAAGATTGAAAACAAAATAGAATATAAAATATTAATATAAACCTGAGTAAATAAGAAAGCATTATAAACCACAAGTTGAAATATACTCAACCTGAAGAAAGGACTGCATGTCCAAAAGCTTGTCCTTTTTTCCCCATTGCATCTATTAATTTAGTAAAAACATCCCCTTTCCTTGCGACATTTGCACTAAATGTATCTTCAGATGACCATGACTATAACAATGCAAATCAACAAAAGGAATTTAAATGTAGAGGACCAAGAAAATATCTAGGTTATATATGCTTATTCAAGATTACAAACTGTAGCTGTGCATTTTCCACAGGAATTTTTGGGAGGTGTCGTTTTAACAAAACACTACACTAATCACATTCAATAGAGTGCCAGGGACTGAGTTTATCACTTTCAGAGGATGGCACAAGGAAATATGTGCTAAGATGGTATCATTTAAACTAACATAGCTTACAAAAATACTTTGCAGGCAAAAGTTGTATAGAAACCAATCGTACTTTCGAGCAACCACCATTTTGTTTTGTAAATACATGAAAAATGGAGAATTTTCAAGTTATTTAAAAATTTCCTGTGCCAATACAATTATGATGGACAATCACCCAACATCATTTAACTAAAAGATTTTAAATTTAGAATTCTGTTTACAGATTAGCTTGGGTAAAAAACTGTGACCAAACAACCATTTTTGTCAAGACTACAAGACTAATCAATGTGTGCTAGCATAATCAATCTGGATTTCTCCAAAACACAGGACACTTTAAAATTGACAGAGACTACACAGATCAGGTTAAAATTAGCTCACTAAAAGATCTCAGACTAGACATTCCTGTTCTTTAGGGAATTTTCTTTTAGCCATATTATTTTATACATGTGCCAGTCATCTAAAATATAGTATAAAAATCTTTGTTAATAAGTTTTGCAGATAACTCAAAAATTAGTGAGATAGATAACGGAGAGGATCATCAAGAATGTTCCAAAAAATCTGCTTAAAATGCCATCCCCCCACCCCCAATTTGTTTGTTAATATTAATATGTTATCAAGCAATATACTCGGGAATAAAGAATGAAAATTGTGCCTATACACTGAGCAGTTCTGCTTTAGAAAATTACAGGAAAAGGATAGATTCAAAGATACTGTGGGTTAACCACCTCCACTACTTGCACCACTCAGGGCAAGTGCATAGAAAAAAATAAAAATAGACTTGACATGATCCACAGTCTTATAAAACAAGAATAATTGAGTGGAAGCAGAGAGGTGGACTTGTCTCCACACACTGCCGTAGCTTTCAAGCACTGGCTGTGAGACTATTTAAACAGGACTTTAAGCCAAAAAGCTGGGCTGCCAGGTCCCTCCACACAGACTGTGGGTAGAGATAGCCTGTGACAGGGTCACCCAACACACAAAGCTGAGCTGTGCTGCTGTGGGTCATCTCACGCCAGCCTCTGACCAGGCAGTGATTTAATGAGGTTCTGCTTTCCTCATAGCGATAGTGTGAGGAGCATCGCAAGAGAAATCCCCTGCAGTCAGTGGTGCCATGGTCTTCATCTCTCCTGTGAAACACAACTTAGCATCCCTAAAAACTGCAAGGTTCAAATCTAAATAGTTTGCTTGGTCAAGGAAATTTACTAGAGGTGTCTGAGCCAAGTCTGGCATTGACAGTTTGGGTCCTGGAGAGAGCACAGCTGGGAGTGGCCGCGCCTGGACTCCGTTAGCTGTAGCGCTTTCAGCGCTGCTCCCAGTCTAATGCAGCTTTATTGCTTCCTGTAGCTGAGCTAATTTGTTCAGAGGCAGAGTGTGTATCTCTGCACGGCACAGCACCGTGTCATGTGCATATACCTTTTATGGCCTGTAACGCATGGGATGTCAGGCTAAGATGATCTAATAATCCTTTCTGGCCCTAAACCGCATGAAACCATCATCAGTCAGTTCCATTAATCTTCCATGAAGGAAAATAAGACACCTGAACATAGCAAGACAGTGAGATACAGCAGTAAAAATGTTGAAAATGCTTCTCAACTTCACCCTGCTCTCTCTCTAATTCTGCCATAAATTACTGGCCCGCATCCACACAGATACTGAGATACTCTTGGGCTGCTGCAGAGGACTTCAACTTGAACTTGCTACCACGGTAGTGCCAATTAGCACATTTTGCGGGGAGGATAAGGAAGAGATGGTTGTACACAAAAAAGTCCAGCATGGTTATCAAAGCCCCTGCACGGTAGCACAATGATTTTTAGGCAGCCCATAGGCACACCATGTAAGACACTGATGGCCATGCAGCCCTTGCTATTTTCATTAGCCTGAAAGAGAAACAAACAGTCTCGGATTAACTCTCTTCTGCTTTCATGCAAAATGCTATGAGCAAATTGCAATCTGGAAATGGGTAAAAGCTTTGGATCAAAAAATTCTGATGGATCTTGGCCAGTTTGAGCAGAAGTTACCATAATACAGTCTCATTGCTCCATACACAGGAAACAAACAGCTGGAGGGCCTAAGCATTCACATGATGAAGGTTTGAGAGAACTAAGCCTGGGAGATGTGCTGATTTTCTCTTCTGGCATGTGAAAAGGTTTATTTTGGACAGCATCTGTTTTACTTTTTGTTCTCCGTTCCTTTAAAAAGGGAGTGACTAGGTCAGACGGACCCCCTGGAGGGAGCAGAGATTCCTCCTTTCCCTGGAGAGCAGATGAGCATGCTTGAGGACTGGGTGGGAGGAGGAGGATAGGAGGAGCCCCCAGGCTTCTTCGGGGTCTAGTGGGGAGAAGAGAAGAGAAGGGAATGAGAGCCCTAGTGAGGAAATGGGGGCCTGCTGTTCAGGAGAGGTTCATGAAAGGAGTGGGGAACACATGCACAGCAAGGCTCCCTTAAAGACAGGAAGAAAACCTCCTAGGGATCAGAGGGGACTTGACTGCATGGAGCTTGCTGCAACCCAGAGAGTTACTAAATTGACTGAAACCACACCTGGAAACATGTACCCACATAACAACACGCGGAGGGAGAAGAGTGAAGCTGTTTATAAACATTTCTACTTTTATATATATGTATATTTAGTCCTCACAGAGAGAGAAACTGTTTCTTTATTTATAAAATTAAATATTCTCATTTCTATTCTGTACAAATTGTCTTTGAGCATTTAAAAGACACTTTGGTCTCTTCAGGTTGCTTACAGGAAGGAAAAAATATCTAGAACATCATCAAAGCTCTCTTTGTTTTCTCACATGATGAGGAACCCAAAGTGACCCACCACAGTCTTGCTCCTCGGCACTAGAGATACGTGAATGATAGAAATACTGTGAAACAGTTCTTGAATTTCATCTGTGACACTGAACAGCCTCTAAAAGGTGTATGAAAAATTGGGAAAATATATTAGTGAACATCTTATTAATTCTTCATTTAGTTTCAATAGGTCAAATAGGGAGAAAAATAGATTTTGGTTCATTGGTAGTTCAGGAGAAAAAAAAACAAGCAAAAAAGGAAAGTGTTTCTTTTTTACCAAATTGAAAACTATTTTCTGTTTTATAGTTTCATGAAGCATTACAGAAGTGATGCAACCAAAAATATTTTATGTGGCTTCAAAAACTTTTAAAGCTGTTTTTCTCAAAAAAATTGAAAGGAAACTTCAAAATGGAATGTTATTTCAAATTAAATAATTGAAATGCTTGACTTGAAATAATGTCAAAAGGAAATACTTGATCCTTTAAAAAAATTTTCAAAGTGAAACACTCAACAAAATTAACACAATTTTGCAAAAATTTTTGGTATATCTCTGCTTCCATTGCAAAATAAAAAAATCAGTTGAAATTTTTCACAAAGAAGCAAATATTAAGAGCCAAAAGACATGTAAGCACTGAATATTTTCTGGCCATACAGATCAGAAGTGCTCCCAAAGAGTTTGTTTAGTCATAACCAGAATAGCCTACCAGAAACCCAGATGTGTTAAGAATAAAATTGGAAACAGATATGTCATGAATGGTTTTTGTTGCCTTTTATTATTTCGCATTTTCTTTTACATTCCTTCTCTCCTCCTTTTGCCCAGTCCTTCTTAGATCTGTGTACCAGAAACTCCAGGACAAAATATCCTGTGATCTCCGCACAAATACCTCCCCAGAGTAATGATGGGTCAAAGTTCTGCTGGCAGAAATTATCTCCCTACTTGTAAATTAGATTCTGTTAGCTGGGGATCTTACCTGATCACTTTACTTACAGTGATTTTAAAAGCTTGTTTTACAGAGAGCCTCAACATATTTCAGCAGTTTTTATTCCGTAGATTTTCATAGGCATGACGAAAGTTTCCTCTTTGGAATTTAGAGAGGAAACAAAGCCAGAGTCATCATCACTAGTGGATTTCAATTATAAAAGAAACTATCATTTTGATGGCAATGTGAAGAACATGCAACACTCCCTTTGCAGACTAAGGAGTCTCCTGAATAGGAGGAAGATCTGAGAGGTTAGGCAGAAAAGGAAAACCTGTGGCCTTTAGGAAATACAGAGCCTACAGGGTATTTTCACACATTCCTAGACGTCCCAGAAATGTACAAGCCCATCAAACTGTTGTGGAGGAAGAGCACCTTGAGCTAATGCTGACCCAAAATACTGAGCCATATGTCCTGCTGCTGTGCCATACAGATGCCCCATCTTCAACTGTCAGCTGCATTTATTAGTTTTGGTATCACACCTTGGGAACAAAGTTATTTTGCTTTTGAATCTGCACAGGCTCCCAAAGTACCAGGTAAGCACAATTCTAGGTCACAGGGAAAAATGCTGTGCAAGTGTGTCAACATGGGTTAGGTTTATGCTGTCCCTATTTAGTAATGCTGGATGAATACAGATCACAGCAGGTACCAGAATGCTGGAAAAGAAAGCAGGTTAAATCAGTTTGATGTCCCTGAGATTAAAAGTATGTGCTCTGTTCCTAATTGACTGAGTCCTCTGGTGCTGATGAATTCATATGGGGGACTTCTGTTTTTCCTAGTGTCTCTCTGGAGGACAAATCTTTTTGTTAAATCAATATTATCTTCCTCTTTTTTTTTTTTTAATCTGAAAAACATAATTCACTGGAAAGCTCTCTCACTCCTTTTCTTCTCTCCCTTTCCCTCCTTCTCTTCCCTACTCTCTTTTTCTCCATCTCTTTCTCTTTTTGACTTTTTGAAGGCTTTTTAACATCATAGGAATACCCAGTTTGGTCTTTGTCATTTTATTTTTTTCCTAGAGGAGCTCTGGGAAGTCTTGTGTTCTGGGTGTTCTGGTGCTGCTGTATAAAGAATGAGGATCTTGAACAAAGACTTTCTTTGCCCAAAATTGTTATTAGTTGCTGAAGTTGCTAACAAAAGCAGCAGCAGATGAACAAAATTATTCTAGACACTGAAAAGCTTGTACGATGACAGATTGAAGAGATAGAAACCGCTTAGGAAAAAAAAAAAACCCTAGGTAATTTTGGTTCAGAAGAACAATCAGACTTATTAAAGCAATAAAAATTAGGTAGAAATAATAGTAGCACAATTACTATGTCTCTGTGTAAATTAGTGTTGCACCTTTATATGGAATACTTTCCTCTGTTGGCTAAGGTACCATCACAAAGGTGAAGTGGGTTTTGAAAATTATCCTCAGTTTCTTAGCTCTTGCCACACTGAGAACAGCAAGAGTTTGTGAGTGAATAGACCTGTTGATAAGAAAGTCCATGTCTGTTTACTGAACCTAGCTATTTCATGAGATTTACAGGATGAACTTTGTCATCTTTTGTGAAAGTCCAAATAAATCATGTCTTCCAATCTTCTTGTATTCACTCTCTTGTTATCACACCCAGTAATTAATGTGAACAAAGAATGTGAATATCTTACAGAGGCACAGATTTCTTTTACAACAGCCATGGTGATCTGTCTCCATCATATTATTTTCAGCTAGGTCTTTTATAATTCTGTTTTTAATTACCATTTCTACCAATTTTCTTGGTGCTAAAGTAATAATTCTCAGTTCTGGATTTCCCAGAATAACCTTTACAGTAAAATACGATTTGCAACATAGCTGTTCTCTGAGAAAACAACTATTTGAAACAACTTTGAAAATGTCTTTGAGGCCCATAACTCCTCTTGAAGCAATGACAAAATACTCCCTAAAATCAAGGCCAAGCTGCTGGTGCAGCTTCTTCAGTCAGATCTTAACCACAGGAATTTACCCCTTGTATTTTGTTTCTGACCTGTCATCATGCCAGCTTCTCTAGTCAGCTGGTTCAAATGGCAGTCCTGTGATCCCCTAGATGTGCCCATGGGCAGGACCCCCATCAGACCAGTGTCCGTGGCCCTAATCCCTACACAGCACCTGGGTCTACACGGTGGAGAAAGTGCCCTCCACAGTACAGCCTGCAGGCTTGAACCCTTGGTCATCCAGGCTGGATGGTGACCATCACAGTTACCTTCATACTCCCGCAAGAAATTAATTTAGTCAAATGGACATGAAGGGGGTGTGAGCTGAGGCAGATTTGGTCCTGATAGGCTTACCTGGAATCCCTCATACTGGTCCAGAGAGCACACATTCCTGATTTGTAAAGTGTGCTCTGTTTGTATATTGGTTTTAAGCTTTATCTCAGAATTTGATGTGAATTTTACATTTTATATACAGCTCCTATATACAGGATGAAACAGGGAATGCACTAGTGCTTGAAATGATTAATTGTATATATATATCTTATTTGATAGAAACTTTTTATATTGGTCTGATGAAATCTAGAACTTATATATCACACAGAATAACTTGAACAATAGAAAAGGAATTTTTAATTGTGGAACTCAATAAAAACATAATGTTTAAAAGTATAGAATTTTCAAGTGTATGAGCCAAAGTAACAATCCACCTTCTCGAAGCTGTGGATGTCCCATCACTGTAAGTATTCAAGGCCAAATTGGATGAGGCTTTGAGCAGAGTGGTTTAGTGGAAGGTGTCCCTCACTATGGCAGAGGACTTGGAACTAGGTCATCTTTAAGGTCCCTTTCAACCCAACCATTCTATGATTCTCTTGATGTGTAATCCAACCTTTGGTCCCTCAGCTAAGTTTCCTCTCCTGTTGCTCCCCAGGCATGTTTTAAAGATCCAAGAAAGATCAAGTGATCAGCTCCAAAGTACCCTAAATAAATAATTTTGGTGAGTTTTGAGTTTTGCCATAAATAACAATAATTGAATATGAAAAATGTAATAAAAATGAAAAAAAAAATGCTGTGTGAAGGGAGCAATTCTTAATCCATTTTTTAATAAGAGTAATGAAGAGAACAGCCTTACTGCTGATGCTTTCATGTACTTTGCTGAATTTTCTTCTCCTACCAGGCTAAATGATGAGGAAGTCAGGTCTGAGTGTAATTACAGTGACAATGTTTACTTGATGACATCCTACAGTGAAGTACTTAGCACCCTGTCCTTCTTTGGTAGAATGAGTGAATCCATACCCATGCAAATGAGAAGTCTTTTTGCCTCTTTGAGAGGGAACAGCAACTGCCAACAAAAGTAATAACACTAGATGCAGGCACAGTGGATTTGGGAGAAGTCTCTAATTTGCTTTGTCTCATGGCTCATTGTGTGTAAAGTTTCACACTGTGTGTACACTCAGTGGTCACCTGTATTAGTTCTCCTGTGCACTTGGTCCTGCCTCTTGGCTGGAAAAATCAATTGCTTCCACAGCCTTTCACCTCTTAACATTTCCTTTGACTCTTCTGTGCCTGTCATCATTGTTATGATCTAACTGAAAGTCTTCAGTTGAAAAACATAATTTACATTTCTGAACTTGCTAACAGATCTGTAAAAGTCTGTTAGGATTAATACCTCCTCACTGGTATTTGTATATAAGTGTCCTATTTACTGTGAAGGTTAGGAGATGTCCTTTTAGCTGTGCATTTGTGAGGCACCTAGAAGTATGGAGTCTCTTGGTCTCATGCATAATACAAAGGACTAATCTTGAATATTGATAAAAACATTATTTACTTCTTTTAAAAAAGAAAAAAAAATTCACTGAGTCTTTCTATGAATGCTACTATGAGTCTGAAAACTAAGCAGCAACCATGGCTTACATGTTCCTTTGACCAAAACATTAAACAGTTATTTTTAAAAAAGTAAATCTGGTAGACAGTACATGGCCAACTAAAGTGGAAAAGGAAGGAAGCAAAAGACTAGTAAAAGGCTAGTTCTGAGTAAAAGTCACAGATCAGTTTCAAGTGTTAGTGGCAACAATTATTTTAAGCAATCTTTAAGCAACATCTCTTATTTTAAGAGAGTTGAAAGAGACCATTCCATTAACTAGGTAAAACCAGAACAAGTAAATAATAAAAAGAGCACAGCATATTAAGTGTACTGTTTCTTCTTTCAGTTGCATATTTAAAATGGGCATATTTACAGGGAAAAAATTCCTTTATATCCTGTAATTTTGACAAGGATTAGGATTGATATTTCTTCCCTTTATAAATAACTTTTAATCAAGTTCATGGAAATATTTTTAGTGGATAGAGCTCATAAATCTGATAAGGTTCACAAATTCAACTGGAGCTCAAGAGGTGCTAGAAACAAAACCAAACAAAATTTAAAAGAAATTAACTGATTTGCAAATGCATATATCCTATTAACTGTGTTTATACAAAGCCAAAGACCTATTATACATTCTTAAAATAGCAGGGCTGAACAATTTTTAAAATAGCATATTTGCAGAATTACAATTTGTTAGTTTATACGGAAATCTCGCCAACCTATAGTGGAGGATATTTTACATGTCTGAGTATTGACCGGAGTTCAAACAACAAGAAACAGCTCATAAAGCCCTTCCGGTGAGATTATTCCCTTTGAAGGTCACAAAGGCAAGTCCACCATTGCCAAGTCATGATGCATCTGGCACAACATCACTTTCTAGAAAATCTCAACTAGTTGATGGTAAGTCGCTGCAGGGGAGGGAAAGCATGAGAGAAAGGGAGAAACTTTTGGGTTACTTTTGTTTTGAGACTCAAACAGCTTTAAAAAACTGAAAGACCACAACACTACAATCATAATGACCCAGGACAGAATTATTTGACAAACTATGTCTTAGTGGAAGCTGCTGGTTAATTTTTTGGGGTTTTTTCTTCCTTCCCATCCATATCATTTCCTATCTTTCGTGTACATGGACTCCACCAAATGGACACCAGATGAAAAAATCAGGTGGTATATTTGCATGGAAAATAAAATTTAAACTTTGTATACCTCTGGTGTTTAAGATAATGACATCACATAATTTGCAACAAAATTCAAAAGCCCATGTTCAAAAGTGCAGAGGAGGTACAATATCCTAACACTCCACTAATTCACAATTGGGCAACATCCAAGCAAAGAAAAAAAGATCATTTCACTATTTCCTTTCTAGTGATACATTAAAAGGTCATGTGTTTTGAGGCTGGGCTGCATAAAGAAGAAATCATTGCCTCTTGATAAGCATGAAGAGATTTGTTGTTTTAAATTTCTGGAACCTACACTTTAGAAATAAAACGTCCTTCTGAAAACTGAAGAAAATCTCTTGATTGGTTTGTATATGCATTAGTTTTACATAGATATTTTAGAAGACCTCAGTCAAGATTTTTTTTTCACAGCTGTCTTACTACAAGCAAAACAATACAATCTCTCCAAACTTCCCTAGAGTGAAGATTCAACCTGTATACAGTGTTTTAGTGACAAGATCCCACTCTTGTGCTGAGTGAAACACACAACAAAGTTAACAGCTCGTGTCATTCTTAAAGTCATTTTGATATCAGAAAGAATGAAAACACAACTTTTTTTTGTGAATTTTCATTCCATGCCCCTTATGATGGAAATGGGTCAGATATATGAAAGGAAATGTGTACATGTTTAGACTTCTCATTGATAAAATCGTGACCAGCCTTTCTGAGACAAAAGTTACTTAAAATCTGCACAGTTCTAAGTTGAAAAGCTAGGGGCCAGATGGTCTGTCTGCCTTTCCTTTACGTGATGTAAGGGAAGGCTGTAAACTTGGTTCAATTGGCAGTCTATGCCAGTATTGCTACAAAGCCAAGAAAAGCAGTAAGATCACATGACTAAATGTAGATAGCATTTTTTAATGAATTAGAAATAGCAATATGTGTTTTTTTTGCTTGCTACAATATTCAAAGCAATATTTGGAGGGGTTCTCATCTAACTTTTATATATAGAAACTAATACTATGAGGAACATTCCCCCCCAAATTCAAAGATTCTAGCTCAGAGTAAAGTTTGAAAGTAAAGAATAAAGTAAAAAAAAGAGAAAAAAAATTTAACTTATTCCTTAATTAAATGCAAGGAACACTGGGGTTCAATATTGACTTAAAGGAAATTACAATTTAAATTCTATGTAAATAAAAACTTTAATTGCCCTTGACTCTGCCCATTAATGGAAAAAAATTCAAAATTACCATAAATCTACCCATATGTTTGTGAATTATGCATTAGTTTAAAATAGATTTTGTTTTAATACATCATGGTATTGCTAAGTACATGTAGATATAATAGTTTTCCTGACGATGATGACAGGTTTTCTGTCCTTTTTTTCTGTCTACTTTTGGGAATGCTCCATCAATCTCAAAACACTTTAACATACAGTGGGGATAATTGATTGTTCTGAGAAAGGAAACGACCTAATTTTAAATGGATACAAAGAGGTCTCATTGTTCAGAAAGGCTATTTAAAGAAGAAAGTAAGACTTTTTGGTTTGGAAGTGTGGGTAGGCTTGCTTTAGAAATGTGTTTGTGGGTCTACAAATAAAGGATTCACGTAGACCTGTGCACACATGGAGGTGAACATAGGTATGAATGAATGAGAGAAAAGCACAAAGCAGGTGAGCAGGTGCTCTCTAGTGTTAAAAGCAGTGATCAAACAGATGATGGCAACAAGAGTGCGAATGGCAACAAGAGTGCGAAAGGCAGGCTGGCTTCAAAATTGCCGAAAACAATTTTAACTCTGGCATAAGTATGAGGAAAAGCCAGTAGGAGAACGCCATTTATACACAGCTACTCCGGGTGAAGCACTTCCAGAGTGCTCAAACCTACTTGTTGACTATCCCTGTGCCAAAGAATCCATTTTAACATATGCCCTTCAAATAAAGCGACTGTCCAGTTAAATGGTCTCACTTTTCCTGCACTCTGTCCATCATCCACTTCGCAAGTGCACCAGGCGCTGAAGGCACTCAGCCTCCCGCTAGTGCTGATGGACCCTTCCCGAGGCTCGCTGGCCCAGTAGGAAATGCAGAGGCAAAGACGTGGCACTGCCTGCCCACCTTCCGGGGACCGGGGATGGAGCATGGGGGATGGGGAGCGCTCCTTCCCCCGCAGCAGCCGGGCCAAGGGGGGGCTCCTCGCCCTCGCCTGGGCGCCCGAGCCAGATCTTCACCTCCCCCCTGGCCCTGCCCGCCGCTCCGGAGGGCACCCGCCCTCATTTCCTCCCTCCCGCCAGCGGAGGGAGGTGGTCCAGCTCAGCCGGCACCGACACAGAACGAGGTGCTGCCAGAAGCAGCCGCGGCTCCGTGCAGGCGGCGGCCGCCGGCCCGGGCGGCTCCGCGGGGCTCCGCTGGGTAGCAGCGGGACCTCCGCGCCTCTGCCCTCGCCTCCTGCACTGCTCGCCGCTCGTTCAAAAACTAAATAGTATGACTTCTTTTCTTTTCTTTTTTTTCTTTCCCCCCCCCCTTTCTTTCTTTCTTTTTCTTTTTTTTCTTCTTCTGTTTTTGTCCCTCTCCCCCTTAAGACTGATAAACTATCCCACCTGTGGATCGTACTCTTGTTTTCTCCCTGAGAAACGCTGTCTGCCTTTCAGGTGAAAATAGCAGGCTCCAGGAAAGCTTTTGAGGTCTTTTATCTTATATCTTTATACCTACGGATACATATTTGCTTATATTTCCCTAGGCGGAAAATTACTAACAATCTTAATAACAGTGTGACATAAGGAAAGCAAGTTTCCTAAGCCTCAGATCTGTTTTTAGAGATCCACGTTAGTTTTGGTTTTTGTTTTTATTTATTTATTTATTTATAAGCATTCCCCCCAGTAAAGTTTCAAAAGGAGGAAGGTAAATCCTGGAAAAGACATGGCCCGTTATTAGTGCAAATTGTTGAAGCCACAGACGCCCTGGGGAATTTCTTTTTTTAAATCAAAAGCTGCAAACAAAGGGGGGGTGAATCATATGGGTCTATTCGTGCGCTNCGGGGACCGGGGATGGAGCATGGGGGATGGGGAGCGCTCCTTCCCCCGCAGCAGCCGGGCCAAGGGGGGGCTCCTCGCCCTCGCCTGGGCGCCCGAGCCAGATCTTCACCTCCCCCCTGGCCCTGCCCGCCGCTCCGGAGGGCACCCGCCCTCATTTCCTCCCTCCCGCCAGCGGAGGGAGGTGGTCCAGCTCAGCCGGCACCGACACAGAACGAGGTGCTGCCAGAAGCAGCCGCGGCTCCGTGCAGGCGGCGGCCGCCGGCCCGGGCGGCTCCGCGGGGCTCCGCTGGGTAGCAGCGGGACCTCCGCGCCTCTGCCCTCGCCTCCTGCACTGCTCGCCGCTCGTTCAAAAACTAAATAGTTTGACTTCTTTTCTTTTCTTTTTTTTCTTTCCCCCCCCCCTTTCTTTCTTTCTTTTTCTTTTTTTTCTTCTTCTGTTTTTGTCCCTCTCCCCCTTAAGACTGATAAACTATCCCACCTGTGGATCGTACTCTTGTTTTCTCCCTGAGAAACGCTGTCTGCCTTTCAGGTGAAAATAGCAGGCTCCAGGAAAGCTTTTGAGGTCTTTTATCTTATATCTTTATACCTACGGATACATATTTGCTTATATTTCCCTAGGCGGAAAATTACTAACAATCTTAATAACAGTGTGACATAAGGAAAGCAAGTTTCCTAAGCCTCAGATCTGTTTTTAGAGATCCACGTTAGTTTTGGTTTTTGTTTTTATTTATTTATTTATTTATAAGCATTCCCCCCAGTAAAGTTTCAAAAGGAGGAAGGTAAATCCTGGAAAAGACATGGCCCGTTATTAGTGCAAATTGTTGAAGCCACAGACGCCCTGGGGAATTTCTTTTTTTAAATCAAAAGCTGCAAACAAAGGGGGGGTGTATCATATGGGTCTATTCGTGCGCTTTTTGTGGTATAGAGAGTCGTCTAAATTCTCAGCGCTACCCTGGGCAGACCCTTCTTGCTTTGTATTTTAAAAATGAAATACACTATAGCGCTCTTCCTGAACTGAAAAAAAAAAAAAAGGGAAGAAAAAGAAATGGGCTAAGGGGAAAACAAGTGACCATAAGTCGTGGGAACAGTGCACCTTTTAGTGCAGGTATTACGGGCCGAAGTTAGATAACAGTGTTAATAAAAGTAATGACCGAAATATTGAAGGAAATCTCAGGGAAGGAGCGTCCATGAACAATTCCGCTGCAAGTGCTCGGGAGCGCTGGAGAATCCATTGCCACAGCGCCCCCTCCCACACGCGGCTTGAACTAACGATCTTATCCCGAAGACGGCCAAAGTAAAGTTCTTTCTTTTCCTTTTTCGCTCGCCGTTTTTCACCACTCTTAGCTTTAACCCTGTGAACAAAACAGCTCCACGAACGGCTCGCCCGGCTCACCCCGTCTCCCCGCGTTCGCACAGGTCGCTCCCGCAAAGAACCTCGCTCAGAAAGAGCCCTAAAAACTGGGCTCCTTTTACTAAAAAACCGGGCAACTCCGCTTGCACAGTATGCGTGTGTCATTTGTTATTTTTAAATACAATAGTCTATTATTTAACGTCGTTGTCTCCGGGAGATGGTGGCGGTGCCCCATTTCATGAGCGAAAGGAGAAAGAATTCCCAGATCATTGTGTGGTTATGTCACAGGAAACTGTTTCAGCTGCGCATTGTGTTGCATCTTCAAACGCCACCATGTTCCACTTCTCTTTGCTTGAAAAGTTGCTGTGACCGGTGTCACGACAATTGGGCAATTGGCATTGTGCGGGTGACAGGCGTGTGCGCCTCGCCGGGCCGCAGGGAGCCCTCCCGGGGAGGGAAACCTCTCCTTCACCCCGACGAGGCTTGTGTTTTTATACTTTTTCTTCTTCTTTAACTTGTGTAAAGCCGAGGGGAATGGAGTCCGGAGTGAATGGCCCTCAGGCAGACGCCCGAGTGTCGGGCAGAAGCAGCAGGAGCCACATCCCCACAGACGGGGCTTTCAACTTCACCCACCCGAAAACTTCAGCCTCTGTCACTGGTGCAAGGAGGTGTACCTAATAAATGACAAAAAACCAAAACCTGACTCCCAGGACAGCAGTGAGCGATAGCAGGGCGTGGTGTGGGGGCTTTCGTCTGCCTTCTCAGCTCTGCTGGAGCAAGGTGATTTAAAGAAGACAAAGCGAGGTCCCAGTTTAAAATCTGGAAAGGTAAACGCTGACTTAATGAATAGATTATTAAAATAAAAAACACAGTGTGTAAAGTCTTAATGTCTCTGTGTAGGCATGTTAATTTGCCACAGTTATTACCAATAAAAAGTTCATGTAATACTATTCTGGTGTTTAACAGCGCAAGTTAGACGGCTTTGTTTTAGTAACGGGTAGTACTGTGGGAAAATTAGATTTCGGCGGTGGAGCCAAGCAAGTGAAAAACATCTTCCCTGCGAAAGGCATTCAAATCAAATCGAGATAACTCCGAGAAGAAGTTAAATACAGACACGTACACTGATCACTGTTCAGAAACGTTATTGACACAGTTTTCTGGTTTGTGTGTTGCAAAGCCTTCGCCAGCTATATTTAAATGACCCCACCAGCTATTAGTTCTCCACATTGTGCAGAGTCAAATTAGTGCTCTACTTGCAATAAAATTCATACCGGCTCCTTGCAGTGGCTAAATCCATTCCTTTCTGAAGCCATACAAAAATTATGCAAATGAAATCAACGCAAGAACTTGTCTTTGAAATGATAATATTTTACTCCATTAATCTCTGATTGCGAAATTAACCCTGTTTCTGTATATGAAACAATATTTTTGGACTGCACAAATTAAAACATCAGAAATATAATCTGTTGCTCTGTGTGTCTGGAGGAAGGGGAGTAATGCTCCTGATTTAAACATTCCTCACACCAAAATCACAAAAATTTATTCCCATAGACGAAAGGCATGCAGATGGAGGCAAAACCAGCACCTACATTTTACACGGATGGCCACGTAGACCTAACGTGTGTAGCATATGGCTGTGCGTGGAGATATGTATGGAGATTTGTATCTCTAGTGTGTGCGTGTGTGTCTGTGCGTATCTACACACACTCCGAACTGAATTACATCAATTCTCCTGGGATCACGGTATTTATTTAAGTACTCTTCCCAGGTCATAACTGTAACACTCACTTAATAGCATTAATCCCCTGTTATAATGTAAACACAACGGCCATTGTATTCCCAATCTGTATTGTTCCACTAATTATTAAAGAGGAGGAACTAAAAGCAATCAATTCGGGAAGATAAACACCACTTCTCCTGGAAAAAGAACAGCTTCCCAAATAAAAATGCAGAGAGTATAGCACATTTTGCAAGGCATGCAGGTTGGCTTAGAGAGATTCATGTATGACTTTATAATCTTATAATTAATTTTGCATTCTCGGCTCTCCAGCTGCTGCTCCTTTCAGAAGCAGAACTCATATACTTAGAAATCGGTCGGTGGAACAGAGCAATTGACTATTCAGATGTAGTCGCATGATATCGATTATTCCATAGAAATAATGAAATATGAATATGTTTTATATAAAGCCCTTGTTTTTAGAGTTTCTATTTTTATTTAATATATGCGCATTAATCACCAAGCAGGGAAGCAAATGTCTTTTCTGTAATCTGTTGCACTGAGTTTACCAGTTGTTTATCACTCTCTTATCAGGAAGTCGGGAGTTAATGACAAGAAATACCTGTTGGTGTTAACCTCCTCCCCCTCACCTGCTTTTTTAAGGATTGCCTCTTCTACAGGCCAGCTGATAGATCTGGATAGGAATTAATCCGGTATGTCTGGTGGCCAGATCTCTGCTGCTGCGTGTAGCGGCAGGGGTAAACTGGTATGTGGGTTTCACAGAAAAGGGGAAGAGTAAAGGAGAGAAATAAAAACTGACATCGAAAAAGAAAACGGAAAGCTCGGATCGCTTCAAACACTTTTCACATCCTGAGGCTTGACCGTAGTTCCAGCACGGCATTTTCCCCGCTGTGTGCGCCAAGCTATTGAAACGGCTTCCCCAAGTGTATTTTTTTTTATCAGCTGCATGTTTAATTGATTAACAATAGGCTGCTCTGCACACCCGCAATTTTTCAGCTACTGTCATCCCCTCTCCTGCCGGTGGCCAACCGATTCCCCGTCGTTGTCTCCATCCTACCTGATTGAAACTATTTGAGGTACCTCATGGAGAACTCGGCCATAAATGTCAAGCAGCTTCATTTGTTTAAGTAGCGAATAAGTGCGCACTCATATCTGTTGAAAATAAAACTCAGCTTCATTAACTTTTTTGTTTTTTCCTGAGTACCTAAACAATTTTACTGTGGCCGTTCCGGGCTGGTAACTTGCTGAAGATTGCAGGTGAAGGGCTTATGGGGAGCACAGTGGCTTCCAGACCTTCAGCCCCGTCTCTACCTGCCGGACTGACCCTGATCCTGCTACGCACGGACAGCGGCGGCGTTGCGGGGCGCAGGTGCGGGCCAGAATGCGCGGAGCGGCCTAGCACGCCTCAGTCTCCCGTAGTGGCTCAGTGGGACGGGCAGGGCCCAGCGCCGAGCCCCGGGACTGTCGGACTGGAGGAGGGCCGGGGGAGGGGAGCTCCGACTCCACCGCGGGTATGGGGACATCGACACGGGGAACGGCCGGCACCGCGCCTGGTCCCGGGAGGCAAAGGGAAGAGCTTCAGTGGGGGCAGCTCGCCGCCGGCTTCTGAAGGGACACTCTGGACTAGCCATGAAAAACACGTACGTGCACATAGATGTGTGTATTTAAGCTTGCACTGAGGAGACAAGAGCGGTGTCTCCGCCTCGTCCTCCTGCGCCCGGGCCGGAGCAGCGCTGGCACTGGCTGGAAGCTGAAAGTGTCCAGGACCGAAGGGAGAGGACAGAAGAAATTAATTACATAGAGACTATATTCCAGGAGATTTATCTGATCTGCTAAAAGGAGGAAGGGGTGGGGGGAGAAGGCAGATAGCCCCCCCGGAAGGAGTCACCCAGGCCTCTTCCCCACGCAACAGCGAAGGAAGAATAGAACCGAAAGAAAAATGGGGGGATTTTTCATGTGGAAACGCGTTGCATGACTAGATCTTGACTGTTTGTGGCAACTTATAAAACTGTAAAGTTCACGCTGCCAGGAACAGTGCGATCCTGGATCTGCTGATTCGAACAGTTGCTCTTCTCCCTACCATATAGGGCAGTACTTTTACTAAGCGCTCGCTCTCCCCTTGCGCGCTGCCCGGCTCCGCCGCGCCCGGCCCTGCGCGTACACACGCGTGCGAGCGCTCACATCTCACACGCGTGTGCGCGCCTGCAGCGCTTCGGAGAGTGCGTGCGGGAGGGGATGCAGATATCTATTACACACATTCTTCCCTATTGCCCCTGTGGATACAGAAAGAGGGAGAGAAGGGTGTGCAATGGAGAGTGTGCGAAAGAGTATTCATGGCTCCACGAGTCCGGAGAGGAGCTGATGCACAGTATCATCGTTTGGCTTCAGCAGCATGCTAGCAGCCGGAGAGGCTGCCTTGCACTACAAAGCCTGCCTTCCCTGTCTGCCTTCGCTGTCTGCCTTCCCTGCCTGCCTGCCGGCCGCGGGAGGAAACGGAGCCGGGGCCGGGGCCGGAGCGGGAGGGGGCGGGCCCGCCGGGCTATGCAGATGAGCGGCGGTGACGGACAGCTCTGTTTTCCAATGTCCCTCAGAAACTCGAGGGCTGCTTCCCTCAACTCTTCACTCCAGACTCTATACTTCCCCCAAAATACAGGCTCGCAGGCGCTGGGGGAGCTGGCTGGCTGGCTGGCTGGGAGAACTCCATATGCAGCAGTCACTTTTCTGATTTCGGGGGCTCGCTTCTCTCTTCCCTCCCCCACC